>CM051688.1:10142407-10542407 GCA_028022725.1 Lycodopsis pacificus | reverse complement strand
GGTCGTGGATATAGTTTGGATTGAGATTGTGATACCTCAGACTTTGAACCAGGCCCAAAAATTAAAAAAAAAATGCAGCAAAATAATACACAAGACAAAAAGAAAACACATGAAAAAGAACATTTTGCACATCAAATATTAATTAAAAAATGTCTGTTCATCACTTACACATGCAAACACACTTTTCATCTCATACACACAAACTATACTTGTGGCACAAAAACCCACCTGAGGAAGAGAGCACAAGTTGTCTGACCCAAGACATAGTCTGGTACAACATCTCCAAACTCCCACGGCACACTCCTCACAAACTTCAGGATGGGATTTCCCCTCTGAATGAGAAAATAATGATGAAAATAAACATGCAATTTGATACAGGTACCTACTGTTGATCAGGCCAGCTAACAAGCCTGAAAAGAGTCAAACTATTCCAAGCTGATAAAGAAACACGGGTAGTAGTATCAACAAATGGGAATTTGAATATGCATGAGAGAGTTGGTGATTTTCTGCCCAAAATCGAATACCTGGTGTTGCCCAAGTGAAGAGGGACAAACGTGGATGCATACCTGTCGAGGACTGACAATAATGCTGCTCCCAGACCCTACTGGTTTTGGGCCCAGGCTGGGGCTCGGATCAGACCTTTGACAGCTCCCCTCTTTCTGGTGTGTGCCAGCCACCTGTGGGTCCTCGCTCTCCTTAGCCCTTTCAGATCCACCTTCACCCCCTTCAGCACAGTCCTCAAGTGCTTCACAGGACACTGAGTCTGACTCACTTTGCTTCTGATCAGTCTTGAGCGGTTTGGAGGAGCCCTCTCTCTGAGGAGGAGGAGCAGCCACATTGCTTTTACTCTGGACGATGTATTCTGCATAGGAAAAGGGCTGCTCCACGGGCTCAGAAGCAGCTGAAGATGAAGGAGAGCCTGAGGTGTTTTGTCCTCCTTTGGATGAAGGCTGAAACTGCGGCTTTGGCTGTAGAGAGTCGATATTTATGAAACGTGAAAACAAACACTGGCGTTTTTGACAAGCATATACAGACCAAATCCTTGTGTTGCAAAGTTGGTAACGTTGAGCCATTTAAACATATGAATTTATAGTAGCAGTTGCCAGCTGGAAAGCTAGCTAGCCGACGTAAACAGTTAGAATTCAAACATAATACCGACCGGTGTTCTTTCTTTAACGAAAGCAGTGTCGTCCAGGTTGATGTTGAACCTCTTCTTCATGTCTTTTAGCTGATGATGACTCTCCAAGTTAACATAACAACTATCCTCTTGACTTGAGCACTCCTGACAGAGCTACACCATCTAAAGAGCTACAGCGACAACACTTTAAGACTTCCGGCCCGGTTCCTTCAGAATAAAAGCACCATCTCCAAAAACGATAATAGACACTACTTATTATTCACATGTCTGGAAGGAATATTTAAGTGTTCACTGCATCTAGCATATTAATTGACAACCAAAATGACAGTACTTTAACGTTACAGTTTCTGCCTAGCACATTTTTTTCAAGCTAAAACAAGAATAGCACATGCTGTCCTGATGTTTTCCAATAGCCCTAAATAGATAGATAGAGTTAAGTTAAGTTAAGTTAACTGTGGTTAAGCCCTGACTTTATGTCAAAGAAGTTGACTGAGAACATTTGTATTTATAATCCACGCAGCCCTCCAAAATACAGGGTCAATTTTCTCCTCAAATAATCTAATTAAGTGTTGCATAAAATGATGCTTCAAAAAACAATATACTGTCCATGTCCCAGCTTCAAGAACAACTTAGTTGACATAGATATACACCCATGTAGGCATACAAGAGGTTGTTTTTATTTAACATCGTGCACTACATTAAATAGTAAACATATAACGCACATCATGACATTTTGCTAGTTTGCCACAAAGACGTAACATATAGGTTTGTTACCATGGAGCATGTAGTTGCCTAGGAGATGGTAACGCCGCCATTGAAACCGCGCAGCATGGCATGTTGGGATACTTTTCTCCCCATCATGGCGGATCAGGTAGTTGGCTAACGTGAACGAGTTAGCATATTCAACGGTTATTTTGTGGTCACATATTGAATGACTGTATCTATCTTGCATTTTCTACACACGGACCGCATCCACGGGACATAAACTAGGTAATTATGTGCAACAGAATCGGGAGATGTGATGAGCGAACGAGCTTGCTTTGTTGAAACAAGTAGCAGCTAACTGTGCTAGCTAGCTAGCTCGTTGAATCGATAGCCGCATGCTACGGAGCTAGCTACTGTGGCTTGCCGCTTAGGCCGCGGCGTGCAGGAAGCATGTTTGGCTTATATGTTGCTCGACTGGTAAACGCGTTAAATAATCTACGTTTCGGGGAATAACAATGTATAGTACAAATCCATTGATATATTAACCTAAATTATTGAAGGCTAGCTGCAGAGATCTGTGAATGAATGTTAACGCTGGTTACGAGCAGGGCAGGCCTGGCTGTTATCTAACGTTTGAATGTGTGCTGCTTGAAACTTTTGTGCCTCTTTTCGTATATATTGCCCGTGCAGTTGTGATCCTACAACACGCATTAGTTGTTTTCTGTGTAACTGAACGCTGTGACATAATTTGTGGGGCTAACTAAATGTGCTAACGCTACTTGAAATCTTAAGTAACGTGTGGGCAAACGCATCTTTCGTTGGCTAACGTTAGCTTTAAGTAAAGCGGCAACGTTAGCTAAACGTTTTGGCTACATAACCTCACATGTTGTAGTATCGTTATTTTCGAATAAGTGATTTAACTATTGTACAGTGTAAGTAAATTGTTTATGCAAATACATATTTTATGCTATTTTGAGTTGCTAAACTGAGATTCTGCCTTCATATTAAATGTTTATGAGAGACGTTACGGTAACGTAGCCGTGTTTCTCGCGGTTTATGGTTGTACGACAGCAAAGCTAATGTTGGCTTTATTGAAGCTTTACGATTACAGGACGCCTGTCGTTAAGGTACAGATTTGGGGCAAGTTCCTACTTTGACATTTTACTCAATTTTGAATCTGGTTTTGGTGACCCACTTAGCTATTTACGAACTTTCTTTGCGTTAACAATCCAGCCTCACTGCAGTCGATGCAGGGAATGCAACCTTTGTTGGGTTTTGAGTCTGGTTGTTTGGTCCTAGATAGTTATTCCATTGACTCCATTGTTTTTTTACACCTCCGGCCACGTTTCGGTCAGTGATGTTAAGGCAGGCATTTTGCCTTTAGTTGCTCACAGAATATTTCTCCCCTGAGGAGAGGAGCTGATGTGTTGGCAGATACATGGCACTTTTCACTTAACTTGGTTGAATCTTTCTAAATTGTGTCACATTACTGGAAACTACCTGAAAAGTATGTTTACAGACTGTTAAATGAAAAGCAATGGGTAATCATCCTCTCTGTTATCCTCTCAGTAATTTAGTCAGCTTTCGGCATTTGTGCCGAGACAGACTGTGGGTTTAACTAAGCATTTTGTGTGTTCAGAAACAAGCTGTCTTAGTTTGCCGTTGCCAGCTAAACCGTCAAGTTGTTGACCATAAGAATTAAGTTATTTTGGCTGGACAAAAGTATTTAATTAAAAAAAATATATATCACAAACCTCACAATACCTGCTGAGGAAGGAGATAAAATGCAACTATCTTTTTTTAGATTTATTTCAGCACAAATTGGAAACAGATCACCTCCAATCCTGAACCTGTATATATTCTTGGTAGATCCTGATTCCTGCCCTGTTGATTGTTGTTACAGAGGATTCGTATACAACAGCAGTCTAAATCTCACCTTCATGAAGTTTATAATGTTCAGTTTTTTTGTTCAAACTGCTTAAGAGAGTTATCAATTCAGCTTCGTTTTTGTTTTGGCTTGGCATGGCGTGATCCAGGCCCTGCAAAAACCCTATTGATATTCATACTAAGATGTTACTTACATTTTACTGTAGCATGGCTATGAAATGCATTCTCTTGTGTTGGTGCTGCACTCTTTGTTGCTTAAGTTAAAATAACTTTGTTTCCCTTGCCAGTGTTGAGTGAGGGAGCATCACGGCTGTGACGTTAAGAGAGCATTTTACAGAATCGGGCACCAGCACAATGGAGTGTGCAGTGGACATCCCCTCAGGTGAGTGGTGGATAAAACACAAATACATTTTTGTCATTTCAATCTTGTGACATTTTGATTTACTGCTTTTTTACTTAATTTTATTTTACTGCTGGATTCCCCACATCTCAGGGATACAATGTTAGTCTATCATAAATGTCCACACGAATGCTGCATCTTATTGACATACGCATTTTAAGTGCAGCACTAATGAAATGTTCTAAGTTTTCTACATGTCATGGATTTGCCAAATACTTGTGTCATCTGAAATACTGTCTGCCCTGTGCAGGTGAAGAGGAGGCACTTGAGAAAGACGATATGAATGCGAAGGAAGGGACTGAGCCACCTCCCAAGAAAAACAAGAAGCACAGAAAACACAAGAGCAAAAAGAAGAAGAGGAAGAGGAAGGGGGAAAAGGAGAGCAGTTCAGAGTCTGGTGCAGAGTCGGATTTAGAGCAACTGCTGTCTCCAAATCCTGTCAGGACTACCAGAGCCAGGTCAGAAGACATTTTTATTTAAATACATTGTGTACACTAAATGTACTGTCAACTGTGACATGGCAGCTGTATATATGATATGTTAACAAATAAGTTATGTGATAGTAAAAGCACATCTATTTTCAATGTGTTACACATAGATTTATTGTCAATATTTCATATCTTTAGGTGTTTAGATTTCATATTCACGCTGCGGCCACATTTTTTGAACGGAGATGCACCGATTGCAATTTTCTTGGCAGATTCAGATTTTTTTCAAAAGTCTGACTTGCCGAATCCAATATTAGCTGATTCTCATTTTCTTTCTAAGAACTATCATTGACAGACTTCCTGTTAGTTTTTATTTTTTTGCACCATTGTCCACGAAAATTAATTGTAAAGGTCCTGAAGTTATTGTGAACCGTCACAAATCCTACATGTTACCCTTTCACTTTGTTCTTGTCATCTATAGTGGTTATTTGCATAAAAAACACACAATACAAATAATTAATTAAATTAGGAAATAAAGGACTGTTTTATTTAATTACTTTCTTTCATTGAAAAAGATTTTGGCATTGGAAGTTTTAATTATATTTTATCAGCTGCATAGAGCTAGTGTTAGAAGTTAAAGAGGTCATAATAATAAGATCTATTTTATATTTCTGTGAAAACATCTCCATCAAGCAACTGTATTTATTCAAGTTACTCGCCATAAACACATTTTTACAAGATAACAAATCATCATGATAGCGTAATAATTTACTCAGGTTTACTGAGTAGAGCTTGACCGTACCATTATGCAAGTCAGTGCAACCTCCTTCAATGTTAGCCGTTAGCTTCGTTATACGCAGAACTGAACTAGGGAGAGACCCCGTACTGTCAGCACGGTCCCTAGTGAGAGGCACTAGGGACCAATCAATATTTTGACACCGATGTAATTGTCGAGAGAATATGGTTTGAAATCCAAATATTCTGTGTTATCAAGGGAGATTTGTCTGAGAAAAGCCACCAGTCCAACTAAAAGGATGATTTGTACCTTACCCAAAGTGAGAAGATGTCCTAATTGTGTTTTGTTTGTATTGGGAACTTAGGTTTTACACAGAAACAAATAAAAAATGCAATATCTCCTTTTCTCGGTGTTGTTAGTGCCAGACTAGCAGCAGCTACAGGAACTGGAGAACAAGCCGGGCTGAAGGAGGAGGGGAAAAGGGATGTAATTACAGGTAGGAGATGCTCGCACACAAGCATGATTAATATTTTCTTTTAAAGTAATGGATTATTTCCTGTTATTTGTTGCTTTTTAAATCGTCACTTCTCCTCTCAGATCGAGCCGATGTGGAGGGAGATGCAAAATCCAAAAAACACAGAAGACACGCTGCCAAGAAGAAGAAGAAGAAGAAGAAGAAGGACGAAAAGAAATCCCCATCTCGCTCCCCATCTGAAAGCAGCTCAGCTTCAGGCTCTGAGTCTGAAGGTGAAGGGGTGAAAGTGGCTGGTGATGGAAAATACTCTCCCGCTGCAGCATCTGACCTGCAAGAACCAGTGTCCAAACTAGTTTCAAAAAGCAAACGAGGAGAAAAGTCTGAATTGCTTGGAGTGAAGAAAAAGGAGATATCGGATATGGCTGTGTCTCCATCCGGAGCGAAGGGCAGCAATACCAATCAAACAGAAAAGGATATTAGATCGCCCTCTGCGGGCCAGGATGAGATAACAGCGACGGCAACAGTTAAGACGGAGGGTGGTCATGAGGGTACATTCAGCCATGCCCAGAAACTCCCTGACATCATCCCTAAACAGGAAAGTGCTACCCCGAGAGAGGAATCAGGTCTGAAAGATCAGTCCAATTGCAGGTCTCCATCCCCTTCCGGGGGCCTAGACATGAAGAGGTCTGGTTCAAGTCATAGTCGTTCACCAACACCTAGTCCTACTAGGGAGCAGCCTGGGCAACCAGCAGCAGCAACGAAAGAACGGTCAAGAACCCATTCCAGGTCAACCTCTAAAGAAAAACGGTCTGTAACTCCTCTAAAAAGTCGGCAGCTATCCCGCTCTCAGTCCCCTAAATCTAAGAGGAAGTCACTCTCCCAGTCCCCAAAGTCCTTCAAGAGAGATGTCTGTCAGTCCCGGTCCACCTCTCGCTCCCTCACCCCCAAGAAGAAGGTGTCAAAGTCTCCGAGGAAGTCCAAGTCTCCTAAACGTCGGAGGAGTTCATTGTCCGTTTCTCCGAAGCGGCGCAGAAGTTCCCACTCTCCGAAAAGAAAGTTGTCGCGATCCCCTAAACGCGGCGGGCGCAGGTCTCCCTCTCTGTCTCGGTCTCCGAGGAGAAGTCGAAGGCACTCCAGGGCCCGCTCCCCGAGGCGAGGTGGTGCAGTTGGCAGGCGTTCACGGTCACGTTCTGTCAATAGAAAGCGCCGCTCCAGCTCTAGATCAAGACGTCCCGTTCGTCGCTCCAGGTCGCCGGCAAGACGCGCAGGAGGTAGGCGCTCCAGGAGTCGATCTGTGTCTCGGCATAGGAAGTCACCACCGGCCAGATCCCGCCGCTCCCGCTCTCGGTCGCTTCGCAAGAGAGGGCGTACTCGGTCACGTTCTGTTGTTGTCCTTAAGCGCAACCGGCACTCCAAATCCAAGAGCCCCCGCAAACGGACCAAATCCAGAACCCCTCCCCCCCGCCGGCACTCCCGGTCCCCCGGCAGGAAAAATCGCTCACCGCCGAGGTCTGGCAAACGCTCCAAATCTCGCTCGTTGTCTCAAAGGCTTCGGTCAAAGTCCCAATCACCGATACCTGTCAAGAAGAGGTCCGAATCTCCGAGGAGTGGAAGACGGTCAAAGTCTAAATCCGTTTCGGCGGCCGTGAACAGATCTAGATCCGGGTCGGAGTCGAGTGATGGGCAGTCGGTCAACTCCTCCCCAGCCAGATCCACATCTTCCTCTCCCGTTAAAGAGATGAAGCCGTCCTCCCCTGAGGCAGAGACGGTTGTGGAAAGCGGAGGTTTTTCATCTACAGCAGGTCAGCATTTCTTTTTTTTTTTTATAGTTAAGTGTAAACGTAAATTACTAAAATGTATTTTGTTAAACTTTTTGTAATTGCCCAGTTACCAAGAGTGTCAGCCTTGTGAAGTCAAAATCTATTTAATGAGTAACATGAGTGTAATATTACAACTCGTATATATTAACCGTACTCGTCATCAAATCCCAGTTTCAAGTTACCGTCCACCCCTCAGGCCTCCAATGCCATCACAATGGTGTAACATTATCTTGCTCCTTGTTTGCTCTTTTTAACAAACAGTCCATTTTTATTATTGAATACTTGTAGTAACAGAGTTTAAAAGTATAGACCCCCATAAAGTAGGAGCTGAAATCCCCCGTCATTTGTGTAACTGTTGCAGTGAAATGACATAACCTGTGTTAATGTACCATGCAGGTGCTTGGAAACCTATGCCTGCAGCAGCTGTCCCCAGCCCCCAAGCTGGGAGCTCCTCAGATACGTTGCCAGACCAGCCTCAGGCGCCTTCTCCCAACCACGACAAGGAACAGCAGGAGTGTGTCAGCTCAGCCAATGAGCAAGATGTTTCCAGGTCCAGGTCTGGTTCCAGAGAGCCCGCCGCTGCCCCAGATCGGTCCGAGCTTTCGGACGGATCGGACGAAGAAGAGGATTCTACCTCTCCAGTTAAGCAGCTGTCCAAGTCCCGCTCGCCGACGGATCGAAGGAAACCGTCCCGCTCAACTTCCCCACCACGACGATCAACATCCAAGTCTGCATCCCGAAGGAAGCCGTCAAGGTTTGTAGAGTGTTAGTGTGTGTGTGTACCCATGCTAACCTTGCACTAGTAGTTGTAATTTAGAAGTCGGTATTGTGCATCAGTAGTGGTGTAACTCACTGTAGTTGATCTGTGATATGTAACGTTCCCCCTCGCTGTTCGGCATGCATGTGAACTGCTGATAAATTGTACAGTTCAACATCATAGAGTGAAATAAAGTTTTATGCCCAATATTCATCAAAAATATGCGATGAGGAGTTCAACATTAATGCTTTCTAGTCGCTGATCCCTGATAATGCTGCATTATGAACAACGTATCTGTGTTGATTGAAGGGGTGAGCTAGTAATGCTAACAGCTAATGTACGTAGGTTCCATTCAGTGACCGTATGATGCGTTCTGGCTCTGTTCAGTAAAAATTGATATTGGACAAATGTAAATTTATAAGTTATCATGATGTGTTAAAATGTATTCTTGTTAAATGTAGTTTTTTGCAAGACTGCTGAATAAATATATTAGTTTGAAGATGTTTTTACAGCAGAATAATGACCTGTTTAACATCCTAACAATAGCTCTAAGCAGCTTATGAGTAAAACTGCTAATTCCAAGATTTTCTTTCATCAATAAAAATACATCTTTTATGACCTAATCGTCAATACGCTCTGAGTTTTTATGATCCCTTGCACCCCTTTTCATCAGTCTTATCATTCACCCTTTCTCAGGTCCAAGTCGCCCGTGAGGAAAAGGGATTCCGTCTCTCCACCGGAAAGGAAGAAACGACGGTCTAAATCTCGAAGTCCTGCCCGGCGGAAGAAGTCGCGCTCCCCTGCAAGGCGTAAGAGGTCACACTCCAAGTCCCGGACCAGAATCCGCCGATCCAAGTCCCGCTCTCCTCCAACTCGAAAGAGACGATCCCGCTCACCCAATCTCCGCGGGAGGAGGAGGTCCAAGTCCGCAGACAGGAGCAAGCGATCCAAGAGCCGCTCCACCGGCCGCAGAAAACGATCGGTAGACAGAAGCAGGCGATCGAGGTCCCGCTCTACTGACCGCAGACGCAGGTCTAGGTCAAGGGGTCGAGGGAGGCGCCCGGTGTTTCGCAGTCGTTCGTTCGATAGGCGGGACAGGTGGAAAAGAGAACCCAGCCACTCTCCAGTTCTCATCCTCCGCAAGCAGCGCCGCTCAGGGTCCCGGACACGACGCAGCACCAGCAAGACTCCTCCACGCCTCACCGAACTGGGTAAAATATTTTGATGGGAACTAAGGACACACATCATGAACATTCACAGTTTAACTTTTGTATGAATTTTTTTTTATTATTCCAAGTGTCTGTTTTACACTGCTCGTATGCTTAATCTCGCCCTTTTCCCCTCTCTATGCCCTGTTGTTGCATTACCCCTCCCTCTCTTTCTTCAGATAAAGACCAGTTGCTGGAGATAGCCAAAGCTAACGCCGCTGCAATGTGTGCTAAGGCGGGGGTGCCCATTCCTGAGAGTCTTCGACCGAAAGCCATCCTCCAGCTCCCTCTACCCACTCCCTCTCCTACTCCTCTCTCCTTACCGCTGCCGTTACCTCTCCCAATGGGCATGGGGATGGGCATGGGCATGGGCATGGGGATGGGGATGTCCAACATGCCCAATATGGGTCAGATGGGGATGTCCAATATTCCAGGAATGCCCACCATGTCAAACATCACCATGAGTGCCGCTATGGCAAGTATGACAGCGGCTACTATGACCGCTGCCTTGACCAACATGGGTGCCCTGGCGGCCATGCCTCCCCTTGCCCCGCTTCCCACCATCACTAACAAGCCTCCGCCGTGTCTCGCTCCCCCTACGCCAACCCTCAACCTGGACCACATCGAGGAAGCCAAGAGGAAGGTCACTCAGCAAGCTAACATACACACCATAAAGGAGCTCACTGAGGTAAACGGGGAACTGCGTTCATGTGCATTTGTGTTTGAGAGAGATTGTGCACATGTTTGATAGTAACAGTGTTGAATCAAAGCCTGTGGAAGACTGTACCAACGCAAAGTAACTGATTTGTTTGTTTCTGTGCTTTTGTAGAAGTGTAAGATGATTGCAAACAGCAAGGAGGAGATGGCCATCGCTAAACCCCACGTCTCAGATGATGAAAGCTAAAATCGCCACGCTGTCGAGGTAAGATTTCCAATCTTTATTTTTGTCAGTCTGTGTTCTTGTCTTTATGTTAGTGTTTCAATTTTCCCTCACTGTGATGTTCCCCTGCATATTAAATGAAACCTGATGTTTCTGTAGATGGTGAACAAACTGACCTTTTCTCTCTCTTTGTCTGTACACAGCCAATCCCCTCAAAGGACTAAAGGAAAACATAACCAACGCTTTACAGGAGGACCTACCTTCCCACAGTTCCCTTTGGCAGCCAGATGACCCGACTGAGCCTCATAAACCACCGCCACCAAGAAGAAGAAGAAGAGTATCCAAGTTGTCACAATCAGACATACGGGCACCAGCCACTGCCCCACCCAGCTCCCCAGTTTGTTTCTGTCTGTGTGAGAGAGAGAGAGAGAGAGAGACACAGACTGGCAGACTGTCAACTGTGATACCACTGAGTAAACTGGACACACTAACATGTGTGCACAGTTGTATGACTGAATAGTGAGTGTGAGTCTGTCTGTGTGTGTGTGTGTGTGTGTGTGTGTGTATATATAGTGACTTTCACCACCTCAATGTTGCTGCTCATTTAAGCGGTCACTGACTAAAGAGGAAACGAACCAAACTAACTAGTGGCGCAAGTGTTTTTGTAAAAGATTAGTTTCTCTAAATTTGTTTTACTTTTGTGCTTTCTAAAAGAATTGTGTTAAGTGGCGACTTCTTCCTTGTTCTTCTGTATTCCCCTTGGTTCTCTCTAGTCCCCGGTTTTATAAACGAATAACGCAGACAGCGTTTTGGTCGACACTCTCGTGCGATTTGCTCTCAAAAGCCTGCCTGTCCAGAGCAGGAGAGCGACCACATGTGAATCCTGGAACAGGTTACCAGATCTGATTACTATTATTATGGTGTATTGGCAGCAAAAAGAAGTTGGCTGTGACAAAACAAAGCGTGACTAATTCAGTTGGCACTGCCCTGGGTGTGATTTTCGTTCCCTCTATTTTAGACGACGCCAACTTAATCTAGACTATCCTGGTCTTTCATTTGGGCTTTGTTGGGATTTTTACCAACTTGGAAACATGTTTGCTGTAGATTTCAACGGACATTTCATCCTTTAACACCAACATCCTAACATGCAGTGTTGTATGTTTTGCAGAACACTGTAATGACCTGACCAACAGAGCAGAACCTTCCATAATGCGTATAATGCCACATTCAGGACTAGGATTTGATTGGACCTTCAGCCACCAAGCTTTAGCTGAATCAGTTTAACTATTTTTTTACACTGTAAATGTTAATTACTATTCATTTCTAATTCATTGTGACATTATAAACAATAGGTATTTAAAAAAAAAAAAGCGCTTTAGATATGCTTTTGCCTTTTTGTTGCGGTTTTCATTATTAAAACAATTTATATCGTTGACTTTTATAGAGGCGCACACGGAGAACAACGCTCATGATGTTGTGCTCGGCGTGATAAATGACTTCTAGTGGTTGTAGAGTTGAATGAACAAAGTTGAGCATGTAGGTTTTGTGTATTAGACAATCGGTTTCTTGGTCTCAAGATGCTTTTCTTAAAGAAGCTATAAGCACATTACATTTACACATCTTGCAGCATTGTATTCAGGTGGCAAATAGGAGAGAATTATTACGATAACTGCAAACATGAAAACCCCAACAAGCCCTTTTTCATTTATTCCATTGACGCGTTTGATATCGGCTTCCCCTGTAAGTGTTTCTCTGGCCCCTAGTAGGTGTTCTGTGTGAGCTGCATGTGGGTGAACGGGGTCCATGTTTCATTGAATGCTGAATCCTATTGGATAAGTGAAAAACAAAAATGTACTTGGTGCTTTTGGGGAAAGCTCACAGGGGTGAGGTTAAGGAATCTTGTACTCGTAACTCATTTATTTTCATTGGAGAGAGGAATAACTCTGGATCCATCCTTCTTTGTCGACATCCCACACCCGGGGCTGTAGAAGATGATCTGTTATGGTTTTGTCAAACTGTACCTATACTGACTGTACCAAAAGCGTAGTTGACTGTGGAATTGATTCCCTGAGGTAATCTTTAGCTATTTTAATGACAGAAAAAAAAAGAAAATACATTTTAGGATTCTTTATTCTTTTTTTTTTGGGGGGGGGGGGGGGGCTCATTTGAATATGACATTGCCTGCTTTGTACATAAATGTGTTGATGATTATTAAAACCCTCAATGATATGTATGTTCTTGTGCTCTTGTGTGCTGTGTACACTGTAGGCAGGCTTCTAGTGTATTACATCACATTTACCACCACATCATCAGAGACAGACTATCAAAAAAAAATCAATTCAGCATCGTTTATATTTGAATTGGTGCATCACGTTAGAATATCGATCTGTGTAATTGCATGTTTCAAAGCCAAGATGTGTATCAAACTCAAATTCTATAAATATAATTTTGGTAAAAGACTGGATTGTTGATCAGACCCTACTGACATAATTGCTTATAATTGCTGAGCAGTGAGTGACCAGCTTTCAGATCTAGAACGAAAACCTTCACAGCCGACATGGAGCCCAGCAGCAGAACCTGACTTGTGTGTGTGCAGTTTGTGTGTTTCCCTGTGAGAGAAAGATAAGTATGAGTACAGGTTTTTGTTTTAAGGATGCTCATGCCAGCATGTCATTTCCTGTGGGCTTGGATAATTAAAATGTCCTTTCAGAAAACATTCCAGGCTACAAAACACCTGCAGTTATGAAACCCTCCTACAAGTGGTGCACTTTCTCTTTGTTTCGGCAGTTATTGAGGAGGGCAGAGACTTAAAGGAACTGTGTACGCTCTCTATCAACAAAAAGGGCCTTTAAACACTATTATGTAAAGCTCAGAAGGATCAATGGTGAGGTACGTTAAGGATAAGGGCTTTCAACACTTTATTTTCAGTTTAAAAGTTGTCTGATTTACTCAGATAAAGAAGAAACCCATGGCAGTCTTCATGAAGAAAGCTTAAAATGCTTTAATCTGTGGATTTGCACACTGACTTGGATAAAAAGTTTCAAAACCTCCAGAGTTAGTTTCTGCCTTAGTCTTCATCATGGGGTTTAAAATACTAACCACCATGGAATACACTAAAATGAAAAGTACAATCATTACCGAAGACATGGATTCAGGGCTTTGAACAGTTCTTCAAATTAAGCAAACACCAAAGAAAAGGAACAAAATATGCCGTAGTCCTTTTTGTTTCAAGAGTTGTCCTGTTTTTATGCTGATTAACACAGTTAAGCATTCTGCTGTTGAAGCCAGGATACGATTCAATTTAGTTCCTTTTGCAGATGTAGTTCTTTGAAAGTTTTAACAATTTTGGAGACCACGTTAATTGCTTTTATTCTCAATGTTTTCTGAAAGTCTTTGGTTGATGTGGAATATGATGTAAGATGAGTAGGAGAATGCATGCTGTCCTGCATGTCTCCTGCTGTGCATGCTTGAAGCACAAGTAGGTTTACCTTAAAATGAATAAAAAGTTATCTTGTACTGTAGTATTACAGAGAAAAGTAAGGGGCTGTATATGTTATTGGGGTAGGGAGGGGGGTTGAATATAGTGTAAATTAAAGTTAAAGAAGTTTAGAAATTTGCCATCTTTTTGATGTAACTATTTGATTTTTTATCATACATTAAATATGAATCCAGGATGAGGAAAAATGTAAAGACCTTTCCTGCTCTCTGAAAACAAAACAACAGCAACCAATGTCTTACCGGTAATTAGAAAAGCAGAGCCAGTATTTTAATTCCACTCTGTTTTCAGTATTATTTTCTTAATTACTATGTTATGGTTAGTAATCTGCATCAACTGCAGTCTCTGAAAGAGTAACTGTACACATCTGTACACATTCTCAGCCAATAATCCTCATTTAATTTGTGGACTGCAATTACATTACATCACTAATTACAGTTAAAGGCCTTCCTGTCATTGTCTGCATGTTTGCTTGTTTACACACACACACACACACACACACACACACACACACACACACGCAGTCCCGTTAGCATGGATATGGGTAGCATGCTGAAGCTATGAGTCATTGGATTTAGCAGATCAATGGCTGTGGATCGATGGATGGCTGAGTGCTTTGCAACGACCCCCCCCCCCCCCCCCCCCCCAGTCCGGGCACTGACCCACTCTGTCAGGCAGCCAGGAAAGGAGGTCACATACACAAAATTCCTCTCGCTCCCACTTGCTTTCTAGTTTCACCACACACTCTCTCACAACGTTGCTTCACACACACACACACACACACACACACACACACACACACACACACACACACACACACACACACACACACACACACACACACACACACACACACACACACACACACTCTGGATCAGAGTGGAAATTGTTTCACCACAATATGACTAACGAAGACAAGAGAGACAGCGAAGAGAAAGGGAGGAAAGGGGATTTGAGAGAAATGAGAGGCTGGATGAGATAAAAGCTGACGAGAGTGAAGAGAGACGAGAGAAGAGAGAAGAGAGAAGAGAGGGAAGACTGAGAACAAAAGAGAAAAATAAGATGCCTCATTATACTGAGGAGGAGTTGGAGCTGTGTCTGTAACTGTGAGGGTCCGTGTACTGGTCAGAGGAGTAGAATAAAGGTTGTGACTTTGACTGTACTTGTCGCTTCATTGTACTGTCAAAACTGTGTGTGCACATTTCCGTTCAAGTGTGTGTGTGTGTGTGTGTGTGTGTGTGTGTGTGTGTGTCTGTCCTCGACAGGAAAGAGTCATACCAAACCAAAATTGAATTTCAGCCGGAGAGCCTTCTGTAACAACGGTATGTGAACGAGCACATCTATGATTGAAGGCCCACATGTTGCATACATGCATACATATTTCATGTGGCCAGTGGATCTTAATTTATTGATGAGTGAAGTTAGCCCAATAAAATATTCATGCACTCTGTATAAAAATTAAATTTCAAAATATTCTTTTAATTTTCCATTTCAGATTGAGAATTTAAATATAAGATAACGCATTTGCAAAGGATATTGAAATGTTCTGGAAAACTTCGTCAAAGACTAATTTATGGTTAGTAAAATTCATGGCAGCTTAAATGCTCTGTAACGCTTTGCAATAAGAAGATACACAACATCTTAGAACTTGCTCATTTGAATGTGATTGTGCCATATGTGGCTCAGATCCCCTGCCTTTCTGTCAGTCCTTTTGTATTGAGGAGTAGACTTGATTTTTCAACGAGTGCACGGGTCATTTGGGAGGGCTGATGTCATCTTGGTCTGAAACGTCAGATTCTACGTAGGAAAGGTTTCCCATCTGAACTTTACTTGACACACTTCTTGAGAAAATGAACAAAAACAACCCATCTACCCATAAAAAGAGCAAACAGTCAAGTATCAAAGCAAAAGATTGCCCCGTTGTGTGGCAGAGACAAGCGTTCTTGCATTTGTATTAGAATATGTGTGCGATGTGTGTCTAATTTCATATCAACTTTACAAATTGAATGCTGAAATGTTCACCTCCGCCCGTTCACACGGGCGGAGGACCTGCTGGCCACTGTCGCAGAGTTGACCTACGAAGTCAGCCACAGAGACGGATGCCTCCTGACTTCAGCAAGCGTTGGTGTGAATGATGAGAACATCGAGGTAGTACATTATAGTTTGTGTGTGTGTGAGTGTGTGTGTGTGTGTGTCTGGCTCAATCGACTCAAAGTGATTCATTTCTATAGGGAGAGTGTGTGAGTCAGAGATCATAGTGTGTGTGTGTGTTTGTGTAAGGTTGTGTATTTTTCTTGCATTCAACAAACACAGCAGAAATGTTGTGTGCATGTGTTTGTGCACATTCTGTTTGTCGTTCTCCCTGTGTGTGTGTGTGTGTGTGTGTGTGTGTGTGTGTGTGTGTGTGTGTGTGTGTGTGTTTGACAGCCGCAGGAAGGTGTACGTTAGTTCCAGTCCATTGCTCGAGAATGAGAGCAGAGGTAGTGCTCTGTGTGTGTGTGTGTGTGTGTGTGTGTGTGTGTGTGTGTGTGTGTGTGTGTGTGTGTGTGTGTGTGTGTGTGTGTGTGTGTGTGTGTGTGTGTACGTGTTGTTTGTCACAGGATTTGAGGGAGTACACATGATGACGTCCACAAAGATCAAGGTAGATCAAGGTTAATATGTGTGTGTGTGTGTGTACATTAGCTGCAGGGAAGGAAAGTTCCTCTTGTGTCTACACTGATTAACTTAGCATGTGTTTGAACGTCAAAGGTGAGACTCGCTGCTGAAACCTCAGTGGTAACACGCGCAAATCTAACTGACGGTGGGCGGCAAAGTCATATATTCTTCATGTGCATTCCATAAAATCTATCGTAACCTTAAATAATCCGGTTTTAGTGAGATAATTTGACTACTCAGAGTATGTCAGTGATCACACTTGAGAACCTAACCCGACTGCTGAGACGTGTGCATTACCGAGTCATGGGCGTTCCAGTCCATCGCCCATGTTAGGGCTCACAGTGAGAATATCAGGAGTGTGTGGCACAAAGTGATGTAAGGTCATGATACAGCAAGGTAGAGTGGTTCAGCAGTGTGCATGTGTGTGTGTGTGTGTGCTTGGCACTTGTGTGGTAGCAATATCTGGTTCGTCGCTGACTTAAACAACAAAAGCATGAAGGTAGACGGGTGTTGGGGTTTGTATGTGTGTGTTTAAGTGTGCATTCTGCTTCATGAGGTAATGTTTCAGTGGCTGCCATTTCATGTTGGTGCTTTGACAGTTACCTGCATGCGTTTCCGTCCCACAACTAGAATATCCATGTGTTACACACACAAAACAGAATGGCAAATTAAATAAAACAGCTCTATTACAGCGTTAGTTAGATATTTAGGTCAAGGAAAAGTTTGCGTGCAATATTGAACAATGTAAGAGTAAACGCTTCTGTCTGTGATTGAAATATCTAGGTTTCACATCTTACCCACCTGCAACAGGCTAATCAAATATTGAAATCTGCAACTGGCTGATGAAATATTCATACTTGTCACAGGGCTGTAAGGTACTCACATTAGTAAGTTGAGTGGTCTCCCCGGCTTACTTCGAGATCACAAGTTCTATTCCTGGATAAACGGGTGTAATCTTTAAATATAAACATGATCCTTTTGGCTGTACTCATTCATTAATCACTCCCTACCAGTGCGCCTTCTTTTTTTTTTATAAGATTATGTTTGTTTGTCTTTTCATCAAAAGAGAGGATCCATTTCTATGCTTTCAGTTGAGAAATGTTTGCCAGTGTATTGATCATCTTCATTTTCAAAAGATGTATGGCAATGGCAATAATGAAAGACACAGGAAACATGTAGAAGGGAGATACAAAGAAGATGAGAAAGACAGAGGATGAGACGTCTAATGAGTCAGATTTAATGAATCCACAGTGACTGGCTGACTACTTGCATGTTCTATTCATACCAGCCGTTTAAGCGTGAACTGGATGACTCTTGAGAGAGTTCTTCGGTATGCAGTTCCAGTTAAAGTCACATCTTAATCGTTTACAGGTGCAGAAAGCACCCGTAACTGCCTTTGGGTGTCTTGTTTGTTGCAGGCTGTCTGAAAACAACATGGACCGCATGCATATTGTTCTCGTGATGTTTCAAGAATACAGTTGTTGGCAAAGGTATTGAAGTGTTTTCTTCGAGCAGCAGAAACGACACATGTCTCTTCACTGTCAGGCGCTTCTCTCAACGGACCGCACTTTGCACATTTTATTCATGCAAGGTGTTAAACGCTGACTCACTTCCAGCGACAGCAACAAACATTTTCACACTGCTGCTGTCCTAAGACTTTTACCTCTGGCTGTACTTGTACACATTTTTATACAGCTCTTTTAAAGTTAACTCACTATTCCCTGACAAAGCAAGACAGAGAAGAAATGTATGTTTTGTTTTTTTTTGCCCGCTGCAGCATGCATTAATTATGGCTTCCATGCAAAAATAGATTAGATCTGCAACTTCATAGAGTCGCTGAGGCCGTTGTGGAGTTCATGCATGGCTCCCATGACTCCAGTCCAATTAAATGGAGCCCACAATCTCCCACACCAACCTGAGAAATTAAAATCAGGCAATTTATGACATTATGACCCTCGTTTTATTTGCTTATAGGTGGATATTACATCCCTTATCAGAAGGTGATCAGGTCCATTCTGCCGAGAGACTGGACTTTCATTTAATATCTGAAAAATTGGGAAATCTGCAGCTTTAATGATTTTTACTCTTACAGCATGCATTTTGTTTATTTAAGTATGTGCTGTATCAACTATCAAACACAATGCAGTGCATTGCTGTTTCTACTATGTCACAGCTTCACACAAAGAACAGCTCCTATGCCGATTTTCAGTCTGTCGCTGTTTCCAGCAACATTGTGCTGTATTACAGAGAGGACAGGACGTCTGATGTGTCATTGTTTTGGTTCTTTTTTCTATTTTCCTGCAGGACATGTTTGACTTTGAGAATCCATGCAGCTGTCTGTTGGCTTGTCCCCTGTTGTCTCTTAGTTTGCCACGATTGAATGCTTGTTGTACGACAAGACTGACCCGTGTTTGTTCTCCTAGACGCAAACTCACAGTGAGTCCTATCTCCAGTGTTTCCTTTACGACCAATTGCCAGAAGAAAACACATCAGTATTCATCAGTATTCAGTATATAGAGAGGACACAGGTTTTAAGTGTAACATGGTTGGATGGATTTGATGATGGCATTTCCGTTGGGTATTTCCATGCATACAATAGACCAGACCAAATACCTCTCTGTGGCCAAAGTATCTCTAAATCCACAGGGAGGCGTTTGTAAATATGTCCTCTGATATGGAGCATCTTCTTTTGTCAGTGGGTGTTTCCACAAGTTAATACATTCAGTCCTAGGCTTTTAATTTGAGAGCTGTGATCTGTATCTGTGGAAAGAGAGCTTTGCTTTAGAGGCTGTTATCGACCTTCTTTGCCCCTAAACTGTTGTTCTTATTAGTCAACTGACAAACAATCTATGGCAAATGGACTCAGTGGGGTGCAGCACAAATGGAGCACTAGCAGGAATTATTTGCCTCTCATTTTGAATTGAGCTGTTTCTGCTTTGTATTCACCATATCCTCCTCTGCATCTTCTTATCTTTCTTCCTTTCACACTTGTGTGCCTCTATTCACACATGCAAGCGTGAGTATCTGCGGGCTGCTCCTCTCTTTCTCAGTTCAGTTTCATTCCAAGATGCTTTATTGGTATGAATGCGGATGATACATTATTGCCCAAGCTGCACTATTGAATTCATTTTCTTATGAAAAACACAGATAAATAGCCACAAGAAGACAGATATTTCAAACACCAAAGCAGCGTTTCTCCCTCATCAAATTCTGAGCTGAACTATGCTGCTTTCTACCGTTCCACTTCAGGGGTTGCTAGGTTACCACAAGCATATGACACTCCTTTGTCCCATAATATTACACTGCTGTGTTCTATTTATCGACATTTTATAAACTGTTCTTTTTATGTTTTCCTGCATTTCTCAGAGTACCACTTTACAGTATAACCGGACTTTATGCATTCAATTATAGGCTATACTACATCAATACGTCCACTTACTAGCCCGTCTAGACTAAAGCCGTTACTGACCTGAGATAGTACTTTTATATTAATTGTCTCATCTTCTTGTTAAGACCAACAAGTCCTAATACATCCATGACAAAATAGATTGTTTGCTGACTGATAAGAGTGTTTTGTGATCTGCTACTGAAGCCACTTTGCTATTGTTGGAGAAAGATCACCGTAATGGGATCTCCACCGATAGCAGCAGCCCCTCCTAGGTTTATTACAACCATTTCATTTGCTTCTTCTATCTATTTCCCATTATAATAATCCATGGAAGGAGGACGACATCTTTCCAGTTGTGCTCATCAGCCTGTTTAGGGAATGTGCTACCGCCGCACAGGTCATAGTTCGCTTGGGTCAGTGACTTCATTAATGAGGGAAATAAGCACAGCCTGTAGTCAGATTTCATTATTTCCCTAGCAGCTGCTTTTGATGATTAATGTAGCTATACCAAAAATGTTCTTCCTAATGGGCCAAGAAATGAGAGTATGAAGAACACAAGTGGTGGACTATTTCTAAAAGGTCTTATTTATTGTGTGAATGTATTATTTTCAAGCAAGTACACTGTATAACTAAATAACTGACACCATCTCAGGGTACAACTGCATTGTTATCATTAGAAGTGTCCTGACCATAGAATATTTTATTCCAATGCTCCTGACTGTAAAAACCGTATTCTCTGTGTGTATATAGGTATGAGCTCTCTTTCTGCCACATGTCTGCAGAAGAACAAGACATGCAACATGCAACATGCCATTACATTACATGCACATACATATTGTATACGTTAAATCTGGGCTCTGTGTAATCATGTCTTCACTTGTGTCTGTGTGTGTATGTGTGTGAATATGTGTATGCTTGTGTGTGTGAGAGTTGGAAGGTAAGGCGTGCTGTCGAAAAGAGGTTGCCGTAGAAACATCAGAGGGTTTAGATAGAGGCCGTGCTCATAGCCACATTGTAGATTATCAACCATTGGACAAAAAAAGGTTCGTCAGCCTCGTCTACTTCAGTGCGAGCTATGCTCAGAGCGTGCTTGTACCACCAAGGTTGGTTTGCACACAATCACACACAGTGACTCTCAAACACACAAACAAATACATTAAACCCGAGGTCGACAGCCAGCAGCATCGATCACTGAGCTTCTCCTCCCTAGGAAGGTCCCGAACACAACCCTGGTGTTCACTATCCCTGTTTAAACCAGGTCCTTGTCTCGTCTTCATCTTGTCTTGTAGTTTACTCATATTGTTGAGGTTCTGAGAGCCTCTGAAAAGTTTCATTTTGTGGTCCATTTCCTTGTGCAGACAAATGCTTGAGATGGTGACAGGTATCAACCAGTTATTAATCAGATCTTGTATTGATATTTATGTGTTAATATGATCATTGGTGGTGTGCATGATTAGTTTTGTGTCCTCCCACACATTCACAAAACCTAAATAAAGTCCCATCCTCCTGGCTGACAATAAGCAGTCACGCTAATGAAAAGGCTTTTCTCAACAAGAATCTAAATTATAATGGTAATTCTGTTGGAACACTGCTTAAGTAAACACAGCAGGAGCTTCTGCATAAATTAATACTGATTCGACAAATCGGAGTTGATGCACTTATTTCTACACAGGGACTTTAAACAGAGACTCGTGCCCAGTCGCAACACAAAGCTGACAGAGGGATGAGACAGGCGGTAGAGAATAGAGGGATCTTCAAGTTAAACAACAGGATTTCACCGACACTCCTGGAGGCTTTTGTCGTCTAGTAGTGTCCACAGGTCTCTTGATTGAGCAGTTGCCGCATCAATTCAGGGGCCACAGCGGTGGCTGTTTGTAGCTCAGAGGTACCGTCCACAATAAATCTCCTGACACAGATAAAGAGGACGACACATGTACACCGTAACACACTCACAAACACAACCCTGTCACACTGCACTCGCTGCTTCAATCCGGTGTTCTTGTTGGAGGAACCGGAGCTTCACCTCACGCACATTTGTGGCGACACAAATATATATTTTGAAATCCTGAGCGCTGAGAGCTTCTTCTTTTATTTGATGTGAGATGACAGCAGGAGGCCCCTTTAGGGCTGCCATACATGGACCTCAATTTCAGGCACTGTGGGTTTACATGGGCAGTACTTCCTGCAATACGCTGGGGCAAAGGCAAAATTACCAACATTGGGTTATAAGGTACAAATGAATAGACGCTATAGGCTTCAGGTGATAGACCAAGAATGTGTTCTTTCAGGGGACTAACACTCGTGCATTATGCACCACAGTGCTTCTGTGTTTCAGATAAATTGATGAATGTGTTACAAAAAAAGAAAAAGCTATTCATTTGTTTTTCCTCATACCTGCCTTCTATTCTCAAACCAATCTACAAGACACCAATCAACCCGTCCAGTCAGCCAGTCAAGTAACCAGTTAATCAATACAATGATCATAGGGTCAGAATCCCGTACTCGTGGTGATAGCCTGGTCCCGACATCTGAATCAATGCTCCGATTTGTTCAGTCACTCAATTAATAAAGTATAGCCAAATGGAAATTTGATCTGATTAGTAGGATTAGTCTCCGCTTATCTCATGTTTAAATGATAACAGTTAAACAAGGTATTCTCGTCTCTTTAGGTCATATGAACAATCAATTTCCCCATAGTTGTCTGGAGCTCTTTATTGGCTATAACCTCTGCCCAAACAGTCCACAGAATGACGAATTATCGGGCTTTTATTTTCTCCCCACACAAGTATCTGGCATGTCAATTTCCTCTCAGCCTCTGGATGTATGTACACAGTCAATCGATACTCCTCTTCACCTGTGTAATACTGTATCCATATCCTTTGCACTGCACCGCAGCAGATTCACAAAACTGTTATTTATAGATTGATAAAACACCCCTCTCTGCAACACCTCATTGTTTTCTATCACTGCAGCGCTCTCACCTTTTCTAATTGCTTTTCACATTTTTTTCACACCCTCAGCCCCCTCTATTAGCTCAAGCTTCCCCCCCTCTTTTCTCCTCTCTCAATCATTTGTCTTCTTTGCACCACCGATTGACCTTTGTCTACCCTGCTTTTTTTCTACTCCCGGTCTCCTAATCTTCTTTTCTCTCATGCTTTTTCGTCTCCTCTCCTTTTCCTCCTCATTTCCATCTCATTCAACCTTCCATTACTTGCTCCCTTTCCCCCCCCCCCCCCCCCCCCAGTTTCCATCTGACATCAGCCTTACTGAACCTTACTGCTCAATCGCCATCCTCCCCTCCCCCACTAACGTTGTGAGAAATACCAATAAGGACTGTGGCTGTTTGGAGCCAGTGCTACATGCACCACTACTTCATACGCTCCTGCAACCTGCAAGAGTGCAGCAACTGAACCGAGCTGGCCCGTACCACGCAGAAAATCACCGGCTTCATAGCCGACCCCTGCCTACACAAGCACCACAGCGTGGGTGTGTGTAGGTGACATTTTGGAAATGAACTAAAACAAAATCCAGAGTAAATCAAATTTTGGCATGTGACTGCATGGCAATGTGAGCCAAAAACAAAGGCATTAGTTGCTAGAAACAATAGTTTGGATATAGTGACTAATATGTGGGTGATGTATTTAAAGTCTTAAAAATATGTTGGGTTATGAAATAAAATCAGGCTGATAGTTGAATACTTTGTATTATACCCACAGACACCAATCCAACAGGCTGACAAACAACAGCTGATGAGGCAGAATCCTCAGCCAATCTAAATGAATGCTTAAGAGCCAATAACTCAATTGATTTGTGATCCCTTTGTCTTAACTTTCATTACATTATTGTCAGTAACAATTACAGATTACTTAATGTTATTGTAACTTACAAAGATTTAGCCTTAACACAAGTGCTGGAAATGTCATAATCCGTCACATCACATACACAGAGTTTAAATACCTCATGTGATATTTTGCACATGTGACTAAACTGGTTAGATGCACTTACGTGAGTGTCTGTTAAGTACTTGAGAGAGAGCGAATGCATAGACCTGCTACTAGTCTGAACAGGACAATTAGATTCACAACATCTTCTCTGTTCTCTCTCCTTGTCTATTGCCATAGCTTCAGGATGTTTTATAATTCAGATACTGTGCTGTAATTTCCTCTCACAGTATGCAGATCTACATGCCAGTCCGCCCATTTAATCATTTCAGACAATGTGTCAGACTACACGCCAATTAAGTATTACAAGCTTCCTTCTCTATCCATCTCGCTATAGCTGCGTTCTTACATTCTGTGTTATGCCTCCTTTAAAGACTCTGTTTGCTTTAATATATTCGCTATATCATATGAACCGTTGTATGAGGATAAATTGTGACAGTTGCACATACAATACATTTGTGTGTGTTCTTGCTTTTGTCTTTCGTTGGCCCTTGTTTTCTTATCCGTTTGTGTGTCTTTTTGTTCTTTTCGACAAAGCACTTTGTGACAAGTGCTTTATAAATAAATCTTACTTGATTTGACTGCCAGGCAAATAATATGATGGGTATAACACCAGTGAACCATGGTCAGGGAGAAGGGCAGGACGAGAGAGGCTTTCAGACAGCGTTATGCAGGTTGACTGAAAATTTAATTGGAACACTCATGAATTAAATGAGATCTCATGTTAAGAATGTACGTCGGGAATGCAGAGACCATTGATGGAGCACTTGTTTTTAATTTTAATCACGTTGTCTGAATAAGAGAAGATGGCTCTAATGAAGATGACTTCATGTGTAAATTGTGTTCATCCATGTGTGTGGGTGTGTGTGTGAGTGTTTGCATTTTCGTGGACAGTAGACTGCAATAAGAAAAAGGTTTTCTCAGTAACTGTGAGCTTTGATAACTGTCCATTAAAAACAGGTTTAAAATGTAGTTTAAGAGCAGCATCTTTACAACAGATTTAAGTAATCAAATGACAGGAGAAAACCTGTTGTTTGGCATTGATTTTAAATTATTTCTCCATTTCCAACATATTCTGCTTTCCCCTGTTGCACAGTTTTGATGGGGTTCTATTGAGATTACAGCACGACAAACATCCAGTTGATTTTATGATTTTAATTTACAGATTAGAAAATAACTCAAATGAAACACCAGTCATGATGCCAGTATCAATTACAACAATTACGGCTGTTATAATACAAACAGTGTATTACATAATATTATATTCCAGTAAAGCATTCAATTAGAAAGCAGTTTGAGAATAATAAGTTATAATGAAATAAGGAATTATGTGAATATACACAGGTATTAATGTAAATGACCTGTCCTTGCTAGCGTGTCCCAAAGATATCTGATGTTATCCAACGTATGAGCAGGGAACGAGTTAAGGATTGGAAGTGTGTGTCGAAGAGACAGAAAAAGTGTTTAAGACATCAATGAATATTTTAAGAGAGAGGGAGCTGTGGGAGTAATGGGCGAAGTGAAAGAGAGTTGGGCTGCTGAGCGACGGAGAGATAATTTAATAGACGAACAGAGCAAATGTGTTGGAGGAGAGACAGAAAAGCTGGAGGGATGGGAGATGAATGAATGGCGGACTAATCTGGACCAAGCGATGGAGAG
Source organism: Lycodopsis pacificus (assembly GCA_028022725.1). Taxonomy (NCBI): domain Eukaryota; kingdom Metazoa; phylum Chordata; class Actinopteri; order Perciformes; family Zoarcidae; genus Lycodopsis; species Lycodopsis pacificus. The sequence goes on along the minus strand of CM051688.1, from coordinate 10,516,834 downwards.
AAGAACTGACATTAATTTAATAAGATGGATGAACAGACAAATAGATGCATTGTGCAATGTTAAAAAAGGCTCCGAACCTGAACAGGCTGGTGACTAACTTAACGTTTGTGTGCGTGTGTGTGTGTGTGTGTGGTTTCACAGATGAAATGGTTTAGAGGTCAGGACACTTGTAGAAAACAGGCACCTCAAACATGCTTTAGATTGATGAGGTTTGGAGAAGAAAACAGAGAAATAAGAATTCTAGGACAGGAAACATAAAAGCAATATTATTAAAAATTGTGTGCACAGATGAGCTTAGTCTATGGACACTGATTTATATTGGGTAATGGTGAAATTTAACAGGAGCCACCTCTCCTGTGAATGCGGGTCAAGGGTTTTTGCACCGGTTTCACACAGGAGCAGCAATTGAGCTAAGCACAGTGACATATTAGACCGACCAGCGGGCACTTGAGGGCGCTTCAGATGACCAAAGAGGCCCCGGGGGTGAGCTGTGGTGTAGGGCATCCGGACTGACCAGAGGTTTTTTTTAGCAGCACTTGGGCTGACCAGAGGAGCACTCGGGACCCTCTGCTGTGAAATTAGGATAAAAAATGCTCAGTCTGTCAGCTGCTCTGGTTGCAACTCATGTCAAGGATGACACTTTTCTTCGGGTAGCATAAGGCGTTGCATTCATACAAAAGTGAAGCATGGAAGTGTCCCAATAGAGCACAAATGTAGGAAACGTGGCCCTCTTGACATTGTGGACATATGTCTCTGGGATTGATTTGTCTTGCCTTTTGAATTTCAATTAGTGGTTGATAAGATAAGATAATCCTTTGTTAGATCCACAGCGTACTTACTTCATAACTTGATCTGCCTCTTTTGTACCGTAGGATTCTATTTTAGGTACAATTCTCTCACTTTATGCTACCATTTGGCTACCTCAACTGCCAGAACGACACTGAGCTCAATTACTATGCTGATGATTGTCCACTGTATCTCCTAAATGCACATCATGCTTTATCTGAGTAATTTAAGACTGACAGACCCTGGCAGTGATTTAAAATCAGAGATTAAATTGGATTGAAGCTTGCCAGAGAGGAGTTGAGCTCCACGTATCTCCATCCAAATGACTTCCTGCTGCAGCTCAGCTCCAGCTTCTGGTTGTAATGACAGAATGATTCAAACAGGAGAGGGCTCTTCAAAAGATGAAATGAAAGATATACTCTGCACAGGAGTGTGGGTAATCTGCATAGGCCCTATTCAGTTTACAGTGACGTTTGCTTGTTTGTGGTATTTTTTATTCTCCTAAACTTCCTGTTTAGTCCGGAAAAACAGTTGGTCCTGTCTGGCTCCTTGAATCATTCAGAAAATAAAACTATTCTGGAATAAACAGGAAGTTTCACTTAGTGTAGCATAAAGTCCTGGACCCTGTTGCATATGCAGTGTCAGTGAGCAATAATAATAACAATGGCAAGGTAAAGGTAAAGTTAGGCTTCTCAGAGGAAATTGACAGTGTCCAGTATTGTTTTGTCTTCATGATGATTGAACTGATAACATCTCAGATAATGTTTAATTTGGTCTGTATTATATTACGTCAGGTTGCGTAAATTGGCGAAGCAAGCTCTGTAACGTTAGCTAGCTCACAGCATAGCCAGCCAGGTTAACGTCAGTAAAGTTAATCCCCAATCATACTGTGAAGATGTAACGTTGGTTAACTGTGTTTATTTGTGCTTTTATAGAGATGACTGTAGAACTGCAAACCAGAAGGAACGGGACGGTGTTCAAAAGTGTCTCTAAGACGATGAAGAAGTTTGTTGGTTGGTGGCAGTCTGTGCATGTACTGTAGGAAGGCTACTGTGTGTGTGTGTGTGTGTGTGTGTGTGTGTGTGTGTGTGTGTGTGTGTGTGCGTGTGCGCATATGGACTGATGACTCTCTGTGTATGTACTTAATGTATACAATTATGTTATTATTGTATGTTATTAAATCCATGATTACACAACAAGTCCTCCAAATGAAACTGAGCAGGTGTTGTGGTCCCTGCACTCCAGAGCGACACACAGAGGAGTTTTCTGATCTGACGCCCTCATCAGCAGGACGACGTGATTTGTCTCTTTCAAAACCAAATCACAAAAGCAACTTCATCAAGGTTAGGAAAACATTGTGGTTTGGGTTAAAATGACTTTGTCAAGATTCAGGGACCTTTGTTGTCATGGTTGTAATCATAAACACATGGCTATGATTAGAGGACGATTGTGGTCATACTTTAAAAAATCCAAAGTCGACTGTCATTAGGAAACGGGAAGCAAACAGCTGTTGACCCGTCCATCCACCTCGACCTCCTGCCTATGGACTTTGTGACTGGAATGAGGCTGTATTAGGCTTTGTGATAATTAATCAGCTATGGATTGATTATCTTGATATGAAGGCTATCATCAAATCTAAACACACCTTATTACATATATATATATATATATATATGGGGGCTAAACGTTTTGCGTCATTGTACTGTTCTTATTATTTCCTCAGGGATGGCAAGAACAGGAGAGTGATGACAAACATAGGGGACGCTTTGCCGCTTAAAGTCCCAACATCCAAGTACGAGGACTCGCCGTGTTAACAGATCCCGGTCTCTGTTTAGATCTGGTTTGTGTCTAAGTTGACATCCTGTCAGCTGCTCAAATTACTGCACATTAACACTGCAACAGGAAATAAACTCTCTGGGAAATATTCTACACTCTCACAAATTGTTTTGCTGCAAGCAACTTATCATTGAATCAATTTTTACATCAAACTCAGAGGTCTCTTTAGGTCCTTTACCCAGATAAAAGAGTTTTGGTATCATAATCCAAGCTCACCCCAAATCATCATGTTTACTGCTGGGTAATATTTCCAGCAAAATTCAAAACAGAGAATCAAGCATGCTTTCTAAACTGTTTGTCTCAAATCCTGTGACACCTTATTTACCCCTCTCAACTAACAAGACGTGGTGTGTCTTCAGATTGTGCAAATTGCTGTACCTTATTTTTACGCCCTTACATTCATAGCTTGGCGGTTTTAGAGTTATTCCACAGATTGTATTGATAACTTCTTTGGGTTGTTTTGGGGCTGACTTCTGGCTACAACCCTAACCTTTTTTTAATCCCATATGAGCCTGAGCACAGCCTCAGATACTCATGCAGTTCTTTTTTTGGCACTTAGAAAGAATGAATGTAATGCCCTGTGGCTTTGTAAAGCTTAGACTATAGGTCAGTGTCATCCTTCTAAATCACATCTCAAACCCTCCTCTGGACAAATAAAGCATTTTTTTCTGCAAATTGACGTGCATGTCTTTATTTTGCCTTTTAAAAAAGATATACCTGCTTTAAAAGATCGGGGAAAGGAGAGGGGGAGGGGGGCTCAGGAGACGTGAGTGGAGGGCATCACAGAGGAATAAGCATACAAGTGCCCGGGCAGACAGAGAGGCAGACAGGCAGACAAAGAGATGGATGGGTGGATGGAAGATTGTTGAGGAGAGGAATAGAAAGTTCTGAATGCTGCTGCAGCAGGCTGTGCTGACGTGAGGAGTGTTCCCAAACACAGTTAGTAGCGACTGCAGACCCCACTGCATTACCATACTCACACACACACACACACACACACACACACACACACACACACACACACACACACACACACACACACACACACACACACACACACACACACACACACACACACACACACACACACACACACGGCCTAAGGGAGAAAGCCGCTTGCAGGCAGAGCTGAATAGAGACAGAATCACCTCTTCTGGTCCCGAAGAGGTCATTCTGTACTCCAGCACCATTTGTGTTAAAACGTGTGTGTGTGTGTGTTTGCTACAGGTTTGTGTGAGCATGCATTGAGTGTTTTTTTCACAAGATGTTTCATTTGTCTGTGCATTATTTGTTTGTTTTTTTACGTCGAATGGGACCTTCCACAGGTGTGCGTAAAATGTGTGTAGCCATGTGTGTTCATGCACCAATGCGCTTTGTGGAAATGTGTGGATTTGGGTGAGTATGTGTGTGTGTGTGTGTGTGTGTGTGTTTCCCTGCACAGGTCGGTCCTCTGCTCTCCATTCTCGCCAGTCTGTGCGTCCTCATGGAGCTATAGGTGCGTATCATTGGATCAGTAGCTGCTGCCTGCCACACTGTCCAATCGCATCTAGGGAGAGAGAGAGAGAGAGCCAGAGAGAGAGAGAGAGAGAGAGCGCGCGAGCGAGATGGGGGAGGGAGGAGAAAGAAAGGAAGAGAGTGAGATTGATCATTTGAACGTCCTGGGCCTTGCCATCCTTTAATAAGAGACGCTTAAATTTCGACTAAATCCAAAACGTTATTTTTTATTTTTTCCCATCTTTTCTCGGACTGAAGACTTGAGTTTTTCTTCTTCTTTCTTTTATTGGGGTTATTCCCACCCAGGAGACGTGCCATCGCCACCACCACCAGCAGCAGCAACAGCAGCAGCAGCAGAGGAATATCTCCAAATATCCCATCCCAGGCACGTCGGATAAACTGCAGTAGCGAAAACACGAGGCGAATATTGCGGTGGACGGGAACATGGTCCGTGGGATTTCACATCTCTTACCCTGGCTGGGTACGTTACATCCTATATTGTCTCATTTCATTTTTGATCTTTTTTTTTACTGCAGCGAGGACGCAGGTTACAGCTTTGCATTTGAATGTGTGTGTGTGTGTGTGTGTGTGTGTGTGCGCGTGTGTGTGTGTGTGTTTTTGCCGTAGTCAGCTTCAGTGCAGATAAAGATTTAGTCAGGATATTGTACCTCACAACCAAGCGGTTTTTTTTTCTACACTTGATTATTTTATTCTCTGAGTCCGTATTCATGATTGAAATAAGAATGCATCGCGGATTTATCTGTTCTTTTCTGTGTAGAAACATATAAGGGGAGGGTGGCAGGCGGGTTTGCCTTGATAAATGGAGCGTTATTCATCAGCGTGTGTGTGAACACCGCTGGAATGTTAACTAGCACCTTGGACAGCCGACACCAAGACAATCTAACATGGGAGGAGCGATAGAACTGACCATGTTGGCACTCTAATATCTTTCCTGCTTACTGTGTGTGTGTGTGTGTGTGTGTGTGTGTGTGTGTGTGTGTGTGTGTGTGTGTGTGATTACACAGATATTGATGTTGCTGCTCTCTCTGTGTGCGTGTGTATGTGTTAATATTCTGCCCTAAGGCCCTTTGAGAGAGATAGCAGTGTTGGCTGGGGAGCAGCTGTGTGTGTGTGTGTGTGTCTGTGTGTGTGTGATAGAGAGAGATAGAGTGTGTGAGCACGTAGAGCGATCAAGAAAGTGTGTTTGTGCATCTTTGGATCGAGAAAAACATATGTGTGAGTGTGAGTGTGTGTATTATTAACAGACATAAAGTGTTGTGTGCATACATCTGTGGGAGAGAGATAGAGAACCAAGTGTGTGTGTCACAGGCTTCCTACCTCATGCTACGTGCAGGTCAGGAGCCCCGTGGTGTATTCAGGGTTTAATTAAGCATGCCGTAACTCTCCATCGCCTCCTCCAGCACCCCCCCCCCCCCCCACCCCCCACACACCCCCACCAACCAGGTCCTGTGATCTGTGAAACAGTGTGTAGTGAGGATGTGACATATGTCTGCTGCTATACCAGATACACACACTCGCACGCACACACACACACACACACACACACACACACACACACACACACACACACACACACACACACACACACACACACACACACACACACACACACACACACACACACAGATATGCCATTTCTTTGGGACACAGCAACTCTGACAGTCTGACACCGAGTTAAGCTGAGCGGACAACATCTCGTTTGCCCTATCTATCGCTCTTGCATCTATTTTTAACACGAACAGCAGCGAGGTAGCACAGCCTATTTTTCTGATGTGATGTGTAAGTTAGCTGTGTGTGTGTGTGCGTGTGTGCGTGCGTGCCTGACATTTTATCGATTTGACACTGTGATTATTCTAATGAAGACTAATTAAATCCTTCTCTCCCTCTCCTTCCATTTCTCTGCCTCTACGTCTCTTTTCCAGGAGGCAGCTTGGGCTTGTTATGGGGGTGACCGGAAGGAGAGAGTGACAGAGGAACAGTGATGCTACTGTTTACATAACGAGAGACTCACACACACACGTACACGCACACACTCACACACACGCACACACACACACACGCACACACACACACGCACACATGCTCAAATCGCCAGTCCAGGACATACACACTCGCTTAAACACTTCCACACATATATGCACACACACACACAGACACGTATTCAAGGGACTCGCTGGCTGAGTCACCACACACTGAGAGGCACAGATTCACTGACTCACACACAGGGCCAAACACAGACAGACACACACAAAAAAGGAAAAGGTTGTTTGCAAGAGTCAGGACTGTGTGTTGTGTGTGCTACGGGCCAAGCTGAGCAGCAGCTGTGTGTGAGTGTTGGATATCTCTAAAGGGTCAACACAGCTGTAAACGCCCTCCCGAAGGCCCTTCCCCCTCCCCTCCCCTCCCCTCCCCTCCCCTCCCATCCTTTATCTCCCAACTTCCCCTCAACACACGATCATGTCCAAGTTGAGGACCAGGAGAACTCCCTCCCCCACGTCACCTCTCCCGTCCTTCTACTCCCCATTTGGGATTCTATCCCTCCTCCTCTCCCTCTGTCTCTCCCTTTCCCTCTATCCGCCCTCCTCATCGGCGGAGCAGACTGTGCCTGTCATCTCCACGGTGCAGGGCCGTATCCGTGGCATTCTGACCCCGTTGCCCTCCGACCTCCTGGGGCCCGTCATCCAGTACCTGGGAGTACCATACGCAAGGCCTCCAACGGGAGACCGGCGCTTCCAGCCGCCCGAGCCTCCTTTGCCCTGGCCAGGAATACGAAATGTGACGCAGTTTGCTCCGGTGTGCCCGCAGTCACTGGATGAGAGGAGCATGCTGGGAGATATGATGCCGTCCTGGCTCACGGCTAACCTGGATATCGCTGCCACGTACCTCACTCACCAGAGTGAGGATTGTCTCTACCTCAATATCTACGTGCCCACTGAGGAAGGTGAGTGAACCCAAAGGTGTTAGAATTAGAATGACTTGTTTTAGTTCATTCACATGTGAGGTCAGAACAGAGTGGCAACAAAGTGGCACTGCATAACCTGAGAATGACCGCAAGATGATTTTGAGGGTGACATGAGATTAAATATGGAAGTGTCCTGTAAGGTCACAGACAAATCCTTGTTGAATAAATAAATAGAAATCTATTTTTTAAACCTGTAGCCCATTCCCCTCCACCCCTCTTGTGGACGCCTGTGGTTGAACCAACACTTAATATGCAGACACCTGCGTCAGTCGCCAAGGGGTTCACGCCTTTACTTGTGGAGGAAAGTGGGAAGGACACAGACTCACTCATGCATACATATTGGTTCATACACATGCATGTGACCCCCCCCCACGCACACACACAAATAGTGTGCAAATAGATAGCAAGCATGAGCACCCTCAGCCTCAATTTATATCCACCCACTGAGAAATGAAGGAAGGGAGATACGAAGCATAGGGAAGCAAGAGAGCCACAGACTTCCTGTTTTTGTATGTATAAACCCACCGAGTGATTAAAGGCTGAGATACATACAAATGGACAGGTGGACAGTCAAACACACACACACACACACACACACACACACACACACACACACACACACACACACACACACACACACAGTCGATAAGGACATTTATTCAAACAACAGACAGAATGGAGGCAGAAGGAAGGTGGGTGGATCTTACACTCACGCACAAAACGTGATTCTGTATAACACTGGCATCAGGTGCTTCAGTGATGTCACCTTGAACATTGGTTTGAACACAATGTCAGCCCATATGTTGCTGCAAATATCTATCTATCTATCTATCTATCTATCTATCTATCTATCTATCTATCTATCTATCTATCTATCTATCTATCTATCTATCTATCTATCTATCTATCTATCTATCTATCTATCTATCGATCTATCCCTCCATCTATCTATCTATATCTATAATTCTCTCTCTCTCTCTCTCTCTCTCTCTCACTCTCTCTCTCTCTCTCTCTCCCCCAGACATCCATGAGGAGGGGGGTCAGCGGCCGGTGATGGTCTACGTCCACGGGGGCTCGTACACAGAAGGCACTGGCAACATGATGGATGGCAGCGTGCTGGCAAGCTACGGCAACGTCATTGTCATAACGCTCAACTATCGCCTAGGAGTACTGGGTAAAAGGATATCTCTTCTATATCTAATATCTCTTCTATATTTTTTAAGTACACCCCGGCACTTAACGGTAATATGTATATTTGTTTAATATGGCTGTAGCTGCATTTCAAAATACCCCCCCCCCCCCCCCCCCCCTCTTGATTCTATATTCCAATCCAATTTTTTATCCTATTGAGTTATTCTGCAATAGAGATAACTATATCTTGACAGAGGCATGCCTTCTGGGCAAATACAACCAGGAAGCAATCTATAGTGAAACAGTCCACCTTTTAAAATGGCTGTATTTGTGCTTCAACACCACGCTCCACCATTAAGCAAAAACAAAAGCAGTACAATTATTGCCCAGGTGCTCTGGTGCAGTATCATGCACCCACTCGATGGTAATTCACTTTCTTTTTGGGGCGATGAATGGGTAATATTTAGAAATGCAATGTCCACTCATCTTTTGCATTTATGTAAGTTGGGGAATTAGCTGTTTTTTCTTTTAAAAAATAGCAAAAGGATAGATGCATCACCTGCTAGAAGACGAAGAAGCTAAGAGGAGGTGGTGTAGAAGAGATGTCCATTACAGTCAATCAATAGATCTCAAACTCCAGTTAGGTACTGATTAATGCTCATTAAAGCTTGTTTTGCTATGGGTTGTCAGGTTTTAATTGGGTGACATATGTATTAGTGAAGTTAATTAGCTAGTAATGCTGTTTATTTTAACAATAAGGATTTATCTGAAATTGTTCCTCACTTTGAATTTTACACATTTCTTTACATTTATATTATATTCACCATCTGGATTGTTTAATCCTTCAGCGAGCTGTGCAATGTGAACATCGTTACTGAGTTGTTTTCACCCAGAGTGTTCAGTGTGGGTGTCCCTAGTGGAAATAAACCCCCTGACGCCATTTTCCCCACTACTAGCATTGATTCAAATCTGATCCTTTATACCTCCATGACTCTCTGACTCGTTGCTCTCTGAACAGTGAAAATCTGATTCCCTGTGGTTTTTCACATTTTAGACGGCTATGCAAAGCACCCAGGCTGAACAAATAGAATATCTTAGAATCCTGGTATTGAGGCTTTTTGCAGCTGTAATTCTAACTATGACAAAGCCTGAGCACGGTCACAGGGAGGGTGACATTGAAGGCATCATTTACTTTAGTAAAGAGTCGTTTGTGTGAGGACAACATAGCTTCATATTGACTAAGTCAGATACACAAGCTGCACATCACACCATTGGCTGGGTTGAATCATGTCCTCACTCTCATTAGGAGTTGCCCCTCTTTCATGAATCATTTGAAGAGATTCATTAAAATGTGCCAGGAGGTCAATACAATATGTGTATGCAGTATGTTTCAATTCATCCTATTCAACAATATTACAAATTATATAATCTATATACCATTATCCCTTTAATCTACTTGACTGTGTTGATTTATGTTACAGACAGTGACACGATACATGCATGTGAATAAGGCTTTTGATAAATTGTATGTAGATTTATCAATTAAAATGTACTTCCTATAAGAGAGCAACAGTAAAGGAAAAATTCTTACAGCATTTGGCTGCGCTTTCCCTTAATTATTTAGTGCACTTACTTAGCTTACTACCTTTTCATGCAGTTTTTATTGCACATTTAGATCATGTGAACACTCAAATCATGTTAATACTGTATGAGAGATATTTCTCTCTCAGCGGGAAGGAGCATTCTGGGTTGTACTTTAATTAGTTGGAGCATGTTTATGAAAATGGAGTGGAGTAGATTTGTTCACATCATAAATGGTTAAAACAATCAACAAAAAGTTATTGATTTGAGTTTATGAGGTCCATTCCTTCTTTTCTGTATTTTAGAAGCTTTCCAGGCTTTTATTAGATATTGATTTGATGTGATAAATCTGCATCTGCTTTGTGGGTGAAACAACTATTTAATTCTGACCGTGGGGATAAAACAGTCGCTACAGCTGCAATCTCATATCGAGCTGAACAAAGCCAATCCAACGTGCTTCTTTTTTTGTCTTCATCTCCATCCTCCAATACGATCATCGCCATCATCACCATCATCATCATTCATCGTCACCACGAGCAGTGTCTTCCTCTTCTTCTTCCTCATCATTGTCATCATAAGTTGGCTGCATGAGGTGAGCCCATATATTCAAAGGGAATCTTATTGTACACTGCTGGGCATGTTTCCAATGAAATGATTGAAATTGATGAAACTGAAAAATGTGAAAGTACATCTAATTAATACGAAGGCATTCTGAAACAGTTTTTACAACGACATTGTTATAATTTACTTATAATGTCCGTTTTGCATGAAATTAATGTCTGACAAATTTCACACAAGTGATGAAATGTATAATTTTAACGGCGTCGCCTTTCTTGCTCATTATACTCTTGCAGCCTGTGTTCAAGGCCAGCTTGAGGTTCAGAGAATTAAGCTTCTGCAGCAATGAGATATACCGGAGTGCAGTGAGCCATTAGGATCCTTTTTGTTGACTCAACACCGTCAGCAGTTAAGGGAATAAGGGGTAGCTGCGCTGTAACTGTATGTGTGCGCTTAGGTTTGTGTTGAGTTGTGTGTAAATTGATTTTGCCTTACATGATTATGATTCTACCTCGTTGATTTAATCCGGTTTGCAAGCGACTGTAGGGGAGGCCCACCATTTTTTATTAACATCTCTTCTATGATGATAAAAAGTATTAAAAAAAGCATTTTTAATCATGCATTAATTAACAGTGGAGATGCCATGATGTGGGAATCACCTCCCTGTGTGTTTGTACAGTGTACGATGACTTTCCAAAAAGCCAGGACAAAACTCTTTTGATCGACAAATTATTGATACAGTTTGCTCAATTCTCAGTGCGTTTTTTAAAAATTTCACAAGTCGTTGAACTTAAGTACCATGTGTTCTACTATATCTCTGTTCTACTATATCTATATATACCATGTGTAATAACAATATCTCCCTCTCTGTCTGCCTGCAGGATTTCTTAGTACAGGAGACCAGGCGGCAAAAGGGAACTACGGCTTGCTGGATCAGATCCAGGCTCTGCGCTGGGTGAAGGAGAATATCGCAGCCTTCGGAGGAGACCCAAGCAGGGTCACTGTGTTTGGATCGGGGGCCGGGGCCTCGTGCGTCAGCCTGCTCACCTTGTCTCACTACTCTGAGGGTAAGGAAGAACCGTGGACAAAAACCCTGCTCACATTGTGTGTTTTAATCAGTTTAACTTACTTACTGCTCTGGAAAGGACGATAGGCCTATAGACAGTTGGGCACCTATGATAGTTGGCAGCCAGGTGGGTGCTGTGAAAGCTGTGACACATGGTTATGGAACCTTTCATGGTTTCCAGTGGACCGATACAGCTTTCATTTACTGGTAGAAATGCCTGAATAAGCCTTTGAATTCTCTGAATAACACAGCCTGCCTGTGACTCATATAGCTATGAGCTGTATTATTTTAAACTGTTAACCCTTACCTACTTAAACCAGATGCTCGAACCATAACCCGTCATCCTTTTGAATAATGCATATCTGTGAGTTCACTGTCTTCTTGCTGTGGGAATAGTTCTGCATCTGTTTATGTATGCAAATGTAGCGTGCAATCATATGGATGCATTCATGCATGCGTGCGTGGGTGCATTTGCATCCATAAATGTAAACATGTGTGTGCCTCAGTGTATATGGTTCTTACATCCATATTTGTATTTATGTGTGTGTGTTCATGTGTACCTCAGACCTGTTCCACAGAGCCATCATCCAGAGCGGCAGCGCTTTAGCCAGTTGGGCTGTCAACTACCAGCCAAGCAAGTACGCCCGGCAGCTCGGGGAGCGGGTGGGCTGCGGCATCGACGACAGCACCCAACTGGTTGCCTGCCTTCAGGGCCGGAGTTACCGCGAACTGGTGGAGCAGAGCATAACGCCGGCCAAATATCACACGGCGTTTGCCCCGGTGATTGATGGCGACGTTATACCGGATGACCCCCAGATTCTGATGGAGCAGGGAGAGTTTCTGAACTACGACGTGATGCTGGGGGTTAATCAGGGCGAGGGCGTGAAGTTTGTGGAGGGCATTGTGGACTCAGAGGACGGTGTCACGGCTGAGGACTTTGACTTTGCAGTGTCAGACTTTGTGGATAGTCTATATGGATACCCAGAAGGCCGAGATACGCTGAGAGAGAGCATAAGGTGAGTGCGTCTGTAAATGTCTGCATGTATTTGAGGAATAGTTTGAAGAGAGAAAAAGAAAATAAGAAAAAAGTTTGACATTTTGCCCAGAGTTAGATGAAAACAAAGATACCACTCTCATGTCTGTTTGTTAAATATGAAGCTATAGTCAAGAGATGGTTGGCTGACAAGACAGACAACAGCTAGCCTGGCTCTGTCCAAAGGTAACTAAATCCACCTGCCAGTATCGCTACAGTTCACTGATTAAAATGTTACATCTCGTGACTTTGATCGGTACACAGACCACGGTGTAAAATTGACAATTTGTGGTATTACATGGGGTTATGTTGCTGGACTATTTCTTGACCGGCAGTAGTGACATCCCTGAATCTTGGGGTCAATTTTCTCATCTAACTCTTGGCAAGAAAGCCAACAAGTGTATTTATCAAACTATTCCTTCAAATGGACGTTTAAAATAATTGATTTACAAATATACGTATTCCCTTATTCACTTTAACAACAATACAAGATTTGTTAATGGATTCGTTGATTGCTAACTTCAAATGTGTACACTAAAGGTTCATGTACACGGACTGGGCAGACCGTGACAATGCAGAAACCCGGCGGAAGACTCTGGTAGCGCTATTCACAGACCACCAGTGGGTGGCGCCAGCGATCGCCACAGCTGACCTCCACGCTCAGTATGGATCCCCCACCTACTTCTACTCCTTTTACCACCACTGCCAGAGTGACGCCACGCCGCCCTGGGCTGACTCCGCCCATGGCGATGAGGTAAAATTGATGTCAAAGTGTTGAATTGCTTTACAGAAATGACATTAGTGACAGTTGTAGTAGTAGGGTGGTGAAAGTAGTGGCACAGAACATGATATGAGTCATCGAGGAGAGGAGTAAAGATAGGACATTTTGGTTTGGGTACTTCAGACCGAGGCAAAAATGAAAGGGGACTAATGTCCCAAAGATTTTAGAAATACGAATGTGATGAATCAGGAGCTCTCGGTCTAGATTAACCGTGAAGTGCTGCTTCATATTGATTTGTTCAAAGTGCTTAATAAGTGGAATCAAGCAATCCTCTACAGCACAAAATGAAATGTTCATGAAATGTATTTTGCTGCAGGTCTGATTTAAAAGCTTATATTTACCACTGTGGTGATGATAGTTTATCACAGTAGTCTTTTCCTCTGTACTTAGTAACAAAGTATTTGTACAGGTGTACACTTGTTTGTGTTATGCACAGCGCACTAGATGTGCATGCATTTGTTGTTGGTGTTTGTGGGGGTAGATTTCACTCCAGATGAGTGGGGATGATTTATCACTGCATATGGATTTAGTGACTTCAGGTTCACTGCAGTTACACGTGAAGCAGTATTTGTCTTTGCTAGGATGAGGTTCGAGTTTTTGCCATGATTCAGTTCGGGTTCCGGTTACAGTCAAGAGAATGCATGTAATCTGTTGGCTCCTATTGTACACTATCCTAAAACGTGTGTGTGTATGTCTGCATAGGTGCCCTACGTGTTCGGCGTGCCCATGGTGGGACCCACTGATCTGTTCAACTGTAACTTCTCCAAGAACGACGTGATGCTGAGTGCCGTTGTCATGACTTACTGGACCAACTTTGCCAAGACTGGGTGAGCTATTAAAATGTTCAGTGATGTGAGACGTTGGTTTGAGTGAGCAAATCCCACTGAGAAGAGTTTTTCCCCCTTTTGCCTGACTATACTGCGTAAAGACAATCAAGAGAACAAGAACAAACAAAGCACAGCTTCAGCATGACTCAGTTCTCTTTATTTCTGCCTTCTTAGACACAGAAAAACTGTTTCTACTTTCTGCTATCCATATCTCATCCCCACCCACATGTAGAAATTGTCTCATGATAACTGATGAAAGCCAGGCCAACTAATCACGTTTTAAAACATGAAAGAAAATGCACAGTTGTCAGTTAGACATTATCCTCCATCTTGGACGCGCTGCAGAGACAAGGTTTTGGCAACGCAGACTGTTGCTGTAACTGTGGACAGCTCACTCTCGATTTTACAGGAACAAATCTCCTCCTGGCTGGAAAAAAGACAGCCAAGACTCAAGTCTGTGGTGTCATCAAGATGAACAGCATAGTGCCTCTCTCATACGTTTTCTTGATGTGTAATTTGTTGGACTGATTGGTAGTTAACATGAACGTGGGCATGGAGTGTAGTTATCTGGCTGGGTTCACACAAAGAGAGGTCGATTAAAACCGCACGACATCGAGGAGACGATAACAGGGTTTGTGTCGCATTAAGTAAATGTATTTCCCACAAATGACGCATGGGTAAATGCAATGGTGCCAATTTGAAGGAATTTGTGCAGGAGGCAGATCAGCCTGTATCCATTTCTCTATCATTGTCTCCCTATCAAGATAAGTAACATTTTAATTGCATAGAAACAAAGGTTTTTAAGAAATACTGGGTTTCATTTGAAATGGAAGTTTGAGCTGAGTGAAGCTGAGATTTAATGACGCGTGAGAGGAGAACACCTGAATTTTAGAGCAACAAAAATAATGAGCTGACAGACAAAGGATATGTTACTGGGTCTTTTCTTTCAACTGGTCTCTGACGTCTGACGAGAAGACAGTACTTTAGATACAATCATGAAAGCAGCACTGCAGACACATGTTGGCAGAGGGTGCACACAGGTTCTCTGTCATGTCAAAACCTCGATGTTGCTCGTCTTCCTTGCGCCTCGGCTGAGAAAGTAAAAGAAGCCCTGCTATAGAAAAAGACCTTGAGGAACGCCACGGTCATGTCATAAAGGAAGAATGACAGATTGGCCACTGTTTGATTAATCTTCTCCTCTCTTCTGTTCTATTCTCTTTTCAACTTGAATTCAATACATTACAATTAAATTAAATTCAAGTCAATTCAAGGACTTTATGGGCTTTTTAAAAACAATTTTACAAAAGCATCATACAACAACTACGGCAACTGCACATTGATCATATATGTATACAGTACATATAGATACAATACAATACATATCATCAAAACGGTCCGAATATGTGTGCGTGTGGGGATGTGTGTTAATTATTAACTATATGTCAAAAAACCTTTTCACATTTAGTGATGTTTTAATTTTGTGTCCCTCAGTTCGTGACATGCAGTCACATGTTTCTGTCCTAATAGAATCTGTTGTTTTTCACTGTCATTTGACAAATGAAATTTCCTAAAGTATTCCACTCTGATATTATTACATTAGTCACATTTTTAGAGGAAGAGGACTTCACCTCCTCTCCTCTCCTCTCCTCTGGGTGCAAAATGATACAGAGAGCGTATTCAATACATTCAATCAAAATTAAAATGATCTGCCAGTGGCTAAAGAAGCGTCTAGATATCCAATTCATTAAATTGAAAGTGAAATGATCTGCCAGTAGCGAAGAATACTACAGTTGTAGAAAGGATCCACATTAAAACTTTAAGAACCCCGACAGTCCACTCTGATAAGAGCACCTTTTATCTCTCCACTCTGACATGATATACAAGATAAAAGTAATTGTTGAGGATGGACCCTCTTTCTGCAGCGCTTGAAGTGAGTAATTACCAGTAATTAATCCAATCGAGGCTCACTCCACTGAGACTTCTTCAGATTTACAGAGACATCTGCGCTCTAGACCTTGATCTAAATCACCACAGCGCCTTGCTATCTCACAACATACAAAGTTAGGACTGCGCTTGTACATATTTTCACTCTGACATTTAAATAAAAGTCTTTAGTGCAGGTGCATTACGGCAATCATATTGCATCAAGTTAGCTGTCTCTTGCCCAAAGCCTGTGTTGTGATCGCAGACCAAAATCACTGTGGAGGCTTGTTAAAATTTCAGTGCACACTTTAATTATCAATGTGGAACTTTCTCTGGAGAAAGATTTCACCCGGTTCAGAGCACCTCAGATGCTGATGGAACTCTGCAACATTTAAGGGAGAGGATATGATGCTCCCTGATGTATATTTTGTAAGTCACTGTGTATAAATCTTCCGCTCGCGTGTGTGTTGCTAGGTCTTTACGCTAGCTGCCTTCTTGCACCGTTCATAAGGTGATGATTGACAAGTGAGGATATAGTGTGTAACTGGCAAGTCTGTGAAGATGTGCCGACCTTTCATCGACGTCTTTTCTCGCTGCTGACACAAATAAGTCGTAAATTGTCAAATAAATTGCTGTCCGTATGTGTCATAGAGGTGATTTTTCAGGATATAGTCACGATGCAACACACACATCCACCTTAAATCAGATATCTGACAGTCAACTATCCACACACAGCTGCAGCAGTTTCATCCGTGCATTATGTAACTGAATTGTTTTGTAACAGACATATTAAGTAGACAAAAATCAATGATCTGCAACTGAATCACCTCTGAGCTATATGTTTACCGGAAAATTAAACTTGTTTTGCTTTTTGCAAATATGTCTTGCCACAATTTTGTCTTTTGTTACTTTGATATTGATTGAGAAAGATGTGTGCCAGCTCTGATGAAATTATTAGACAGCATTAGAGAAAGTCATATCTCTAGAGGAGGGTAGGCAGCTGGGGAAAAGTCTTCAGCAGCTCCGTTAGCAGTCTCGGTCATCTGCAAAACTTAAAAGCATTAATGGTATTTATGATAGAACACAGAATCATTGCACTACAATCCTGTATTTTTTAATTATGACCCTTGATTGTAAATATGTGGGTGGAAACTCTGTATTATCTCTCTCTCTCTCTATATATATATACGTATATCTCTCTCTCTATATATATATAAGCAACATAACCAAAAAAAGTACATAACCACCACCCATCCAGAATGACTCATTGTGTTTTACTCTTTCTAGTGACCCAAACCAGCCGGTTCCTCAAGATACTAAGTTCATCCACACTAAACCTAACCGTTTCGAAGAAGTGGCCTGGTCTAAATACACCCCTAAAGAGCAGCTGTATCTCCATATTGGCCTGAAGCCCCGTGTCAGAGACCACTACCGTGCCACCAAAATCTCCTTCTGGCTCCAGCTGGTCCCTCACTTGCATCATGTCAACGAGCTTCTCCAGTCGGTGTCCTCCTTCACGCACAGTCCCTCTCCACAGGATGACACTCCTTATTCTTACACTAAGCGTCTAGCCAAAGGTTGGCCGCCTAGTAGTACACGTCATCCAGGCTCACAAGGAGGTACTCCGCAGCCGCCAGAGTCTGCATTAGGCCAAGGTGGAGCGGAAGACGGGGTCCGCGTCCCTCCTGAGGACTACTCAACTGAGCTCTCAGTGACGATCGCGGTGGGAGCGTCACTGTTGTTCCTTAACATCCTCGCGTTCGCGGCACTGTTGTACAAGAAAGACAAGAGGCGTCTGGAGCATCGTCGGCCACGTCCACTTCCTCCCCCAAGACGAGACATCACGCCTGCAGATGTCGCTGCCCACCTGCAAGGGGAGGGACTGATGTCATTACAGGTGAGTCGTGCGTTTTTTTTTGTATTCATTGTGCTTGTGTGTGCTTTTTCTTTTTACCGTAACTGAAGCAAATGTGTGGAGTTTCTGTGCGCTTCTGTAGCTACATTTAAATTGTAGTCAAAACAATCAATGCTTATTGTTCATAATTGCACACATTAATATAATATATATTTTAAGCATATAGCCAGTTGAGGTTGTCACTGTTGTCAGTGGAGAAGCTGCCAGTAGAGTAGAACACAGTCATCTGCAGACATTATCAGTGCAAGGATGTGTGTCTTTGTGTGTGTGTGTGTGTGTGTCAGTTTGTTTTGATGCATGTGCGTGTGAGAGCTGTGTCCAAGTGCCTCAATTGCTTCCAATTGCCTCCAATTCATCTCCTGACTATTTGGCCTCTTTTGAGCTCAGTTAATGGCTTTGAAATCTCCCACAGTGAGTGCTAGATGTCAGAGCTTTTATAAAGCAGACAAATGCTGTTAATTGCCAATTGAACCACAGTAATGTTGCTTGACATTGCAGCCGCTTTTATAATTGTATTGGATTATTGGAAATATCTTTGTGTGGTGTTTTGAGCTTTTTGGGCACCACCAGTATACCCGACGCGACGAGGAATAATCAGATCTTTTTGTATCAGCATAGCTTATTGTTATGCAATATATGCATGCTAAATGAAAATGATTGAAATGACAGATAGCAGTGATACAGTTTGATTAGATTGACTGAGGATTGAACATCTTTGGGATTTGAACTGTTGAACGGTTAGATGATCTTGGGCTTTGGGAAATGTTGATGTTTTATGTTCTAAAAATAAACAATTGTTTAAATAATTGAAGAAATTAATTGGTAGATTGATAGATAAGGAAAATACTTTGGTTTCTTTCCCTTTGCTTTATCTCCTGACATTTCTCCACCATTCAACCTGTTAGGTGAAGCAGCTGGAGTGTGATGCTGCATCAGCAGACGAGAGGAACAACACTCATCACCATCACACTCTGGATACGCTGGACGCCCTGGACGGCATGGACACCCAGGACATCTACAGCACACTGGACACCGTACGCCTCACCTGCCCGCCCGACTACACCCTGACCTTGCGCCGCTCACCCGACGACGTCCCCCTCATGACCTCCCTGACCCCAGGATCACTGCCTGTGACTCCTGGGTCCCACCCTGTTACCCCGGCGACGCCGATGACCCCCATGACGCCTGGATCAGTGGTGGGGATGAGGATGGGGCATCCGCACCAGGGATACACACACCATAGCCCATATAGTAATACACACTTGCCACACACGCACATCTCCACGCATACACACTCCACCACGCGTGTATAACCGCAGCAAGATACTTGCACACACAAGGACATAATTACAACACACACACTCATACTAACACACGCACAAACACAGACACGCAAACACACACACACACACATACACATAGACAAAACAAAAGACTTAAATACCTCTACTAATTACCCTGCAGGATTGTTTCAGATGGAGTCACAGAAAGACATTTTCAGTAACAGGATGAAAAGACAGACAGCTGTGTGTTGCATGTCGGGAACTAAAGACAAACTGGATCCCGGGAGATGCAGTTCTATGCATCACTTGCTCATAACCTTGAACGAGATGAGCCAAGGCATCCATCAAATGTCTCAAAACCTGCTTTGGATATTATATCTTCTGCTTTTTCTACACCGGAGGAGGAAGAGGAGGAGCGCTGTGGCAAAAAAGGGGTCAGTTATGGATCAGTTTACATCTCCTACTGTACCTGTGCTGCACGCTGAGGCAGTGCTGAGACTGATCAGAGCACATGCAGATGCAGATGCAGATGCAGATGTAGATGCAGAACTCAGCTAAGAAGTACCACACACACAGACTGCTGATGTCAACTTGAACAACCTGTGAAATGTGAATGTAGCATTTTTTTTCTTTCCATTAAAAGATCAAAGGCCCTATCTGCCAAGGATCAAACTAAGCTGAGGAGAAAATAACAAATTTCAGAAAGAGATGGATGTAAAGAAAGACAGAGTGGAAAAGGGGATTGACAAAAAAAAAAAAACATTAGCTGAAGGAAAAGTTCGTCAGAAGGTGGGAAAGAGATTACGATTTTATTGAGAGGGATTTAACAGCTGTGAGAGTGAGAAAGACGAAGTGAGATAGAGTGAGATGGAAAACACAGAGATGGGGAGTGTGCCAAGAGACAGAAATTAGCTTCAGAAGATGAAAGGGCCTCTAAAGTGTTGTCAGATTTACTGAAGAATCACTCTAACCAGCTATGTGTTAAACTCTTGTAAATAGAATGGAAAGATACAGATGATATATTATGATTTATAGCATTTACCTGCTGTTGCATTAAAACATGACTTATTTAACCACATAAATGCTTTCATTTCAGATATTACTATATTATTGTATAGGTGTCCTGAAGCAAGGCTGGTTGTCTTTCTGTCTCACCCACTGTAGTATGTACACAGTACTTTTATTTAAAGGCTATATTTGCTATGCACAGCCATTTCAATAAGTCTTAACTGTGTAAACATCTTGATACTTGTTTAGTAGTTGAAGTATAGGCCATTTTCACACCATCTACTGTTGTTTGACCATCTGATGATGTGCTAGTACTGTGTAGATAATGCAATATTGGTTTGATGATTGAGCACCAGCCAAAAACCATGACCCATTAATCCCTTCCCTGTCTCCTTTCCCCCTCGCTCCTAAAAGTTCTCTTAAAGGCCTTACCCTTAACTCCTAATAAACCCAACCTTAAGTAATGTCTCTGCAGACAGACAGGTGGTGATGATTCAGGAGGTTCAACGTCACAGCGTGTCATCAAAAAGTTGAGAATGCTTTTTATTTTTCGTGTTACATTTTACCAGGGCCCCCAGTAATTATAGAAGAGCCCCTGCTTGAACTACCTAATGCTGACTGAAACCTTGTTTAACTAAGAATCGTTAAAGCTTAAAATTCCTCCACAGTGTCACCCTATAATCTGTAGAAAGAAACGTGAGTCTGTCACCTACATTTTGAAAGCCTGGAGTTTGGTTTACTATCTGCCACCATGTTGTCAATTATTCTGAGCCAAATTTGATTAATTAGCAGCAGCCTGGGAGGAGCTGATCAGCGTGGCTTTGCTTGATAGTTTGACTTGACATTGAAGGCAAACACAACTCCAAACTTACCACCCCCCCCCCCCCCCCCTCCTTAATATCCTCTTAATGGAGCTATATTTTATCACGTACATATGCTTTAGAAGAAGTGAAATGAATTATTAAAAAGCCACCACCAACATGTTGTGGAAATAATGATTGATTCGATTTCAGAAAGGAGCTGGAGGTTTTCCTGCTGACTTCACAGCGAGTGCTTGAGGGCGGTGGTGGTTACTGCTTTGTGTCATCATAATGAGATTTGCAGCATGGAGAAAATCTATTTCAACCAATTCATATTGACAATTCATGTGCCAGAGATGTGGTGCTGTCATGGCTGCCATTAAGAAATGACAAATGGTCAAACTCTGTCCATGTGGTTGCTAATGTGAAGATAAAAACCTTATAAGTCAACTAAACAAGAAACCCGAAGTCCCAAACCTTGATCCTAACCGGTAACTTAACCAAAGGCCTTAACCCTGATATTGTAACTTCCCTGTTCTATCCTTTTTCCCCGCTCTTTCCTTCCCCTAACCCCCCCCCCCCCGGCAGCCTCATCTGTGTGACGTCATGCCGCTTTGTCGCAGTGTGGCCTATTTAACCTCCTCTCATCCTAAGTAACTTCTTCATGAGAGATTTTAGTTAATTGTCAACAGAATACATCAACGATGAAAGCCGAACAATTTGTGGATGACAAGCAAAGAACTTTTACAAAATGATATAAAAATAACATTTAATGTATGTTTGATTGACTGAATATTTCTTTCATATGGGTTTATTGACTCAGCGGATGGCTGGATTGTGTCAAGCATAAAACATTTTTGCTGCATTTTTGAAAAATAAAAATATCAGTATTTTACAATTTATGAGCATTTTAAATGTCTTGTATGTCTTAATTCAGAATACTGTTCATAGGAATTTAGAGGAGATGTGGGGGGGGGGGGCTTTGCTAATTACATCCTCTATTTTTAGTATTTAAAGTGATTCCTTAGCACAGAATTAAAGTAATGCACACATATGAAATTACCAGTGATATTGTTGTTCTTTTGTTTAAAATGAGTATTTGGGTTTTGGTTATCAAAAATTTACATTTTCTAAAAAGTGGTAGAATTTACACTGATCCTCAAAAAGATTTTAGAGAATAATTAGCTTTCTTGCGATCTATACACTGAATCTGAAGCTATAGCCAGGACGGTGTGCCGGGATTAGCAATTAAGAGTGAAAGAGGGAAAGTATAGTCTGGCTCTGTCTAAAGGTAACAAAATAATCCTACCAGCACAATTAAAGCTCACCAATGAATTATTATTAATTAAATATTGTTTATGCACAAACAACAACAGAAATAGTGGTTTTATCTGTAGTTATGTGCCGAAATATTTCTCGGCTGGGATTAGTGACGAGTCTCCAACATTTGTAAACTTTGGTTTTGTGTATTTTGATAAAACATTGTCATTTTAGTGAACCTTCAGAAGTGCTAGGCACTCTTTTTTTATTCTTTTAACAGAGCCAAGCTAGCGTTTCCCCACTGCTTTCAGTCTTTATGCTAAGCTCATCGGCAGCAGGCTGTAGCTTCATATTTAGCGTACAGACATGAGTGGTATAAATCTCCTCATCTAACTCTCAGCAAGAAAGTGAATAAGCGTATTCCCCAAAATGTCAATCTATTCCTTAAGATTTAAAAGCAATGTCAAAATAATTCTATATGGATTATCTTTAGCTTTGCTATATAGAGGATATGTTGTGCAATTACTTAAATCCTTACTGCAGCAAAATAGGGAGATTTTTCTGTAAATCACTGGGACCAGAAGCCCCTGCCAGCTGGCCAAGGAGACCCTGTGAGATGTGAAAGAACCAAATTAATGGCTGACTTCCAGACCAGATTGATGTCTCCTACAGTGTGTCCCCGCTCTAATCCCATTAACTAGATATAACTGCAGTTAATTCGATTTATGGCCGGCAACACTTTAGAAAGCATGAGTTCAAGTCGCGACCAGGTGTTTTTTTGTTTGGCGTCAGCGTGTGCAGAACGGGACCTGAGAAGCCAGAGTAAGTTGCTCAGAACTGAAAAATCAACATTGACATTTCAATTTGACATTTCCAGAACCACGGCCTACCTGGTGGACTACTTTTTACTAAATCAAAAGTCACTTGGGCAAAAAAAAAACACATTTTCCGACAGTTTAATTGAACATATTATATTTTGTACCTTGGCTTTCTTTTGAATGGTGGCAACATTGAGGTTATTTCAGCAGGATGTGTTTAACTCTAGAGGTGGTGAAGTCCATCTGCTAAGTGCAGATCAGTAATGATGTGTGTACAAAGGTGTGTGGGGGATCGGAACATTTTTACAGATCCTGACTAATATTTAAAAACTGAATGAGAAGCCTACGTGTCAATTAGTGGAGGTGAAATGTGAACCAGGCTATGCTAGTGGCGTTGTGAGGCTGCAATAGGCACAGTGATGTTTTGATGCTAACATGCTGAACATCTAACAATGTTTACTGTGTTGGTATTAACATTAATTAGCAGGTACCTGGTCTTGCAGGTCAGGGGAGGTCAACTCAGGACTTCTAGAGTATGTGTGTGTGTGGCGTGGCGTGGGGGGGGGGGGGGGGGGGGTTAGATAAAGCAGAGTAAATATAAAGGATGCATGGAAGGAGGAGAGGAGGCTCACAGATAAGGGGAACTCATTAAGTAATGGAACACAACCTGCCTGGTTGTTTACTGGCTGGCAGGCTCATTGTACTTAATCACTCCTGCCAAGACCCCCCCCCCCCCCCCCCCCCCCCCCCACACACACACACACACGCAAATGCATGCTTCCACACACACATACCCCATTGCACTGATACATACACACTGTGCACATTTTAATGCATGCCTGCCTGACAATGCATTTATCTACCCCCCCCCCCCCCCCCACACACACACACACACACACACGGCCTCATAGCATCTTGAGTCACTGCATCATTTCCTCTACGGCCTTCTTCACTCTCACTACACTATCCTCGTCTTATCTCTTCACGGTTTCTTTCGCCCCCCCCCCCCTCTCGCCCTCCTCTCCTCAGTCATCTGCTTCTTTCTCTTACTCCTCATGCTGGTCTTCTCATTATCACGACCCTCTCCCCCCCCGTCTGGATGGATGGGATCCCTCTTATCTAACAACCTTGAGATGCTCTTCAAAGCATCATTGCAGCCGAGCATGTGAGGTCAGTGTCTCCAGTGTCTCTCCTCCTCTTTTCGCATCTGCCTGCGCCTCTTGTTCCACTCCGCTCTGCACTTCACTACTATATTTTATATTGTATATATATATATTATATATATTTTTTTGGCTCTCCTTCTTCCATCTAATCTGGCCTCCTCCTCGTCCTCCCCGTCCTTCCTCCACACTGTCTCTCGCTCTCTGCATCCCTTCACTTTGTTCCTTCTCACACTCTATTTCTCTCCTTTTCTCCTAACATCCATCTCTACCTCATCGGGTCTCATCTCCTCTCATTTGATCTTCACTCCATCTCTGCTCCTCTCCTCTCAATTTTCCTCAATTTCTCTTTCACATCCCCCCCTCCTCCTCCCAACACTCCCTCCCCCTCTTTTTGCCCAACTCATTTATTTCCCTCCTTGTTCTTTCATCCCTGTTTTCTTCACCCTCTCCTCATCTTAAAAGCTGTGAAAATATGTGATCCAAGGTTCCTTTGTCGTGTGTGCGTACGTGCCTGCTTTCGCTTGTGTCTGGGTTTTTTGAGTGTGGGTGTTGTTGTTGTGGGGATGTTACACACCTAAACATCTTTCAAGCAGCCGAGAGCCCCGCAGTGTTTTCGCTGTCTGATTAATTAAGCGTGGGATGGTTTAGTCTGTCTCTCTTGCTTTTTGTCTGTTGACCATGTCTCTCTCTCTCACCTCTCTATTGCTATTTCTATTGTCTTTCTGTCTTGCCTGTCTAACCCCCTTATATCTGTCTGTCTGTCTGTCTCTCTCTCTCTCTGGTTGTATGCTCCATCAGACTTCTCTCTGTGGCAGAATTGCTACTTAATTCAGTCTGCTCTGCTGCCCACTGCTTTCCATAAAGGAGCGTAAACAACAGCAGTAACACACTTGGTCCAGCTGAGGTCAGCATTGTTACTGATAATTAACAACAGGAGACGATGCCGTATGGGTTCAGTTTAGGGCAACATTTCACCCTGATGTGCCGCTTTTGTTTATTTTAGTGCATACTAATTATGGGATCACACTGGTGAACTATCTGTGTGAACTGTCTCTTTAAAATCTACATAACTATGTCACCAGGGGACTATAATCCCATACAAGGGCTGGGTAACTGCATTGAACAAATCAACAACTGGATGTGCCAGAATTTTCTTCAATTAAACAAAGATAAAACAGAAGCAATTGTTTTTGGTACCAAGGACGAACAATTGAAAATCACCGCTCAGCTTCAATCAATGATGTTAAAACCCACAAACCAAGCCAGAAATCTAGGCGTAGTTATGGATTCAGACCTCAACCTGAACAGCCACATCAAGACAATTACAAAATCAGCCTCCTATCACCTGAAGAATATATCAAGGATTAGAGGACTTATGTCTCAACAGGATTTGGAAAAACTTGTCCACGCATTTATCTTCAGCAGACTGGACTACTGTAACGGTGTGTTTACAGGTCTCTGTAAAAAGTCCGTCAGAAAGCTGCAGCTGATTCAGAACGCTGCAGCTCGAGTCCTCACTAAGACCAGGAGGGTGGATCACATCACCCCAGTTCTGATGTCTTTGCACTGGCTTCCTGTCCAACAAAGAATTGACTTTAAAATCCTGCTGTTGGTTTACAAAGCACTGAATGGTTTAGGGCCAAAATACATCTCTGATCTGCTGCGACCTTATGAACCATCCCGACCCCTCAGGTCGTCTGGGACCGGTCTACTTTCTGTTCCCAGAGTCAGAACTAAACACGGAGAAGCAGCGTTCAGTTTTTCTGCTCCACATATCTGGAACAAAGTCCCAGAAAGCTGCAGGTCTGCCGAGACCCTCAGCTCATTTAAATCAAGATTGAAGACTTTTCTGTTTGCTGCTGCCTTTAATTGAACCACATTCAATTAATATATTAATCAATTTCCTGCATTTCTGCATTTTACCACTGCATTTTATTTCTTACACTGTTTTTTTAATGTTTTAATGAATGTTCTTAATTGTTTTTAAATCTCCTTTTCTTTTGCCATTTTATGTGAAGCACTTTGAATTACCTTGTTGTTGAAATGTGCTATACAAATAAACTTTCCTTGCCTTGCTTTGCTGAGGAGTAAAATACTTCCACTGTGCCTCTATCTTTTCGTAAAGAGGGGTGGAGAAGAGTTGGTCTACTATTCCCAGGCTGTCCTGCTGCTAGACAGGAGAGTGTGTGTGTTTGTGTACCATTCACATGGACATCGCCTGTCTGATGTGTGTGCACTGCCCTCAAGTAGAGACAGAGGGAGATATAGACAGATGAAAATACAGTATGTGTGTGTATGTGTGTGTTACTGTTGGCCTGGGATATCACTCAGACAGGAAGGAAGTTTGGCTTTGACTTTCCTTACTGCAAAAAAACTTTTATCACACACACGCACACGCACACACGCACACACACACACACACACACACACACCCACACACACACACACACACGCGGTAGGCTCATTACCAGGGTGTGAACTATCTGTGATTCTGCGAAGATAAAATCCGATCATCTCACACCCTGCAGCATATTTGTTTATTTTTCCTTAGCAAGCAGGAAACTAAAGTTATTTCTGTTTTCTTTTTGCAAGTTAAATTCAAGTTCTCATGGTGCTGCTTTAGAGTAAGCCATGGAGTCTCCCCCAAAATAAGCTAGAAACCAACCTAATTGGTTTTGCAATATGACCTCCTATGTGACTCTGAAGGCCAGCGCACTCTTAAGTTTCAAGGATGCAGCGCATCCCTGTATTCCCATTGGGTCTCATTTATACATTTTCACTTTGTTTGCTATATTAAAATGAGCAGAATTACTGGGTGTAGTAAATTAATGCAGAGAACGGCTCATTGTTTTTGTCTGTGTTATTGTTCATTTTCTTTTATCCTGCCACATTTCGCTGCCTCAGCATGTGTGACTACCGTACCTCTATTCAAGCCTCCTCCATTTTCCCCCCTGAAGAGCTTCATCAGGTGCGTTCATCCTTGTCCTGTCAGCGACGCTGCTGGTGTTTGTGTTAGGCTTGGCCAGGTTGGTCTGTCTTGTGTGCTTTCATTTCCAAAGTTCAATCTCGTGAAACAGCTTTGTGAGAAGGAGATACGTGAATATGCTTCACTTGACACGATGGAGGTTGATTCCATGTTTTTACGGTCATCACACATTTGTTCATCCATAGCACAGTAGCCACACTGAACGGAGGCAACATTTGGTAAATTGTTGTCAGCTGGTTAGCAGATCACTTCCTGCAGTGCACACAATAAAACCTGTAGGTTTGTTGTCTAGGTATCTACTACCAGCTTTTTCTCTGTGATTGTTTATTAAATCAGAGCTCGAACCATCAAATCAATGCCTTATAATGGTTACAGTCGCTACAGAGCACCGCTAGCCTGATACACCGTACTGAACAAACAGACTAATGCATGTCAACTCGTGCCAGTTAGTGTAGAAGGCCACATCCTTCCCCGCCTCAGACTAAACTAAAGTGATGCATTGATTTAGATTTTTTTTTAAATGTTCAAATTCTGTATTCTTGAGTAAGCTTTGATACCTATAGCATATACGTCTAATAGCTCACACTGAGCGTGTTTCTTTCATTTCATAGTATTAGCATTACAATCATTTTCCATTTTCTATAATCTCCCTTGCTTTCATGTCTTTACAACCTGGATTTTAACCTGGAACTGAATGTTGTTAACCAACAAATGTTCCTACCGTGGCAGTACTGTTGCTCACGTCTCACGGAAGCTGTTTTTGTCACCTATAACAGCATCGGCTCATTATCCATCCACGATGCGGAGCTGCTCTGGCCTCAGTGATTTCACTGACATGACTCTTTTAGACGAATGGCTCTGCTTATCCAGTCTGGTCATGTAGAGACAGATGAGACAAACAGAATCACTTAGCCAGCCAGCCAGCCAGCCAGCCAGGTACTGTACTGTCTGAGTGCTGATTCACTCGACAGATGCACAGCCGCAGTCCACAGAGACTCATGTATTCCTAATTTAATCTAGCCTGCTCCAGACCTGTGCACAGCCGTCTACAGTGTTGTGTACGGTATGTGCATGTAGCTGTGCGCGCAGGGTTCTTCAGTTTTTTTGGTGCATGTGCACGCGTCTGTGTTTCTCTACTTGAGTGTGTATGTGTGTGTTATGTAAAGTACACCCAGGTGTTTCTCTGAGCTGTTATGTAACTCAGGTCATAGGTTTACAGCTGGGAGGGATAGATAACTGGTATGTGTGTGGGTGTGTGTGTGTTGGCTAATTCTCCAAATATTCTACACGCTCCGAATCTGTTCTAAAAATCAGATTATAGCTGAACTGCATTCCCATTTCACCTTGTGATGGTGCAAAGTCTTCGCAGAAAAACTGACCGAATAGCCCTCAGCTGCCTGTACTAGAGGCCTTGAATGCCCCAGAAACCAAAGCAAGAGTTCCTCCATCAAGTTCAGACATTTATTTATAAAGCACTTTTCAAGTGCAGACCACCACAAAGTGCTTCACAATAACACAACACCCTACAAACTTAAAATAATTATAGCTTTGTTGTAGAGCCAGTGGAGATTCTCAAAACACCTTTAGGCTACTTTATCTGATAGAACTACAGATTGGGACTACAGATGAAAAATAGCCTTTTGGCTAACTCTGGCACATTTGCAGAAATGTTTTTATTAATGTGCACTGTCCCGTTCAAATAAACCAATAAAATAGAAAGGTTCCGAACTGAAATAATTGATCCAAAGGTGTTTCTGTTGCTATCATGGTAAAAAATTCTCTTAATGCGAATCAACCTCTTTAATCTCACTCCCACTGTTACGACAGTCAGTACAGACTCACGCAGCCCCCAATTCTACTGGACATCCCAACATTCCTGATTATAGAACTTTGGTGTGTGAAACGTTGCACAATAAATTAATTGACAGTGTTTTACATGATGTCTAGGATTTGAAAATGTCATACAGTGCAAACATCACGTGACTTCAATGAACGAGCTAATAACAATGAAAAAGAACCTGGATATTAAGGGGTTAAATGTGAACCATCGCTTCCTTTCATGTCTCCTCTTCCTAACTCAAAATAAATTTGCCTCTTATTGTTTGCTTGACCTCACAATGTTTTCAGTTGAGGTCAAGTTGGCCTGAAATTAAAAAAAAATGACATCATTTGTTTCGACTAAATAAGATGCAGCCAGTGTTTCTTGATGCAACTTTGTATTTTTGGCAGCTCCAAAAAGCAGCAAATCGAGTGAACTCAATTATCCAGAAAATGTAAAACAGCGTGTCAGTATGCTGTTCACCTCTCAGACTTTAATATCTTCTTTCTTGGTGGCAGCAGGAAATGAGAATTTTTTTTCCTCCCCAAAAGCTTCAGCCACTGTCGATGAATTTGGCTCCGTTGATCCGGTAAGGAGCAATTTTGTATTCTGCTCCTCAGTTTTGATGGTTATGCTGATATGACTTCCTACCAGTGCTCATGCTCTGCACCGGAATACTAATAATCTGAACAAACAGGGTGGATCTGCCGTTTCTCAATTACAGAGAAGGTGACACTTGTCTCTAGTGTAGCTCGGCTCTGTGATTTCGGCTGAAGAGACAAGTGTGTTGTAGTGGAGTTGTTCTAAATCTCTGTAATATTTAAATCTTATTCATAGCACACCCGTGCTTATCTCTGACTTTGTGTGAGTGTGTGTGCGTTTGTGTGGGTTTCAGGGTGAAAAGACAAAGTCGACCTGCTTTTATTTTATTTACGAGGAAGGCTGAGTGGATATATGTGTTCGGGAGAGACAGATGAGAGATAAAGATGCAGAGTAAGCCATGTAGAACAGAAAGAAAAGTGAAAATGGCAAATAATCACTGTTTTTGTTCCACTCGGTGTGCAAACATTTATCATAGATGTTTCGGAGAAACTGTATCTTTACAGATGTCAGGGGTCAAACTCATATTCTTCTTTGATGTTAAGGTTCCCTCAGTCTCCCTCCACCTTCTCCTCCTCCTGTTACCTCTGCCGCAGCCGCAGCACACTCGGAGAGCGGTAATCTTTCATCTCCCTTCTTACTCCCTGTGTCTTCTTTTTTCTTTCTTCTCCAGTCTATCTGCCTGGCTTGCCTTCTTTATTGCCTCCTTGCTCCCTCTCCCTTTCACTTCAACTCTCTTCTCTCTTTAACCAGACGGTTTCTCAGAAACAATATTTTCAGCTTCGACAGCGCATCTGTCGCAGTCCAGGTTTGCTCGGAAGGAATGTTGGTCTGTTCCTCAGTCGCCCTGTCTTTCTGTCTCAGAGTATTGAGTGGAGGCAAAAGCTACTATTGTACAACTTGTAGAGAACTCAGATCTCTGTTGTATAGCTGCTGTCTGCCTAACACACACACACACACATACACAAACACGGACCAAGGACACCAAACCTGATGGATTCACACAACGTTGGCCAAATACAGCAGGTGTGTCAGTTTTAGCTCTGACATTAGTGACTCTCAAAGAGCCCCTCCAGGTACAAATCACTCTGTTTCCAAGAAATCCCTGACTGTGCTTCTGTGAGTGCAAAATGTACAGAATGTGCATCCCTGCATACACGTGGCTTTGTGCGAAAGTATACACGTGGTCATTGTGTGTGTTTGTGTGTTTGCATGAAAGTTTGTCGAGCAGCATGTTTCACTGCCGATGCTTTCTATCTAAACTAATAAAAAGAGGTTTGTGTGCCTGCAATGGAATAACCATGAGTCTGGGGATGTAGCTCTTCCTTCAGCCAAAGAACATCATGTTACTCCGGTATTCTACTTTTCAGACAGAGACAGTTGTCTCTTGTTGTATGTAACTTTGCATTCAGACTCATGGGTGGTTTGAGATCCTCTGGCTGGAGAAACACTTAGACAAACAACACTCTCTGAAGGGAAGGTTTGTCTCGTACTGGAATCAATGGCCTGCTTAGAATAACCATCTTTCATCTGAGTTTCATCCCCACCATTGCGGGGTTTAAACCCAAGTTTCAATCTGCTCTGTCAGGAAAAATGTAACTGCAATATTATAGCTCGAAGGAATACAATTTGCTCTTGGAGACGTGCACACACACATTAAAACAGATTAAAAAAACAACACTCTGGTTCATGGTATGGACCTTGGCAGACAGGCTCCTCCTCCTCCATTAACCACACTCGGCACCACAGGAATAAATTACACAAAGGATCAATAATTTACAGTAATATCAAAGATCATGCAATGTAGAATTATGCCTGAAAACTTTGCTGACATCAGTTTCAAGAAATAGCAATTAGATAACATGCATCTATTTACATCATACCCCAGAATCTCTTGTAAAAAACTGGTTCTGTTGCACAAAAAAAAAACTGGTTTCCATTCTAATGGCAACTCTCTGACTTATGATTTATGGAATCACTGTAACTGCAACCTTGGCAATTATTGTACATCAACTTGTCTTTCAGATTACATTCTCCACCATCCACTCCTTCAGGAACAGAGAAAACAGGGAACATCTTTTGTTAAAAGTGCAATTTGGGAATTAGAATTTCTTCAGATTCTTATAGGGCACTTTGGAAGCTTGCAGGTAGTTGCAACTCACACTGTCTTCTACTCGACTCTATAGAGACAGAGCGCATCGGTCATTCTCTGAAACGATGCCAAGAAGCGGGGAAAACAACCGGCACAATAATATGCAACCAAGGACTGAAACAAAATGTCAAAGGATAATTTTAGCCCTATGTCAACTAGCGGAGCAGTTGAGAACGAAAATGATGATGGGACAAGCATAATGTGCTATGTTAGCAAGGTACTGTAGTTAGCTAAGGCACTTGCAAACATAATACAGCAGGATGTTTTGTTTTTACTCCGGAGTGGGCGGGTCTTAAATGCACTCTATTTCTATTGGCAATTATCTCCTCCAATCACAAGCGCACATTCCCTCAGTGAGTTTGGACCTGCTAGTTTTTGCTGTAATGGACCTTTGCAATTTTACCATCTTCATTCTTTGTGCTCTTTGGTCACGCCATTTATGTTGTATGATTATTTCTATTTATTGTATGTAGTATTGATTTAGATGGTTCAGACTTAAACATAATGAATGTAAAAATAATATTACGTTTTCAACAATAATAAAAAGAAGTACCGGTAAATACGGGAGCTCGGAACAAACTCAAAAGTGACTCACAATTTCTCCCAAGGCTTTTACCTTCTGTCCACTCCACTCATCAAACATCTTAGACCGTAACACTTCCCAAGGTGTGAAGAACCGCCTCTATGTCAGTATTCGGCTAATTCAGTTCAAGGTCCAGGTGTTAAGAGTGAAAGGTGACGCCAAAGGAAAGGCCGAGTGTGGAAGTGACCTCTTCCTGCCTTTCTGTCTGACTCTTCATCTTGTCTGAATCCTTGCCCTTCTCACGATCAATTTACCTGATTGACTCTATGTTTCTGCAGTGTAGCGTGTGGCTGTGTGTGTCGTCATGCACCACATCATGTCTGTTGAAGTCGGCCCCCAGAGAATCTGAAGGGTCCACTGGTTCAGTTTTCAATCAAGAGTGGGATGGTAATTCCCCCATATTTTGTTGAGAGCGTCACTGATAATTAAAGATAGATTGGCCAGTTTACTCTGGCCCTGAATTCGGTGTGTCAAGGAAATGTGCTTGGGATCAAATTTTGAGATGCTTTTTCTTAATTGTGTCCACACAACTTAGACTGAATGAAACCTTTAACCTATTTCATAATTAAAAAAGCAACACAGAGGAGAAATAATTTAGTTTCTGGACGCACCCGTGCATGTATGTGTGTTGGAGCGGACCGCTGTTAATGTGACCTGGATACTTGGCTCTGTCTCTTCCTGCAGCTCAGGCGTCACTCCAGGACAGCTTGTAACATTGAATCAATGGCGAACACAAACAGCTGTCAACGCTGGCAGTGAATTACAGGAATATGCATTGGTGGGCCTCAACTTTTTCATGGTTCTTAATTCAAGAGATCAGGTTGAGGAGAAAAAGAGAAGAACATATTTTTCTCTGCATCGCTTGTCCTTGCTGTTTGTAGAGAAAAGACGGAAACAAACCAAACCAAGCCAGGCCACACCAGGAGAGAGCAAACAGACTAGATTTAAGCAGAACGGTTGTATATGTGTGTGTGTGTGTGTGTGTGTATGTGCATATTTTGTGTGCAGAAAATGTAGAAAGATTAGTATATATAACGAGTCTCTTGGTGCACAAAAGTGTTTGCATATGTATATTTGTATGTGTTTGCCCTGTCTGCATACCTCCTAACATGTGTGTGTGTGTGTATATAGTATCTGGCTTTTTCAGTCTGTAAGTGTTTCCGCGTGTCAGTAATTATTATTTTGGAGGTGGTCACACAGAGCCCAGAGGAGATGTTTGCAGTACCTGTACAGCTGTGTGTGTGTGTGTGGGCATGTATTACTCATGGTTTGGGGACATACATCTATTTACACAGTCACCATAACGTAAATCATTACATTTTAGGGGGAAAACCTGGTTCAAGATTCAGGTAAGAGTTAGCATAAGGCTGATAGCGGGTATGGTTAGGGTTAGGGTAAGTCTCCAGGAAATGAATGAAAGTCTAGGATATGTGTTTTTCTTGATTATAATTTAGTCTTTTTCTTGTGTTTTATGAGTGCCTAAGTATTAGTTAGCTGTGTGTTTGTGTATGAGTTTATATAATGTGTGTTTGAGGGTCTGTGTTTCCAGCCTTGGTACCTGGGGATCAGTGATCAGTGTTATTGCTACCAGCAGCTACACACTGCTACATGAAACACTGGACCTATTCATACTGAACAAGGACTGAATGTGTAAATGAGGTGTGATTTCACATTCTAACCCACTCAGTATCCCTCATACACTGATGCAGTAATGCAGACATTGGAGACACAAAGATACTATTTAAAAAAAAACACTTAATTTAAGCAGCTTTTGCATTAGCTTGATTTTGGGAATTGGGCTGTGCTCTGTTATGAAACTAATTTTTTGCCGATATTATGCTCTATTTTATGCTCTCACAGCAACAGACCCCCAAGTCCGTTTTAGGAGGAGCAGCACATATCTGATCATGCCTTTAGCCGTCTAAACACGCAGCAAAGTGGTTTCTTCAAAAATTCAAAAAGCCAAAAGATTGTCAGATATGTGTCACATCTTTACTTTGAGTTGATCCAGGTGGAAAACAGAAGTGTCGATGTTGTCAGCTGATCCTTTCATGGCGGCAAATGAAAGCTGGTCAGGCTCTGAGCAGGTCGAGCGACTGATATGACCTCGACCAAAGTCTAGAGTTTTACACATCCTCTCCTTGGCGGTCGTCATAGCAACATGGATTTAAATAGAGAAAAGCATCCTGGGATCTCAATGTGAGTGTGTGTGTGAGTTTGTGTAAGTGTGTGTGTGTGTGTCATTCGGATTGATGATCCCCTGGTTTTCTTTCAGGCGGAAAGCAGCTTAAACTCACTCACTACAGCTGGAAATCTTGTTATTCACTCTTGTTCACTTGTTGATGAATGTTGCATGTGTATTTAATGTATATTTAAATAACAAGAAGCTGTCAATGTGCATTGACGTCTACCATTTGTCTTTCCTTTTCCCAGTTCTCTCCTTCTCACTGTTTAGTGTCCAAAAAGCTACGTTAATCCCATTTACAACGGGTGTTCACTGTTCCTTTGAGGTCGTAATGTTTGTGAAACCAACTGTTTTGTGGCGTTACAAACATTTTTCACACATGAAATTTTAGCAGCAACATTTGGTCAGAACCGTTCATTCCTAAGTCTGCACTGGTAAAGTAATCACAGAGCTTTCGATGGTGTGGTCATGAATCTGCTGCTTGTTTGTCAGAGTGGACGTTCCGATCAGAGGCATTAGTGAGATCTAAACAGGCTCTCGCCACGGGGAGTTTCTTTTCAAAGGTCATTCTTTGAGAACAGATTGGAGGGAAGTGTGCTCTTTATCGGAGGGGCAGGAGACTGTGACTCAGTGGACGCGGCGCTTTGATGATCTCATAAAACCGAGTGCAAAATCTGTTGACGATTACTCAGATGTATTAGGTTTATTTAATCTCTTTGGGTCACATATGAGAGTTGGCACAAACACACTGCTAAGGCTAAGGGTTCAACCCATGGTGGATGAGTGCACGCTTACGTAAAAGTGTCTCATCAGACGTGCAGGCAATGGACAACAAGGTTTCAAGAGTATGCGGTCTTGCACCAAATATTTTAGCAGGGCTGTAGTTGAGACCAGCTCAATCGAGTCCAAGTCAAGTCCAACCCCAAGTCCTGTTGAGTCTGAGTCAAGACCAAGTGCACAGGCAAGACCAAGTTAAGACAGAGTCCAGCGCAAATCGAGCCCGCTCAAGCCCATAATTGGTCTTAGTTTCTTCCCAGTGGTAATCTTCTGCTCTCCTGTGTAACCATGCGCACACAGCTTGGATAACAGCTCATTTTGGTTATGTTGGTCAATGTTGGTTCATTCAGTTATATCCTCAA
Organism: Lycodopsis pacificus; assembly: GCA_028022725.1. NCBI lineage: Eukaryota > Metazoa > Chordata > Actinopteri > Perciformes > Zoarcidae > Lycodopsis > Lycodopsis pacificus. The sequence goes on along the minus strand of CM051688.1, from coordinate 10,481,124 downwards.
TCTTCAAAAATATCAAACTATTCCTCCCATCCTAAGCAAATTAATTATGTTGTAGTTCTCTTAACACTGTAGCCTCTCTTTGTGTTTCATCACCAAGCTAGCCAGGATGTTTACTGTGCAACTTCTCTAAGCCACATTTTTTTAAATAGCTGCATCTTCCTCAATTATCCTGTCAATCTTAAAGTCAAGGTTCTGATTCGGCTTACGGATTTCATGTTGCACAGAGGTACCATCATCTCTGTAGCTGCTCACGTCCTTGCTTTGGTTAACAGTGCTCTTTGCACAGAGTGCAGCCTTTTTCTTGTCACAGGGGATTTTAAAGCATGCGAGGTACTTTTAAGTCGTCTACTTATTGTGCGACATATTCTTTGAAGGTGCAAAGAAGGGGCGAATAATTTAACAAATGATTAGAAAAAAATTAAATTGAGCGGCAGCCTCCTGTAAAACACGTCTACATTTGCCACATTTACCCGGATTGATGACACTCAGACCACTTGCAGTTGCTCTGAAGTGGGATAGCTTAAACATGTTATGAGGAAATGTGATTATTGTTGATATCATTACAATTATTTCTACATATTCTGGTGTTTTTTTGATCAATGATGAGTCATCAATCAAGAACAGGACTGTGATTCAAAAAGCTATGTCTAACATTTTGTTTCCCGCATTAAACAATAATCATCAGCAGAAGTCTGATCCAGATCCTGTGTTCCTTCACCAAAACCTTCCGCTTCTCTCTGTATATTCACATGTTTGTGGCCAAGTCTGAGCTACCAGCTATCCACCACATAAAGAGGAGGGGATCTGTGGGAAATCCTGGAGAATTTCCTGTTTGCGGCGTTTCCTTTGCACTACTAACACATCAGCAGCCCTGGCGTCTGTCTTGTCTACGTTCAGCGGATGCTTGATACCGTATATGTGCGCGTTCGTGTCTCACATGTGCGCACACTCTCATTATCTGTATATGTGTATTCGGGTGCTTGTTGATATATGTACACTTGTGTGCATTTTATGGAGGTTTCTGGGTTTTCTCTGCCTTTCATTTCGTGTTTGGCTGATTCTGTCCTGTTGTAAAATCTATGCAGTAACTGGAGACACATGTTATTGCAACTTTCTATAGGGAATAAGAGGGCAGGAGTGAGGGTAGCACTATATGCCCCAGCACACCTTTACACAATCTGGCCCAACTGAATTACAGCCAAAGAAAAAGAAAAGTACACCAATCGATCTACAAACAGGCAAACTCAATGGTATTTACTTTTTCATTTCCTTTCTTCTGTGCCTCTCACTATAGTGTATGTTGTGTATACAGTACAGAAATTCCGAAATATTGAATGAAGACAGAAAAAAGTAGAGACACGATGTAACTTGGGTGCGACATTTTTTTCCTTGCTAAATCTCCTCCCCCTTCGTTTTTATTCTCTTCATCTCTCTTAACCTTTATCTCCCCATTTTTTTCTATGTCTCCCCCCTTCCTTCTTGAGGAGCACTACATTGTCCTTTAATGTTGTGAAAAAAGAAAGAGGGGTGGAGTGATGAACGAGACAAGAAGTTCCATTCCTTTAGGATTAGCCTGCTTTATTTTACAGCAGACACACCCCCCCCCCCCCCCCCACACACACACACACACACACACAAAGAGAGAGAGCGACAGAGTCAGCCAGTATGCATGTTGCCAGAAGTCATGAACAGAGCATCAGATGTGATCATTACTGGATAAGAATAATCCTGCTTGTGTGTGCGTGCATGCCCATAGGTCTGTATGTATTTAGGGGTGTGTGTGTGTGTGTGCTTAACCATGTGTAAATGTCCAAAACCCTGCGGAAGATAGCACTAATACCTCCAAAGAATTACATCAACCTTACTTTTTATCCTTGTTTTTAAGCTCCTCATCCTTTCAACTCTCTATTATGCTCACTTTCTCCACTAAACCTCTTTCCATGTCCTTCTTCCATTTCCTGGCCACTCTCTCAATGGCTTGCCAGCATCAGACTATCTCAGGATCGCTGTGGGCTCTGGATGCAAAATCCCCTGTCACATTTGATGATTTCAAACAGCATATCTCCCAAAACAGAATACCACAGAGCAACAGAAGCCCTTCCAAAATGGTCCAAAGACACTCATCTGAACTCTGACTATGACCATGTATGAATGGATCTAAGCCTTCTATCGCTCTTCTTCTCTCTCTCTCTGGTTGACACCATTTTCATTGTTTTGGTCTCCCAGTTATAGGTTAAACACACTTTTACCAACGTGTGCCTCAGCACCAACAAAAGTTGGTTTAGTTTGGTTTTATATGGTCTGCATTAAAATTTCGACACCTCACCAATCTCTATATTTACTTTGTGGGTCTGTTTGCTTCCTGTTTTGTTGAGTAGGTCACGCAGAGACTGTGTGGAATGAATAATTGTAAGTGTGTGTGTGTGTGTGTGTGTGGCACTGATCACTTCACACCACAAAGCTGACACATTCCTCTCTTCACTGCAGCTGGTCAAAGATTATAGGGCATGCCCTCCACCAAAACACACACATACACAAACCCATTGTGCCCAATGGCATTTGACACACACACTCTTCTTTTAAATGCAGCTTGCGGATTGGAGACTTTATCATTTAGCTTGCAGGAAAGAGCTGAAGACAGAAATCAATGAATGATTAATGTTTGCAAGGTTGAACTACAAAGGAATGATTCTTTGTCTCGACTTCTTCAGATATGCTCTTTGTTATATTACGACTGTGAGATGTCCGACTAAAATACTGTCAGGTAGAGAATAAGGTCCCTTAGGAGAGGCTGTGGTGCAAGAGTCTGAGTAAGACCATGTCCACACATATACGGATACATCTGAAAGTGTCGGTGAGTGTTATGTTCCACACAATTTTTCTCCAGATTGTTCTTTAAATGGTTGCCACCCACACTGACAATGATTACAGACAGCTCAACAAGGCACTGCAGCTTACAGAAAAGAAAAGAAAAGCAAATAGAAGACCAAGAGCAGTTGTGGCCGACAACATTTAAACGCAGGGCAAGAAGCAGACTGTCATATGGATTAAAGATGCAATATTTGTTTAAATATGAGGATAATTGAGGACATTTAGACAGAAAAGTGATAGAAATCATTGAGGAAATAATGAAAAAAGAGGAGTTCAAACCCTGCTTATTTTCATACCTCTGCATGGATGGCCAATCGTGGCATGACATCGGTGTCATTGTTGGATGGTTGCTTCTGGAAATTTACAGAAACGCAACAAGCTAATTAAGAAACACATTCACGTTCGTCAATCAGAAGATCGGTTGTTCGATCCCCGGCTTCTCCAGTCTGGTGAATGGTTAACTAGCCCTGAAGGATGCTGGCACCTTCCATGGTGGCCTGCCATCAGAGTATGAATGGCTGAATCACATGTAGTGTTAAAGCGCTTTGAGCGGTATGAAGACAAGAGGGGCGCCATACAAGTACTAGTCCATTTATAATTTACCATTTACACATGAAACATAAAGACACATGCTGCAAACACATAAACGCAACACCATTCAGAACAGTAGAAAAAACCCCATCACACCCAGTGTCTTCATTTCCAGCTCATGGCATCTATTTTTGACCATACTACAAATATAGAGCAGTGTCATGAGTATTTTCACAAATATAACAGAAAAGCATTGTCTTTTTCAATCACAACCAAACACCCCATTGGTCTAAGTGTGCTAAATAGCTGCTGTAAGCCAAACCAACAGCACTTCAAAACATGTCCTCTTCTTTATTCATGAAGTTTCTTCCAGGCAGCGGGCTTTGGGCCATTGTCTTGTCATGTTTTGTTTGTATGCTTGTTCTCATTTCACAAAAGTGCCTGTTGTCCTGTTACTGTGTTGCGAGTGCATTTAAGTGTGTTAATGAGGTAGCCTTCCTGTGTTGTTGGTCTGTTGATAAACTGAGCTTTAGGTTAACGGCTTTTACTGTGTTTTTTTTACGACGGTGTTTAGGTGTGTGTGTGTGTGTGTGTGTGTGTGTCTTCATCTATGCTCAAGGCCATTCCTCCCATTTGAAAAGATCCACATGCACGTATGGATCATTGCAAAAGAAAGATGGATGGAAGGATAGATAAATGGATAGATAGATGGATGGATGGATGGATGGATGGATAGATAGATGGATAGATAGATGGAAGGATAGATAAATGGATAGATAGATGGATAGATAGATGGATGGATGGATGGATGGATGGATAGTGTTTGTGCAATTATCAAGGTAACATCACCCTGAGCTAATCTTCTCTTTTCATAGGGAAGTATTCAAATATTAAATACTGTATGGGTCATAAAGGGTTAAGAATCCGATTTATGTTAAGAAGCCACTATTGATGGCCGGCCATATTTATATTGAAAAGCCAAATACCACACACTCACTGTGTGGGAAAAAGAATCCTTATCTGCCAAATACTTTTACTTTTACTTTGCATTCACATTCTTTTTTCATTGAATTCATTGTGTTGTTTGCATCATTTGAAGGAAGGAGTCCTCTTAAAAAATAAGTGAAAAACAATGTTTAAATAATTGATGTGTGACTTCAGTAGAAATAGAAATGTACTGTAAGTTCTGCTGGTGAGAAAAGTAGCGTTAGCCTTTGGAAGCAGGGTTACATGTGAAGAACAACTGTCTGATGTGTTTTTACTCCTTCAGTTTCCTTGTACAGAACGTCCCCTCAAGCAATATTGCCACTGTTGGGATGAGACTCTTTACTTACTGTCTTTTATTGCTCTCTCTCTCTCTCTCTCTCTCTCTCTCTCTCTCTCTCTCTGCTTCTCTCCCAATCTTTCTCTTCCTGTCACTGTCAGAGGGGAATGACGACCATCTGCAGGCCTCCTGCCCCCTGACATCTGGAGACGACTGAGACCCAACAAGAAGAACACACACACACACACACACACACACACACACACACACACACACACACACGGACACTGTCCTTACTGTAGTGAAATATGTGCATGCAGCACAAAAGAGAAGTCATAAGGAATGAGGTATTGAGTGGAGTAGAAGGGGCACAGGGACATAGATGAGGTTTAATGGCAGTAACGTATCATGCTACTGTTGGACTGTCATTATTCAGAATACATAAGATTCTCCTCAGAGCAGAGAATAACGTGAGCTATTACTGAGGCAGAAGCAACTGTTTTAATGAGGACTAGTTAGTAGTCTTACCCACAATGATCTTACTTGCAGAACTACCGCGGTCAGAAAAGCTGACATGTTATCTGTTTTCAATAATTACATCTTGTTTATGAAATATTCTCATTTATTTATTTTAAACAATGCATAGCAGAGAGAGAATAATTGATTGTGCCAAAACCCTACAAGAGAATAATAATAACATAAAAAAAGAGGTTTTGTCTTTTTCCATTTCAGCAACTGTCCGTCCCAGTTTGGTCCGAAGCCAAATTGCATAAAAGTCTCACCTAAATCCTGTTCTCTGCTGCTGCAGCGATTCATCTTCAACTTTAAAAGTGCCAAGTGTCATACTGTTTCTGCTCATATTGCATGTGTAAAATTTGAGTTATTGTTTTAATATACCATTACATGAATCAATTTCTACTTTATCCTGTGGAACCCGCTACCAGATGGTCTACAAACCCCGGTTGGTCCTCATATTGAAAACTTAAACCTGTTAAACCTAAGTGCATTTAGGCAGCTTTGAACACATCGCTGAAATATAATCCCCTTTTAACGGTTGCTTATTCACACATCCTGCAGATATGGAGCAAATTAGCATTAGTTTGCAGCTACCTAAATGTAAGTCCAACATTCACTCTCTTTTGAGCCTTGCTTTTGGTCTTCACCAACTAGAGGTGGATATTTGGCTCTTTAGCAACGAAAAAGGTCGCGAACAACTGGAAACAACACTGATAAGAGTTTTACAGGTCAGAATAACAAAGCTATGAGCTGAAAGATGAAGCTAAAACGTTTCGTAGAGCTGAACTGACTCAGGTGATAACTTTCTGTGTGTTCATCACTACGAGTAACACTTTTCGCTTATAGCTGCTTTGGCTAATCCAGGGAGCATTTTAAGAGCGGGGCCACCAGCGCCAAGTATAACTGTATTTCCATTTGTTGCATTAAATGGATATAAAGTCTATGACGAGAGTGTTCCTGACAGAAACATAGTAATGACCTATTGTGAGTATAAAGATATTGGTTATAGCAGCTTTAATCCCCCAAAATTGGGTCAAATCTGTATTTGTTAGTTTATTTAGAAACATACCCATATCTTTAAACAGTGGTTTTATCCAATGTGACACTTGTGCCAGAATGATTGATTTCCAACTTTTTTATCGTGTGAAGTAATTAGAAATACACAATTTAGTTTTGTATGAAGGATAGTTTTTCCACCAGAGTGGTTTTAATAAGCTCCCTTCATCTCAGTCACACGCTAAGTGAAAGGACAAGATCTTGTAGTAGATGACGGATCATATTTCTACCAGAACACAATTAAGTTGATTTCTTCAGCTCCCTAATGGCAGAAACGCCCGAGCAGCGTTTCAAACAAATGAATCGTTCACAAACCTTCAACGTGCACTAGAAAACCAAAGTCAAAAGTCCACATTTGGGGTTTTGAGTGAAAACTCTGAGCAACTGTTGAATGGATTGCCATAAAATCTGGTCCACAAATTATTGCCCGCTTCTGGTTCATTGGCAACAACTGTGGGGATCCCTGAATTTTTCATCTAGCCCCATCATCTGGTCAACATTTCAATTGGTCCGGTACTTTTATTTATGACCAAATACCTGCAAAACTAATAACATTCCCTGCATTGTCATTGTGGGCACGTTGCCAATCTATAGCATTTAACACAAAACACTTCCAGCACAGACACAGCACCGCAATGCCGTTCATTGTTTCATGCTCTGGCGTCATTGTTGTCATGTGGAGTATGGCAGCTATATCAGAAAACGACTTTTCAATTGCAGCAGTGTAAATTATTAAATCATGCGCACAGCGCAACATACACACAGAGCTACAGCTTCACGAGGAGCCAAAGACCAGTAACTACTTTGAATCTGTGTTAGTCTTGTTTTCACACAAAGTCTGTGAATGAACTGAGCAGTTGTTCCAGATGTTGGCCTTTCATGCTGTTTAATCCTGGTTATACTGGCTACAGTGAATGGGTAACAAAAGTTATTCGCTAAATCCAGCTAGCCTTTAATATGTGACATACATGACTGCAATACACAGGGGCAATTCTGTGACTACCATATAATTGGATTAAAGTATAATTTGGATTTGGAAACAGTACGTGCACTACACGATGCAAATGGTGAGCTGAGCTGGAACATTTTCTAAAGATGAGGCGGAATAAAGACCAAACCACGGGGCAGAATACATGTTGTTGCACAAAACACTTCCAGCACAGACACAGCACCGCAATGCCGTTTATTGTTTCATGCTCTGGCGTCATTGTTGTCATGTGGAGTATGGCAGCTATATCACAAAACAACTTTTCAATTGCAGCAGTGCATCTCATTTGTCTCTTTACAAGTACAGGATAAATACTGTAGTGAAGTGAGGGCAATGCCAGCCGTGTATAATGCAATAAACCTTGTCAAGAGACTAATATGTGTGCATGACATTATAAATTAGTTTAATTAGTATTTTTAACACATTTCTGAGCAAGACTAGCCATTATATAAGACGGTCTAGAATCTTGTGTGAAGGTTCAATGTAAAAGTCAGAGTTTTCCACTGAGATAATTACAGATTCTGCCTGTCTGACCTACAGGGCAGCAAATGTGTCTGCTCCAGTGCCTTTGTGCACGTCTGCAAGTGCTGATGTGCTTATGAGCCTATTTCTAGGTCTATGAGAATATATAAAAAGATAAAAACTGTGTCCCAGCAGGAAAAGTGTGCGGCTCAGGTCTCACCGATGTGCATTTGTGTGTAAATGTGAACTTGTGGCAAGACCAGTTATTTTCATGAAACCATGTGTGACACTGAGAAACCACTCCTTTACCTCGTCTGAGTTAAAATTAGAGTCCCTTCTCCAGAGGACACGTTATCTCACCCTGCAGTCTGAAACAGTGTAATGTCCCTGATTAATCTTGTGTTCCACTATTCTACTGTTAATGATGCTGTTCCATTTCCAGCTGTCTGTGTGTGTCACATAGTACAATAGGACAGTCCTGAGACACCGTGCACGTATACGACCGAGCTGAGCCTTTCCAAACCCTCTCTGTGGGCTGGTCGACTGGCTGCCACTTTTAGCACTCTTAGGTAAACCAGCTAAATTACTGTGGCAAGCTGTGAAATGCCATTTCTTTTCTATTTAGAGAGGCGTCAGCTCAGCTTTAAATTGTGTTTGTGTTCCCTTTATTGGACAAGCTGTGACCTATGACTTTTAAGGCATTGTGTAAAATGTATTCATTTTGACCTTTTCAATAAAATAAAACTTAAAACATTTGGATTACCTGTCGCTGCCGTAACAATCATTCTGTGTCCTCTACGATGTGCAGGCTTTAGTTTTTAGTTCGGTCAACATTTCTTACGCATTCTTACAAATATAAGGCTACAATTTAGAGTCTGGGTAGAGGACTGACGACCTGGGTTTAAACCCCATGTTAACCATACAACCACCCGGAGAGATTGCAGTACAGAAAACATTTCCTTGGAGCATCAATCAAGAAGCACATTTCTGCTTTTTCAGCAATTCAAAATGAGACGTTTTACTTATGGAAAAACAGAATGTCATTTTGGACAGCGAAACAGACAAGACAATACAAATCTGCACAATGTTTTATTTTGCCCAATTATGTCATGCCAGGGCCAATTACAGTGAAAGTGACAACTCTGCGTTATTGTTTTTCACTCAGATGTCTTGAATGTGAACTTTGTTGCTCAATGGGTTCTTAGACCTTTTATTTCCAGTTTAGCTTCAGGCTTTGAGTACTTTGGGAAACAAGACCACGAGGGACTCGAGGGAGAAGAGAAATCCTCTTAAAATCCTCAAGTGTTGGAGCTAGTTAGCACAACAGCTTATTCACACCTCTGTGTGAATGGACTTTATGGACCTGAACGCTGAACTGCACCAGTTGGAGTAATTGACTCTCTAAATAGCTCCAGCTAAGATCAGGTCACTTCGAAGTATAAGATAATTAAAAAGACACACTCTAGTCTGTGCTTGTTTGGACTGGGGGTTCCTCCGCTCTTTCAAGGCAAACTGGGGGAATGTGTTGTCTCACCCTAGATCCAATAAAATACCACCACAGCAGAAAAGGCAGGAACAGGCCCCTGAGGAATTTTGGGTCTAAGCCCAATGCAGGTTATCTTCAAAATGACTGTAAGTCACAGATAAACAATCCAACATGCAACAGTGTTTCAAGTTTGATCATTTGTTTGATCCTAGAGATGCCCAGATTTGGATGTGAAGATTGATACCATTCTGAGTGTGGTATCCATCTTCACGTCTAACTCGCAGCAAGGAAGCAAATAACAATATTTCCCAAAATGTCAAACTTTTGATGACCCCCATCTATCAAATGGTTAAGGAGGATTTACAAAAACAGACTCTGATTAATCCCAAGAGAGAAAAAATGTCAAAGACAATAGATTTCGTCATATAGGAGATGAGCAACATAATTGGTTGTATGTCATATGATATGACAATAGACATAAATCCAACGTGAACTGATTTTGTTAAAAAAAAGTGAAAATGCTCTCTCTGCATGGAAACATGAAGGTACAGCGTAAAATGAAATCATCTTTCATAAGGAATTCATGGGTCTAATTAGAGCAAGTTCGCACAGCATTGAGTCATTTCTGTTGTTTGTGTCTGTCACTGAGTAAAATGAAGTCATGCGTAAGCCTGCTAATAAGCTGTCGTCGCAGTAACAGTTATGGAGAACAAGCACGAATCAGAGTCATCTTTATTGGACGAGTATACGTGTTCACATACAAGAAATCGGACAGAAAACCAGAGAAAGGGGCGAAAAGAGAGGTGATGGAAAAAAAGAGAAAAGGAATGTCTCACCTGACATTTTCTATCGGCTGGTGTGTCATGCTGATTTAAGGCCCTCGTTACGGCCGCATAATTTATGTAAAGGACCGCAGGCCTCCAGACGTCATGCCTCAAGGGTCCCCACACAGCAGCCCCCACCTCTCTTGACGACAGTTGCTATGTGACTTCCTCAATGCTTGTCAACCCCCTCTGACACCCCTCTGTCTCTGCTGTTCACCAGCTCTCTCCTTCTTTTACTCTATCCAGGACTGGACCACCTTTTTTTTTAACTCCCTTGCCGTATCCATATTTCTACCCATGTCCATATCTTTCTCTTCCCCCCCCCCCCATTTTCCCTCTTGATTTGATCTATTCTTTCTATTCTTCCTGAAGTCAGAGCCTGCATAAAGCTCCAAGGACATGAAGACATGACCACGACCATAAAGACTGATGGGAGTCTTCGGTCTAATTTACAACATTTGAGGGCCTTTCTTTGCTTATCCGCAACAACAGTGCTGTGATTGATTTGTTTCAGTGTGGGTGGTCCCATGGGAAATCAAACTCTCAACCCTTTTTATTTACACTTGCTCAAATGTACAGCTGAATAGGACAATTGTAACAAAAACTTGAAAACAACTGGTTGCCAGATCTGTCCTCTCAGATCTTTCCTCATGTTTTTCTGTTGTTTAAAAAAATCGAATATTTTTAATACTTCTTCCTGAGGGTGGAGTGGTTTTTCAGAAGCAATTTACGGTTGCCTTCTGGTGATAATATAATGGCTACATCTGCAGATAATAGACCTCCTGCTCACTGATGGACCCCGCTTAACCTTCTCCCCTCCATTTTTCCGAGACTGCTCAGTCTTTTTCCTGCTCTCTTTCCTCTGCCCTGAGGGTCAAAAGCTCAGGGTGCGTTCTCTGCTGTCCATGTGTGAGATTTACTCAAACAAGCTCTGTGTGTCATACAAGAAAACACAAGGGGGATTTGTTGGCTATATCTGTGCTTATCTTGACTGATCCCTCTCTCCTTTAAGCACTCAGATCCTTCATTTTTTTGTTATGATATGAATGACTGCTGTACACCAGTGATACTTTTTGCTGTTGGTCTTACAGCTACTAAATATCTGATGGAGATAGAGAGTCATGCTATAAAAGGCACTTCTGTAGGATGAATCTTTGCACTCTTAAATCTTCTTGTAACATGTTTCCTGTACTGCAAAGCTACCCTGCAAGCTAGTATGCACACATACAGCTGAAGATGGGTCACTGCTAATTTTTTGGTGTAATGTATTTAAATTACTTGACGTGAAGTTGATTTATATTCCTCCACAAATAATAACCTGCTGTTGTTTGTGAATGCCCACTTCACATTCAGCTTCTAAAGTCAGCACTGCACGCTAAAATGTTCATCTTAAGCCATTTAGTCTACTGTATATCATTCCTTGTATGGCTGCTGCACTGTACGAAGACTCGACACTGCTTGCCAATGTCCACACACAACTGAGAAACCATCACTCAAATGAAAACTGAATACTCTGTAATGTAAATTCACACATTTGTCATGTATATGGTTTTGCATTTTAAGCACGCTCTCGCTCTCTTTGCAGCCCCAAAAACTCATATCAGAACAAACTTGAAAATATGAAAAATAATTTTAGTACCATAAAACAGGGCAGAATAAAGCCAAAAGGGAGGTTCTGTTAGCTTAATTGCTGCAACCAGACTATGACCACATTGCCCTATCATATGCTATCCATCTCAAATAGTTTTGTTTCCAACTGAGAGTAAAGCTAACACATTGTAGGAGAAAAAAAGAGTCCTTGTGACCATCCAACCATCAGTCCAGTGGATCCCTGCCATGGCCCGCTAAGCTCCAGGCTCTCACTTGGCCAGGCAAGCCTTGACCTCATGGAGAGCTGGAGCCTCAAATCAATAATAGACCACAGAGTCCTGGACCTGGTGCCCCAGTGTGACCCTCAGGCTCTGAGAGAGCACTCCTTCTTCAAAGTCAGACTTCAGGAAGGTTAGCTGCCATGAAAACCATGAATCTTAAAAGGCTGTGACAAAGACAGCCAGAGTTGATTGATGCAATAAAATTAACATTCGATTAAATTGAGCATAATTATTCGCTGGTAATTTACAGTGTGTAAAGAAAGCTTGTCATTTCAGTGTAAGTGGTAATAAAGTAAACATGCTGCCAGTCACCCCGAAAGTTCGCATTGCACTGGTTCCCTCAACAAAAAGCTAAAAAAAAAATTCCTTTGGATTATGGCAGAAAATATAAGCTCTGTAGCAAACACAAGTTCCTGATACATGTTATGCTCAGCAAGATAAGACGATTTCTGAATCGTGAATGCAATCGTCAGAAGTAAAAAGCCAACGTTGTGCTATAACTTAATTACATCACTGTCGCATGAGTGGGAGTTTACGCAACGAGGCTGTGACGACGGACGACACTGCGTGATGACGTTTTGGAGTCTCCTTTAGCCATTTGTTAGTAACCGCTATTTTTAAGACTCGCAAAAGCTTCAGTATTTACGAGAGGGTATTTTATGATGTATTTTATATGGAGGAACAAAAACGTTTCAAGCATCTAAACAACAAACACATTTAAAACCATTGACCCAGTGCAAACATGCTGACTCACTTCCGTGTTTTAGGAACACTGGCAGCACTCTATTGTATTGCAAGACTGGCTGTTGAGGGGAAACAAATGTAATATGTTTGGAAGTCAATATTTTGAATACAATTTTACGTTCAGTATGAGGCGACATTATATTTGTGTGTATTTGAAACATTTCTACATATTGAGCAAGTTGAATTGAAATAACTTCTTGTGCCATGCATCACACGAATGCTTTATTCTATATTTAATATATCCATCTTGCATTTACACGAGCAGCAAACTGACCATTCAAGAAGGCTGATTTCAATGAGAGTCTGTCGGGTCAGTGTCGGTGCTAGACAACCTGTTCTTGCCTTTAATAACGAGCACGAACAGCTTTTCATGAACAAAGTGATTAAACGTCTTGTTTTTTTTCTAGCTCTTGGCTTCATGCTCTTTCTGATCCCTCTATTCCTGTTTTCACTTTTTGGAAAGACCTAGACAGAGAGTGATTTTGTCATAATAATCTTTCTTTTCTCTTACTATTTTTGATTTTTTTGCAAGGTGCACAATGTGAACTTATAGATGCATAAACTAAGTTTGACATTGATGACAGAATGATCATAGACAATAGTTTTCATACTGTTAAATGTACCCATAGATCATATAGCACCTCTGTACAAACTCCTCTGGACTTTGAACCTTCCCTCTTTTCCCTCCACTATTTTGTATCGCTCTGAGCTTTTCTGACACAATGAGTGCAGATACAAAATGTACGGTAATTAGAGAAAAGAGTCAAAACACTAAAGAAAGAAACACATTTTGCAGTCAAGTTCAATGATGTGAATATCATGCTGGGGGATGAATTTAACTTAATAGAATGCAATGAGTTTTTTTCAGCCAGGACTTTAGAGAAAGTGTATTCACACATCAAAGCCAGATCAAAAAGAATACATAATGCACATGATTTGAAATTATGTATCGGCAAGCTGGTCTCTTCGCGGCACCGAGTTGTTTACTTCCTGAATTCACGACTTCGCATTCCATTGGTTGACCTAGATAGCACCAAACCCCAGAGACAAACAGATAGAGAGCAGTGATGACCAATGTACTTTTTTAAGTCTCAGTGGGAGAAGCTGGCTGGCAGGCACAGAAAGCCAGATTGTAACTTTACTTATTTTGGACTGTAAGGCAGTTAGCATTACACTCATATTAATTGATTAACTAATTCATACAATTATTAGCTTATCTGTCCATAAGATAAGTCAACAACATGCAGAAATGTCTTTCACTCCCTTTTCTTTCTCCCTTCCTTCTGTCTCCCTTCAATCATTAATTCAGTCGTTCACCTCCCCCAAAGTGCCATTGACATTACATTATGTCTTGATTTCTTCCTTTCCTTCCAGTCAGACAGACACTGCTTCATTTATTATGGTCCAATACATTCCAATACAGTGATGACCATTGTAACAAAGTGGGTTGGGATTGGGCCTAATGCTTTCCACAGCCATATCACAACTACAGGGAATCAGTGCAGCATGAGTTATGCCCTCACACACCAACATCGCCTCCAGTGACGTGGGTTATAGGGTGGTGGAGATCGGATTATAGGGAGCTAGGGGGATAAACAGTCATTCAAGATTAATTTCACAATTCGTTATTCGGGCAGCTGATGTGAGAATTCAGCGGTGACCCTATTCTGACATCTGCTGCCACTCTCTCGCACTGCTGCCCCCATGTCAACAGACTTAAACTGTATATGAACGTTAATGTGGATGTTAAGAACTTCTATCTAAACAAACCATGTGGAAGGGGCCTCTAACACACACACACACACACACACACACACGCACGCATACAAAGGCAGACCATTAAAGGATGGTGGGTGGGGGGTTAATGTGCTTACAGGAGACAACAGCTGAAGAGCGTCAGTCTATTTTTGTTGTCACTTCATTTAAGTCTCTCAGAAGGAGGTGTGATCATTATGAGGTGCCTGAGAATCTGAGATCAAATGAAAGAGACAGTCCCTTGTTTAGTTGCTCTCACACATATTTCAGGAGAACTGTCTGGAGCTATATTGTGGGAATCTACTGAAACACAACGTACAGTATTTTATTCAATCAGATGGGCTTCATTGTCCCTTAAACGGAATGGATTTAAATGGGCATTCAATGGCTGGAGCCCTTAAAGATACGAAAACGGCTCAGAATTGTCTCAAACCGTCTTGGTGTTGTTTCTGTTTAAAAGGTTTGAGCCAATTTATCAAGGACATTTTACTTCAAAATATTCAATTAAATTAAACAGGGGAATGGAATTTAGTTTTTTATCGTGACAGTGCAAAAAAGACGCTGAAACAGCTCAATGGACATTTATAAAGGGACATCAACTTCAGAGAAAATACATAATGGAACAGTTAAATTAATTATACATCATAAAAACGTATATAATATAATCAGGAAGTTGCATTTGGTATTTTACTGGAAATCTGGGAAGGTGGGAGTCTGGTGGAAGAAAATCAGCTTCAGTTTTTAGCTCGATCCTCCAAATGTAATAAAAAGTGAATTGAAGGTCACTGATGATGTGAATCTAGCTAGAAGCCATAACCATTTAACTAATTAATACTGAAAACAGATGGAGTGGGCAGAGAAGTTATACAATGGGTTGTGCGGCAATTGAGGCGGGTGACGTAAAATGAGCTGCAGCTCGTCGGGACGAACGACATCCACTTCTTTGGCTTCTCCATGCAGCGTGAAAAGGTTTGAGAAGCGCAGTTACTTGTTACCCCATGTGTTTCCAGAAAGCCCCTCCTCGGACAAACCCCTCAGCCTGAGCGTCACTCAAAGTTCACTTCAGTCCAGTCCCCTTTCCTAAGCTCAAATACACACTCACACACATCCGCTGTCATCCACACAAACGCGCGCACGCACAGCGCCAGATGCGTTTGCATTTAGCCACAGCCTGCCGCTTCCAGCGCTACTTTTCTTTTCATATGACGCACAAGAATGCCCGCTGGGTGTTACTTTAAAGGTTTTCTTGTTGTGCGGAGTTGACAAAAGTGTGACTTCACTTTTTCCTCGCTCTCCCCTCAGTGACATCTTATGTGACAACTTTTTTTGGGGACTTTCTCAGTTCAACAATCTCGGAGTTTATTGGTGAATGAACTGCTTCATTGCATATCAAATTTCCGAAGCGTGCAGTTGGATTAAAACCAGTATTTGATGGGCAAAATTAATAATTCTGGGAAGTAACTCCAAAGGATTTAAAGGTATGCTTTTATCAACTATGCATTACAGTAATCTATTCATCTCGAAAGCTTTATGCTAGAGTGCCCAATCTCTACTTTAATTTCGGTTTCAAATTTAAAAACCCTCTCAAAGCTATTCCAGTTGCTTTGATGCATTTAAATGGTATAAATGCATTTGTTTGCTTGTGTGAGATTAGATAAGAGAGAGAGAGAGAGCGAGAGAGAGAGAGAGAGAGAGAGAGAGAGAGAGAGAGAGAGAGAGAGAGAGTTTCTGTAGGGTGTCATTTGATGTCTTTCCTTTACTCTTACTGAATCCTCCTGCACTTTTTTAAAAATTTACATCCTGTAATACGTCATTCAATTAACCTACTGGGCAGATAGATAGCGTAGATAGCCCAACGCTCTATTTTGTTTCAGACAAATGCAATGTGTCAATGTGGCTTCAGTGTGGATCTAGGATAGACAGTGGCATGTGTTGGAGGCTACAGATTGCAAACCCCCTTGTTTTTCGGCTGTTTGAATAAAACTTGACTTGTGTGTGCGTGCGTGAGGGAGAGAGAAAGAAAGAGAGAAGGAGAGAGCGAGGCTCTCATCTGGATTTTGAGACGTCACTGTGGTGTACTTTGCTGCCCTCCATCACTCTTGATCTTTTTTTCTCTTTGGCAGAGATAATCCCAGCGCTGCTTCTCGTCTTGCCGAGTGAAGATGAACTGGAGTGTGTGCGTGCCGCTGACTCTCCTGGTGCTGACACTTGCAGTGTCGATGGGGCAGGCCTGTCCCAGGAGCTGCAACTGCTACCAGACCAACGAAGTCCACTGCACGTTTCGTTCCCTGCTCACCATACCTTCTGGCTTGCCTCTACACACGCGCCGTATCAATTTAGGGTAAGGGAATGCATTTAATACACAAACGATGTGTGCATGCTTAAGGGCTTATTATTTACCTTGCAAACACAGTCTCAGTGGTTGCAGGTGTCAAGCAGAAGTTAATTAATGAGCTAATATGGAAATAATAGTGTTTGTTGACTTACTGACGTCTCAGGTTGATGATTCTGTTTCTGTGCCTCGTAGGTTCAACAGCATCAACAGCATCCATACCAGTTCTCTGGCTGGGCTAAAGAAGGTGGAGCTTCTGATGCTCCACAGCAATGGCCTCCACCATCTCCCAGATGCAGCGTTCAGAGATATGAAATCATTACAGGTAAACAGAAAGAAGAGCAACACCAACGTGTGTTGAACCAATAGCATGGTATAATACTGAAATGAGAGGAATTTCTATTCAAAAGCAAACTAGTGGATGATGACAGGCAACATTTTGAGGCAGTCGAGATGATTCTTCTTGTTGTTGTACAGTTCTACTTTATGGAGCTGGACTTATCAGCAACCAGCATTGAAAGTGTCCTGGAACGTCCTGTGCCAAACCAAACTATTGATGCTGGATTCTAAAATATGTGATTGTTAATGGGGAAAATAAATCATTGTCTCCTCACATATTGAACCTTTGACTCTATGGAGATGAAGGTTTTTGCAGTGTGCAGTTGAGAAAATCAAATTAGGACACAGTGTCCAAAGAATGTACTGTATTCCCTCTCCAGCCTCAGGCAGGGGTCCCACACAGATGCTCCTGCACTATTTCAGACGTGCTTTGTGAGAGAAGGCGCAGCTCTTAAACTTTCTATGTGTGGTACCTATAGTTAACAGTCTACATACTGTAGCTCTCTAACTAAGAGAGATGAGTATAATTAAACTGTTTGACGGAACCAATTTAGCCCCATGCGTAATGCAGGGATTATCAAGATATATAGCATTTGTCAAAATTGTTCAATTAAGAGAGGTCCCTACATTGATAAATATGCCTAAATCCTGTTGATAAAAATTGATTAATAAAGGGATTCATTTTACATTTCATCGGGGAAAACAGTATGCAAATTAATACAACATTTTATATGATTTTGTTCACATTATTAAGCACATTTTTCTAATGTCTGCACAACTAATGCATCATTTATGTGCAGTCATTATTTTCCCTGCTCAGTGACAGGAAACGTACTGGACATTTTTGCAGCATCCTAAGGACAGAGTTCGCAGTCTGTGGGGAAGCGATATTACTCAACAAGCAATTGTTCCCTTCATCTCACAGGCAGATACTGATATATTTGCCATTGAGTGATAATAGAATCCATATTTCCATATGCTGACATCTTCACGTTTTTGATCCGTTAGCAGCTGGAACTCTGCCAAAGTCTGCCTAAGTCGCCTTCCTGCAGAGCAGATTTATCATAAGCCTCACAGAAACACAATTCCACAACATGGTTTTCGTGGTGTGCCTTCTTACAATGTCCTGGGCTCTCTACACATGACTAGAATATGGATCCCCTTGAGTATTCTGCTGAGGATAAAGGGTTAAATTCTATATTTGAAAAGTTGAAGACACCCAGTGCTTGAACATCAATTACATGTGAAGTTAAGTGGCTTCTCCATAGACGTCTCCATATTTTTCTAAAATGTACACAGACTGCATTCAGTCATGTTTACTTACAAAGAGTTTTCCACCCTTTCATCCTCATTCCTATTTCCCTCACATCATTTGTCATAAATTAAATACAAGCATATGGCGTCCAGCGACTCTCATGATCGTCGTGAAGATGTGGCTTCTTCATCAGCTTTGATGCCTATTATTTGATTACTCCTCTAATGCTTTATTGCTTCCGCTCACTCCATTTCCTCCCCCTCCCCCACAGATACTAAAGCTGAGTTATAACAAGCTGAGAGAGATCGCTTCATCTCTGACCTTCTCTGGCCTGACCTCGCTGCTCCGTCTGTACTTGGATCACAACCTCCTCCAGCACATCCACCCCCGGGCACTGCTCCAGCTGACTAGCCTCAGGCTGCTGCGTCTGCAAGGGAACAGGCTGCATCAGCTGCACCCTCACACTCTGTGCACACTGTCCCTTCTGAATACATATTACTTCTCTACCCTCAGGTGAGCTTTAACACTTAAAGCACATGATGTAATAATCATTGTTATAATATTTTTAAACACTCCTCAAAGAAAACTAATAGCCTGATGAAAATGGTAACACTTATATTGCTGGTTATTGGTATCTAACACCATCCTTTTCATGTTCAGACCAATGGTATTCCTCTGCAGTAGTTATACAAGTAGATCAAAAAAAGGTAAAGAGGCAAAACTGTAGCTTTGGTGGAAATGATAAATGAAATGTTTACCCCTAACCTGTAACTTCTCACTGCCCACTCCCATTATTTCATCCGTTCCTCTAGTTTACGACTTCGATTAAACCTCGGTGTTCCCCCTCCCCCTTGTCACCTCAATCTTTTCTTTGCTCTGTTTTCCCCTCCTGTAGACACCTAGACCTGTCCAACAACAGCCTAACCACTCTGCCCAGAGAGACTTTAGCGACAGCACCTATGTTGGAGACTCTTGCGCTGCAGGCTAATCCGTGGAGTTGTGACTGTAGGATGACCTGGTTTCTCACTTGGAGTCTTTCTCATCCAGGTGACTGTCACATCTGAAATATTTTTTTTTTCACATTGTTCACATTGTTTTGTCACCCATATGCACACACCTTTTATGGTGGTCATTGATTGTGCCTCTGAAACAAAATAATTCAGTCAAAAAAGATGCAAAAATGTGGTGGGTAATGCAGCATGTAGGTTGCTTGAGTGACGAAAGGAGAATATATAGATTAGGAGATGAGGTAATAAGGAACATTGGGAAACAGAAGACTCATTTGTTGATAATTCCAGTCAATAAGCAGCTAAATACTGTAATATACCATGGCAGATCCCACCAGATGATAAAATGAGATGAAGATACTTTATAACACATCTGGTTTCGTTATCTTGATACCTATCTACACCTGCTTTTCATCACACACTCTTGTCTGTCTTCCTTCATTTTCTGTATCTCTTCCAGTGTGTCTTATTGAGATGTAAAAGAGGGCTGGACCATGAAATGCGTCTCATCAATATGCCAGACTTAACTTGCCATGGCTAATCTATGGTGACAGCATTGATGTGTGCAGATAAATTAAATATAGGCTAATGATTGCTGTGTAATAGTGAAGTGATGCATTTTTCTGATTTATGAGTAGATAAAGTAACCATACCGAATAAGTAAAAGATATAGAGGGTAATAGATGCCTAAGATGAGCTGGCATGACTAATATATGACACCACTAATATGTGCAGATAGCTTAAATGTGCACTAATATGTTTGTATAGTAGCTATGCTGTTGTACACAGTTGAAATGCCAGCGATGGTAAGGATTATGACACAAGTTTCTCTGCTTCTCTCTTTCAATTAGGCTTATTGAAATGCCCCAGCGGCCCTCAGTGTCCAATCTGTGCCTCGCCCGATTCCCTTCAAGGTCAGGGCTTGCTTGACCAGACTGACCTATCGTGCACCTCGCCTGTTATCCCCTCCCCAGGAAGAGACACATCTTTGGAGACAGAACTTAGTGAAATCCAATCAAGTGAATCCGTTAGAGAGCCTTTAGGCACTGCCTCTCTGGGTCTGTCTGACCAGCAGGGAAACAGTGTCAATCTGGGATGCAACATCACTCACTCTTCTGATTTCCAGGATATTGCTCCCCCTCCAGATCTCTCTCTTTCCTCCTCGTCTCCTCTCCCCCTTGCTCTGTCACTCTCCCTGGAGTGCCCTGTGGAGAAACAGAGCTATGAAAATCTTTGGAAGATTCTTGCTTACTACAGTGAGACTGCGGTTCGCCTAGAGAGGGAGATCATGCTGAGTAAGGCCCCGGCATTGGCCTACCGCTACAGGCAGGCAGAAGAGACAGATGGATATTATCACACTGGAGTCAAAGCTTCTGTTGAAGCCAAACCACAGTGGCTGCTACAGCCAGCCATTAGCATTCAGCTAAACAGAGCGCAGTCTAACGGACACCAAGTCCAACTTATATACTCAACAAGAGTCACTGCTCATCCGGACCCTGCTTCTCTTACCTCAACGTCAGCCCCTCCCTCTCAGCCATGGGTGCTTATTTCAACTAATCATACCACCACGGCCCTGGCGGCACTAGCAGGCAGTAAGGTGGAGCTATCATGCCCTCTTTTAAGTTCTGGTAACCCCAAAGTACAGTGGGCTCTCCCAGATGGTTCCATGCTGATCTCCCCCTCCATCAGCCTAGATGGTAGGCTCCAGGCTTCAACCTCTGGATTACTTCTACACAAAGCACAGCTCTCAGATGCAGGGATTTACCACTGCATAGCCAGGGCAGGCAGCGATGTAGATGTTCTCCCCCTGCGCCTGGCAGTGGAGGAGTCCTCTGTACCGCCTTTAGGTGAGCAAGTCGGACCTCCTGTCACCGGAAACATTGGGGAGCCCATCAGTCTGTCCTGCAAGGCATCTGGTTCACCAGCATCTCATATGAGTTGGGTCTTACCAGGTGGAAACATAGTAAGGCGGGGATTTGCTGTATCAGGTGGGCTCACTATACAATCAAATGGAAGTCTGTCTCTGTCTGACCCGTCTCAGAGGGATGCTGGCCATTACCGCTGCATTGCTGTCAACCAGTATGGTAGTGATTCTCTGTCCATGCAGCTGGAGTTAAACTCACGGCACCTCCCTCCACTTAGGACTTCATTTCCTTCAGGGCCACAGTCAGCCGCTGGCAGGTCAACCAAGATACGAGCTCCATTACTAGTGGAGGAAGGATCGGGGGATGAAAAGGAAGAAGAAGAGAGCACTCTTTTTGGCAATAGGAAGCGCCCAAGACCTCTCCAACCTCCCCCAAACAGACGTTATCCCACCGGAAAACCTAGAAGACCTGGACTAAGGAGAGAAGACCCCCGGAGAAGAGGAGGAGGGCCTTTATCATCCAATGACCAGAAAAGAAACCGCTTCGAGAACAGACATAGAGTTACCACAAACAAACAAAGGATAGACCCTCTGAAATGGGCTGACCTCCTGGCTAAGATACGACAAAAGACTGTTCACACTAATAGCAGCCAGCCCATCGAAGCAGGAAATCCCACAGCTAAACCACAGGGAGGAGGCAAAGATGGAGACATAGGAAAACATGACGGACATCATGATACAGTAAGAGTTAGAGCTGAGGGAGCAGGGGTGGAAGCAGAAACTGAAGGGTCATCTGTTGATGACACTGATCTACAAGAGGAAAGCTTACAGCACAATCGTTCCTTTCAAACAGAAATACTAACACGCACAGAGACAAATACAGACACTGAAACTGAGATAAATAAAGAGACAGAGGCGTTAACAGACACACAGACAGAGAGTGAGAACGAGACAGAGACAGAGACAGAGAAAGCATCTCCACAGAAAGAGAAAGTGAGAAACCCAGAGACACAGAAAGAACCAGTCACATCTAAGCCAAGCTCAGGAACAAATGAAATTGTCCTAGAACCAGGTGAAGGAGGTGAGCCAGAAGCAAACACCAACCCATCTAGGACCAGGCCTCAAAGCCCCCGGCAGGGACTCTTCCCTAATTTGGTACCAAACTCTCGGCCTCAAAGCCCTTGGAATTCTCGCAGAAGAATCGGACAGCAAAGACGAATCATCAACAGGCTCAGGGGACGCCCTTTGACCCCACCCCGACCTTTCCCTGACGCTACGAACCCAGGGTCACAACCTGCAACACCTGACACGACCACGGATGAAATTAATTTGTTGTTGCTGGCGGCAACAACCACATCTCCGGCTATATCGTTGACACGGAGTGACCATATTTCGACTGCTCCAAATGATGTGGAACTGCATCTTCCGTCTCCCCCTGTTTCTAACACTCATGGTAACTCCACTTCAGAATCTGCCTCCCCCTCATTGACTCCATCTTCCGCCGCTCCAACCTTATTATCTCCCTCTCACACAAAGATACATATAGACATGGTGACTCACTCAGCCAACATCCCAGACACTGCAGGGTCCACTCTTTTCAACACACCGACAGCAGAACCCACTCAGTCGGACACTGCAATCGCACAGACACATGAGCCACACACACGAACCAGGACACATACACATGGCATACAGAGTCACACAAAAACACACACAGCCTTAGGCAAACATGTTGATAGACCCCAAAGCAAACACAGTGAAGAGCTGTGGATGAATTTGTCGGGTGTACCATATGAATCCCACTCCTCCACCTCTCTCCTACCCACTTCCTCCATTATTTCCTCTACAGTCCCCAGCGCAACAACTACTGCAAAAATCACAACAACCCCTATTACTCAAAAGAGCCCTCATGCTACTACTTCTGATGGAAGCACTGCAAGTACATCTACTACAACTGCCATTATTATCCCATCAACCAGCACTACCAGAAGTACTACAGCTACTCCTACTCCTACGTCTACTACTACTACTACCACAACTTCTTTTCTTACATCTACTAGTCCCACTTCCACTCCTACTTCCTCAACTAGACCTTCTACTACTTATTTTACTACTATTACCTCTATGAGTACTACAATCCCATTCAAAGTTATTCCCACAACTCGTAACCCCACTACCAGTACTACCACTACCAATACTACTAAAACTACTTCTCCTACGAGTAGTACTAGATCCGTCATCTCAGCCAAAACTTCTCCAACTACTGCAAATGCAGTTGTACCCAGAACATCACCTACTACTACAACAAGAACAACAACAATGATGAAATCAACCAGTAGCACAGCATCATCCAGAGAGAGGTCGCGCGTTGCACATGTTGATCCCAGAAGCAGGCCTGTTTCTGGGAGTCCAAACCAAAGTCGACCCTCTACTGAGTGGAAGAACCCTGCGGCCAATTCTATTCCTGATTCACACAGCAGCAGGCCACACTGGCTCCCCTCACCTTCGCTCCCTGTCGCCCCTGTGGTGAGTTCAAATCAATTTATATTACACTCTATTGCTATTTTGTTGATTATTTTACTAAAAATGGATCTTAAAACAAGCACATAGATTCTAACAAGAGTAAGAGCCATTCATTCTTTATTTGTTCATTTAATTGCTAATTTCTGCACTTTTTCCCATTTTCTGCTCCTTTCTTTCAGTCATTCATTCAATTAGTCACTTCTTTAAGTGCACTCTTAAATGTAGTTTGCAGTTCATAAACCTTATTGCTTGTCAGCTAAGTGGAACTCAAATTAACATTTATTTTCTAAGTGAGTGCTGGTCCAGAAAAAATAACACACACGTACGCCTGTGCGCATGCACACACACACACACACACACACACACACACACACACACGCACACACGCACACACACACACACACAGGACTATGCAAGCCCTTGAGCAAAACAGAAATGCACGATATATCTGAAAATAGTCTAATCTTCATCCACATGACCTGCTATTAAAGCGAAGGGATGTTTATGACAATTCTTCAATTTCATGGGTTTCCCCTGCCAGATCTAAAGACGATATGAAAAACAGATGTTCCATAATCAGCAACATTATGTGTTTAGAAAACCTAATCCCATGGATTCAAGATAATCAATTGTTAAATAATTCCCAGAGCTCTTTCTGCCAGCCTCAACAAACCAACAGACCAAACCTCTAGGTCCATCCCCAATCATTCTAAATCTGGGACTACAGCATTGATGTATTATATTTGAGAACCTGAACAATGCTTAAAAATGTTTACTGTTCAAAAAAATAAATAAAAGTAATTATACTGAAGAGTTTACATATTCATGTCACTCTGTTTAATCTACTGATTACATTGTGGCAATATCTTCTATTCTTACTATTTTTAATTTTGTTTCTGTTGCTGTTAAAAATAGATGAATAACTTCTAGTATCCATTTTTTCATAGGCCCCAGTAGTGAGATCCAGACCGAGGATTGCAGACCCACACATCAGGACAGTGTCGTTCCCAGCAGAGAGCACTGCCAGGCTGGCTTGTGAAGCTCAAGGAGAGCCGAAGCCCTCCATCACATGGACTAAGGTCGCCACAGGTACACACAGTGCAGCGTGATTGTTTTCAGCATACACACATGTGCACTTATTCGAAACAAAACACCATTAAATTCATTAATGTATAAATCAGGGTTGAGTTTTCTCTTCACTTGTATTTACGTTAAATGTCTAAATGGAGGCCTATCAAATCTGCTTCATGGACTGAAGTAAAAGTTTTCCAGTTTACTCAGTAAACCTGCTCTCTGAAACTTCAGGCCTATGTTTTCAACTATGCTGGGAAACATATAAATGTTTAGTTGTAGATGTGAATATACAATTCATTTATACTGTGAAAAAGTACAGACTGTACCTTTAAAAACAGAATAAGTAAAGGTTTGTCTTTACATCCTGAGGTCATAGATGTGAAAGGAAAATCACCCTCAGCTTTAGTATGTACTATAACTAAATGAATATGAACACATTTTACACTGATGAAATAACCCATTAACACCCAGCATTACGCATTGGCATGCACACAATAGGCTTTTCTCCCACTTGCCATGTGGGAAAGGCATATTGCAAGGAAGTAATGGAACATTTTGAGCACTGCATCACCGGGTTTACTACATGCTGTGCCACTCAGCATGTCCCTGATCCTCCTTTCCTCTGTCTCTGTCTCTTACTCATTCTCTAACTTTCTTTCCCACTCTGTCTCCTCACTGCTGCTCTCTCTTGCTTGTCTGTCTGTCTGACTGTCTCTCTCTCTCTCTCTCAGGAGCGGTGATATCAATCCACTCCAGGGCTCAGCGTTTTGAGGTCTTGCCAAATGGCACCCTTGTTATCCAGAATATTCAGCTGCAGGACAGGGGCACATATATCTGCAGTGCACACAGCTTTATTGGTCGTGACAGGTGATGCTATTGATACCAGAATATTAATGCAATATATACCATTTAGTTATGATTACCAGGGGAAGAACTATTTAACGCACTAATTACATAGGCCTAAGGCAAACTGCAAATTACCGAGTATTATGAATGTATTATGAATGCAAGCAGACCTGTCATAAGTCATATGCAAATGGCTCTATATGACATTGTATGAAATGCCAAAGCCAATTACCTTGAATAGTATGTTTTTCAAGGCAATGTTTCAAGGATTCCTGTTCGAATTGTGTATGCATGCCTTTGGGTGTTCCCTAAATGTGTCATATGACATTCATGGTTTGTTTCTTATATTTACGTGTATTTTGAAATGTGTGCATGTGTTTATATATTACTCTTTCACGATAGATTGCTAACCACCCTGGAAGTGTGGACCCGCCCCCCTCGGATGCAGCTGGCCAGCTACAGAGAAGCTACCATTCATCAGGGTGGAGAGGTGCGCTTGGAGTGCCAGGCGGATGGCGTTCCCAGCCCCCTGCTCTCTTGGGTTCTTCCTGATCGTTCTGTCTTGACCTCCACTGCTCCCTCCACCAGTCGCATCACTATGGACAAAAATGGAACCCTCCACATCTCAGTAACGTTACCTAGTGACAGAGGAGTGTATCGCTGCGTGGCCTCGAACTCAGCAGGTGCTGCCAGTGCCTCTGCTCGTGTACACGTGTCCTCGTTGCCCCCAGTGATACAGCAACCCAGAGAGGAACACCTGCTCTTGTTTCCAGGGAGGCCTGTTTATGCTCACTGCTCGGCCCGAGGTGCCCCGCCACCAACTCTGCGCTGGCGAATCCCAGATGGGACTCTAGTTCGCCCATCCCAGTTTCTTCATGGCAACCTTTTTGTCTTGCCCAATGGGACACTGCATATTCGAGGCGTTGGGCCAAAGGACTCAGGGAATTACGAGTGCACAGCAAGTAATGCTGTTGGGGCCGATAAGAGGACAGTGAAGGTAGGAATTGAAGGGGGAGCAGAAGGAGAAAGCAGACACATTGGAGCAAGAAGTAAAGGGGAAAAAGCAGTTGCTACTGAAAACAAATCTCCTTCAACTTCACTTCATAAAGACAGAATTGTGTCCATGCCCAGCCACCCATCAAATCCATTCAACTCCAGTAGACTCTCCCGTCCATCGCCCTTTGAAAGAGCCAGGACCATGCCGCTCACCCCCAATTCTTCTGGCTCATCTTCTTACCCTCACCAACCCAATTCCTCTAACTCATCTCCTAAAATCAATAAAACAGAGACTGCCTCCCCCACATACTTGACCAACGCCAACAAAACAAAACTCTCCTCTCTCTCCCCACCCTCCACTGTGCCTGCAAATAACACCAAAGTGTCTCCCGGCATTGTAAACAACACAAGAATTACTTCCTCTTCCTCCTCTGACAAAATCAGAGCCTCCGCTGCTTTGCATCCCTCGCCTGTCTCCCCCTTCAGTAAGGCCCATATTGTCTCCACATCACCCTCCGTTACTGCTGTCCACTATGGTTTTCTTTTGCAACTCCACTGCTCTGTAACTGGCAACCCATCCCCCATTATCGTTTGGAGGACCCCCAACAGGAAACTGGTGGACATGCACTTCAGGTACCGGGGACGTGGGTTTGTGTGAGAAAAAGAGAGATCACTTAAATTCTGTTCGGTTGTACAATTATATCTTGTGGTAATTCTGTCAGTATCATGTCTCAAGTGTATACTTGTGATTTGTGAGTGTGTTTGTCCAAATTTGAATTTCAGTTTTGACCGACGTCTGAAGGTGAACACTAATGGCACCCTGTCAGTCCAGAGAGTAACAGAGAAGGATGCCGGAGACTACCTCTGTATCGCGCGGAACAAGGTCTCAGATGATTATCGTCTCCTGCGTGTCTCTGTGGTTACCAAGCCTGCCAAGATCGAGCCTAAGCAGCCACTCACTCATGTGGTGTCATTGGGCAAGCCACTGAAGGTGAGCTATAAAAAAAAGTGAAACTGCCAGCTCCCAATAATTATGTTTATTCAATAAGGAAAAACAGCAAATATTAACAGCAATCATATATCACACAATTATTTTGGAAACGTGTACCAAATAATGCCTAAAACTTTAAAGCAAGTTGAACTTTTCAAACCTTATTTTTTGTGTAGACAGTGATGTGTGTTGGGTGTCTTCTATCGCTGGGCGTGGTGCCAAACATTTCTACAGCTTCAAGCAGTCTTTTTTCTTTTTTTTTTATCAAAAAGTACTTCATATTTTTTCGACTCAAAAATAACAACCTGTCAGTTGTTATGAATCATCAACAGTGGCCTTGAGGGGATACTTCTTCACACATGAATATTTAACGGTTAATGACGACTATGTCAAGTGGGGTGAAAGAGGACACATTTGTGTTGCTTAGCAGTGTTTTCTACTGTAAGTATTCTTTTTTTACAGGCTTAAAACAGTGTACAGTATGTGTCACTCCTCCTTACAAAGAGAAGATATTATTTATCAACCATCTAAATAAAAGTCACAAAAACTTCTCAATGATAGCACCAATAATTATCCCGTTCCTTGCAGGTGGACTGCCAGGCATCAGGACTACCTAACCCAGCAGTCCGTTGGAGCCTACCGGATGGAACCATGGTGAGCAGCGTGTTGCAGGGGGAAGACAGAGGCGGGCGGGCACAGAGGTTAACTGTGTTTGACAATGGGACGTTGCTGGTTCCAGCAGTGGGTATGGGAGAAGAGGGAGACTACACGTGTTATGCTGAGAATCAAGGAGGTCAAGACACCATGAAGGTAAGAAAAACAGTTTGCCCTGCTGAAAAATATTCATTTATTATATTAATGAAGGTTTTTATTCATACTTTAAAATCAAATCAAAATATTGTGACGTTACTCTATAGTTGAATAATGCCTTGATGTACTTATTCACTATACATGGGATAAATAAAAGTACAAATGAATTCGGTAATTAATTCCTTCATACAAATTCAATCTTTTAAGGTCAAAGTAAAGATCATGATGGCATCTCCACCAAACTTCTCTGATGACAGAAGGCGCCACGTCATCAAAGTACGTCAGGGGGCCACCGCCAAAATTCGCTGCCAGGCCTCAGGGGTTCCTGTCCCGACAGTGACATGGTTTTCCCCAACAGGCCGTGTCATCCCACGGAGTTTGGGATCTGGTTTGTATACTGAGCGGGTTGTGGCCATTTCAGATGGAACTCTGGAGGTTCGTCTGGCTCAAAAGATAGACGCGGGAAACTATACATGTCGAGCAAGCAGCCCAGCCGGGGAGAACAGCATGGTGGTGGGCTTGGATGTGGAGGCTCCTAACCATGGACTGAGTGGCCCGGTCGGAGGAAGAGGTTGGAGTACCAGCAATGGGCCTGGCAGTGGTCCTTACAGTAGATCAAGGGACAGCATTAACAATGCCGGGATAAACCAGTATGGATTTACCAATGCAGACACAAGCAAGCTTGGCAGCAAAAACAGCAGAAACAATGGCTATACTGATCATAATGGCAGAATAAGAAGCATTGTTCCAAACACTAGCACTAGCATAGCAACCGGCGGCTTTAATCCGGCTTTTAGGAGTGATAGTCGAGTTGGATTAAACAGGCCAGACAGTGGAATCACAACACAACTTGGAAGCAGTGTTATCAGTGTTGGGGTGAGCGTGGCTAGGAATATAGACATTAAACCAGATAACATTGGAATAAATCAAAATGGACCCAGTGTTATGAGTAATAGTAATAGTGTGGGTAATAGTCACAGCACAGTTAGAGGAGATAGTGTAGAAAGGACTTATAATAATGAAGTCATTGTAGGAAAGGCTGTTGATGATGCTAACACCAGTAGAAACAATGGCAGGATAAGTGGTACTTCTACAAATGTTGGAGTTTTTGGAGGAAATGTGTTCAGTAGGAGTAGCAGCAGTAGTAGTACCAGCATAGCTGCTAGTAGTACAGGTTCTAAAAACTCTACTAACGCAGTTGTGGGTGTGGTAACGACAGTGAAGCGGCGAGTGGTGAAAGGCCAAACTGTTCTTTTGCCATGCCCCTCCCAAGGCTCCCCTCCCCCTCGTCTGGCCTGGCTTCTGCCTGGTAACGGTGTGTTGCCAGCTCCTTACTATGGCAGCCGATACGTTGTGCACCGAAACGGCTCCCTGGAGCTGCGAGGAGTGCGGGCGAGTGATCGAGGGACCTTTGCATGTGTGGTGAGAGGTGAGAGAGAACAGACGCGGATACAGGTGGAGCTGGAGGTCTCTGAGCCACAGAACGAGGCCAGATCTCCGCACAGGGGAGCGGCTGTGGAAAGACCTGCGCAGGAAAGTCGTTTAATAGAGGCGCCTCGCTCAGGGGCCTCATTGCATTCAGCTCAATCCTTAAACTCAAAGCCAGTGTTGCCTGAGACGCTTCATCCAAGAATCCCAGTTACTCAAGCGCCACTACACAGAGCCCAGTTTTTACCTGCTGTACCTCGTCCAGTTGGCCCTCCACCCCGCTCAGCTAGCCCTGTCTCAGAGCCAGCAGTGAGCACCAGAACAGCTCCCTTGGTGAGCATCATTAACGGAGAGACCCTTCGCCTGTCTTGCTCCGCTTCTCACACCCAGGGCGCTCTCTCGTGGACCCTGCCCAGTGGCAAGGTACTGTCTCTGGGTGAGAGTGGTGACTCTGACAGATACCTAGTCCAAGAGGACGGAACGCTAACGGTGCAACAGGCCTCTGTGTTCGACCGTGGCAGCTACACCTGCAGATCCACCAGTGCCGACTCCTCCTCAGTTTCAGTCGTCACGGTTGCCGTCATCGTCATCGCCTACCCCCCACGCATCACAGCGGGCCCCTCCCCTGTGACCTACACACGGCCCGGGGTTGCTGTGGAGCTGCCGTGCCAGACGATAGCAACACCTCGGGCAGCGATCACGTGGGAAACACCAGACCTGACACAACTAAGGGTGATGGGCCAGGCTCGAATCTATGGCAACCGCTACCTTAGTCCTCAGGGTTCCTTGGTGATACAAAACCCGACAAGTAGGGATACAGGATTTTACAGATGCACCGCCAAAAATGTAATCGGTGTAGACACCCAGGCGACCTATCTGCATGTTATATAACAGGGTGAAGCACACGCACACACGGACATGCAACACGACGACAGAGACACCACCAGTCTTCTGAACTGGTGAATGAACTCTTCTGCTGTTAACACTGTATGTGTCCCACATGCCCAAAGGAACTGCAAGGCTCCGTGCAGGAGATACTGTTAAATCTCAGAAAAGACACTACTTATAAATTGGTATATGTCTTATGTACGTATTTTTAATGTATGACTTTGTTTTCAATACTGTATTGTTTTTATATCAAGAACGCAGCGTCACACATGTATGTCTGCATAAACAAATCATGTGTGTTTGAGGACGGTTTGTTTCATGTTGCTGGAGGGACACTTGTACTTGTTGTGCTTTGTTTATTTAAACGTAGGTATTGCTGAACCAAAGAACAAAGGTGCATGCTGAAAGACAAACATGCTTTACTTTGTCAGGTTGCTTTATTTCATTACTTTACACATTCATCCACTAACACTGAACTACAGCATGTCGTACAGTATTATACTGACTTGGTAACTGAACATTGTACACACAAGACAGCATCACACAGGTAGGCTGTTTGCCCTTCCCAAATGTCTACAGGTCACATACTATAATCCTGTTTAATCTCGGTGGATATTTACCAAATATTCGATTTTTTTCAAATGTTGCAAATTGGGACTTCATTCACCAAAATAAAACTTGGATTTAAAATTGCAGCTCGATATTTACCGTATTAACTATTGAAACACTTTTTGAGTTAAAAACTAAGTAAATGATAAACTACATTGTAGAAAAAAGTGGGAGTTCGTTGTAGTGCAAAAACAGTAACATATATTGGGAGCCTTATTTGCATTATACTGCCTACACATTACATTGAAAGTGTAACAGACATGAAGATGGAGGGCTCCAGCATTACAATCCACCCAAACACCAGCTTCTCCCGGACTTTTTGAACCCAACTCATCTCGTGACTTATATGTGGGTTTCAAACTGACAAATATTGTTCTTCAAAAATCAAGTGTATCTCACATTCAGCCAGTAATGCTGTGAGAATGTGAAAATGTAAGAATGTACAAAGCATTCATGTTGACACAACAGTCAATCTTTGAAGATTGATCTTTGTGATTATTTAGATATTAAAGATTGTATAAATGTATGTGTGGAGCCTGCCCAACGTGTGTGCACAAAGCCAGCAGCTCATAGTTAGCATGTTTCCTCTCCTCTTTGAAGTTTTCATTTTGTCCTTAAATTATTTGTCTTGTGAAGACTCCGTTGTAAGATGCCAGTGTTTTGTCACAAAGGGAGAAATTGACATTTTTGATGTCTGACTAGTTACGATAAATTCGTGTTGTATTTTGAAGGGCTTCATTTTATAAATAAAAATGGATCAAATAACTGAAAGTGTTGTGTCAACAGCTGAAGCACAGTTTTGCTCAGAAACACGGACAGAGCGTGTGCTTGTGCGAGTGTGGGTCGAGTCAGAGTGAGAAAAGAAAACACCTCTTCTGAGTGCAACAGCTCGGAAGGAAACTTTTCCTTGAGTTTATTATGAGAACAGAAACTCCTTATCCCCGGCTCAGCTGTCCAACCAGGAAACGGGGTCTTAACTGCAGATGAGACACATGTTGATGACATCATATTGCTCTCCCTGGGAAATGCAATAAAACTCACAGCAGCCGGCAGAGCGACTCCGAGCACCACCCTGCACTCACACCTGCCAAGTGCTCTTTATGGTGCGTATTCTGATTCCACTAAATACCAACACTGACTGAGTTATGAGTCTGCAGTGCTGTTGATTGACACTATTCGACACATAGAAGCAGTTCACAGCTGGTAAAAGTGGAAACAGTCTTACAGTTACAGTATGCATCGTGGGACGTCTCTGCTGACAGCTCGTTCAGTGACAAATCCTTGGTGCGTTGGCGTTTAACATCCTTTTGTGATGATTTGGATTGACAGTTCCACGCTGATATTTAGCTTGGCGTCCATCGGTGAACACTTTGTATCATTTATTGTAAGCTGACATTATTTTCTTTCATACTAATGGCCGAAATAGTGCATCATCACAGTGCACTGCTTACACATGTGTAATAAGTATAAGCAAGCAAACATGCAACATAGACACAGCCCAGGACTATCCTCAGCTCTTGAGGCAAAAAAGCTATCACTTGGTTAATTAAGCATCCGCCAAATGACTACCATCAATCTAAACCTGCTGATGTAATTAGTCAAACCTCGTAAAAAATGATTGAGTTACTGAAACGTTAAAAAAACTAAACAAACAAAAGAATGCATATAGTTTATTGCTGGGAAGTTGCTCACATATCAAAGGCAGTACTCATCAAAATGATTGCAATGCACCACTCATTAATTTAGGCAGTTTAGTTTGGTTTGAGTATATAGTGGGAAAAATAATGCAGTGACATTAGAGTTCTGTTTTGTGCTCAATGGGGCCAGTTGTTCTCTGCTCAGGATTTTCATGTTTTGAATTATTTCTTTTACAGTGTTGGAGCGTTTCCATCCATTGTGGCACACCGATTTTATGGTTGTGATCCCTTGCGAGAAAATTAATTATTTCTAATCCTCTTTGGTATTGCAAACGTGCAAGCATATAACTAATAACGAGCATTACACGGGCTTTTTATTTGGCATTTATTTCACTTTCCCTTCTCTCGACATGAAGAGATTGCAGAATGAGTAAGATGTCTGCATTGGATTGGATGCATGTAGACGACACATTTTATTTGACATGTTTCACATGTTTACATGTGTGTAAACATAAATGAGGCCTTCTGTGCTACACAAATCTAAGAAGGTAAATTGAATTGAATTACTGCCGATGATCACAGGTTATCAAACCTTTCCATTTACAATGATCTACAATCCAGCAATAGTGCATCAGCCCAGTAGATCCAGTCTTCATCAGGATCAATG
Source organism: Lycodopsis pacificus (assembly GCA_028022725.1). NCBI lineage: Eukaryota > Metazoa > Chordata > Actinopteri > Perciformes > Zoarcidae > Lycodopsis > Lycodopsis pacificus. Next base: position 10,447,490 of record CM051688.1, on the reverse strand, counting down.
GTAATAACATAATTTCTGGTGAATAATGTTATAATACATTGGAACGTTGGAAAAGGAAAATAATACACGAAGGGACTCCAGCCACACACTTAAGCGACATTTTTAATACATCACTTCCACCTGGAAACTCAACTATGTAATTTGTAATTCAAAACACACATTGCTGCTACATCTGCTCACTTTTTAGATATTCACAATCAATGGTGTCATCCCAGTTTAGTCATGCCAGCTGAATCTGGCACATCAATGAGACACATGTCACGGTCCACCCGGGTTTCATGTTTGTATCAGAGTAAAAAGACAGACAACAGTCATCTGGTTTAGTGTGTGCTGATTTCTCTACGTGTTTAAATAGAAAACAGGCGGTGCAACTCCTTTTATTTTAATGGGTAAAACTGTTTCACTGGAGGCCGTTTGGAGGAAAATAACTTGATTATACTTTACGGTGAACCACATGCGGTCAGGTGGAAGATATATTTCAAAATGTACTGTGCTAAAGTTGTCATCAGTACCATAATCATTGTGTTACTCAAGTTCAGTGATGTCATTTATAAGGTGAAGTACTCCACCACCCACTGAGAGGCCTCAGACGGATTCATTACGTTTACATCTTTAATGTTGCTTTAGAACAACAATACACTTTGGGCTGAAAAAGACATTTTGCTTTGACGCCTCATTAGGTTCGCCCATCGTGAATGTGCTTTTCCGATGTATTTTTATTAAATGTTGTTTCTCTAATGGAAATATTAATGATATGAAAATACGTAAAGGGTCTGAAGTCTTTCATTTCACAGTAATAATCATTATATAACTGGGAATAATTGGAAAATTATTCCTGCATGGAAGAGCACTTGGGTAAAGCACCGCTTGACAACTTCCCCTTATGGCTTCAGAATGGTTTATTTTTTACTTTACATCAATTTTAATACGGCAGCTCTAACTAATGTAATGTTAAAAGGGCAGATTGTTTGAACATATTTCACTCTATAGAGACCTATTGTCTGTTATTTTCCTCGTGTAAATTAGTGGCTGTCTACCTAAGAAAGACTCAACCGTCTCAGTCAGCAACATACAGTCCAAACACATCTCACGTCACATACCTCACGCAGTGATATCACCACTCACAACAGGCCGTGTTTACACTGATGCTTGAACCCGTTAGCAGCGCATGTTGAAACAAGACTTCATTCAAGATCGGTTTCATTAAGAATGTGTTTTGTCAAAATAAAATCCTGAAGAAGACTGACAAGCCCATATTATGCTGAGGAAAGATGGACTGTGTCTTCATTGCATGTTTGACCTATTTTAACAGTTAATCATTTTAATCGGGTTTGTGTACATTTCAAACACTCACTGAAGAATGTTAAATGAGCTTGTCTCTGCTTCTAATGTGCGCTATCTTGATTCCGCTATTACGAAACAGGAACAACCCTGAAAATACATAGAAAAGGAGATGAAACATATATGAATTGAGATCAGCATGTTCAAATGGGGAATTTTAAGGAAAAAGAGTTACAAATATTTACATCATGCCAAAAGCAAACGCCTGGGCAAAAAACAGCTAAGCTCAGTTCAGTCTCTGAGTTCTACCCGGTTCATGTCAGTATTAATCTGAATTCAACTGAGAGTCAGTGACCTCAGCTCCACGTTTTTACACCAGGGGAGACAAACGGTTACAGTATCCATCACAAAATACTGCTGAGAGCGGACTTTGGGTGCTTTGCGGCACATGCAGCAGGTCAGCTGTGTGTGTGATTCTGTGTCCATCTACTGTCTACTACTAGTGTGTTCAGTTGAAGGATAATACAAAAAGTGTTGTGTGTATGTGAGTGTCCGCCTGGTAGGGTGTGTCGGTCAGCTGTCAATGATGCGGTCATGTCAGGGAGTCTCCTTTCTCAGGAGAAAAGGCTGACTCATGGGCTAACTGGCTGGCCTACTTTTACTGGGACTGGAAACTGGATCACTGAAGGACACACACCACACACACACACACACTCACACATCTGCAGGGGCCCAATTACTGCATGTGCAATTCTTTCGACTTGCAGATAACCAAAGTCACAGTTGAATCATGGATGACAGATGCAGAGTCTTTGTGGACAGTCACACAGCTGGTTTGAACAAAGCTGTGAGGTTTGTCAGCGACCCCTATGAGAGGATGTACTGAGTTTGCTTGATTTTAGCGAGACGAGTGCAGTGCCTGTTGAAAAGGTGCCTGTTCAGAATGCGATGGTTGCGTGGCCTCTGGTATTTTGAGAAACGCTCACCAAAACAACTTCACACTCAACAATGTGCTTCCTTGGGTCCTCAGCAATGCACCACTCAAGCGTGAGGTCGATTGGATGGACGGTTGTCTAGAAAATGACTAATGAATATTATGTCCCTTAGAGCTTCGGCCTCTCCTTTCTGCTTTTCTTCAGCATGGCGTTCGGTCCATTTTAGTTATAGCTCATATACACAGCTGCAAAAGAGTCTTTTAAGCTGTTACATCTTTGATCTCACTCCATGTTTTTGACCAAGACATCCCAAGGCAGCAGCAGCTTAGCTTCACTCAATCAACAAACTTGAAATGGGTTGCTTAAATTTATTCTTTTAATTAATTATTGCTTTATTGCTTTGCTTATGAACCCCAATCCAGACTCCCAAAAGGTCCCTTGGATGAATACAAACCTGACAAAAAGAGCTCAGAGAGCTAGCGGATAGTGGTGCATCTGCTCAACAGAGGGCTGTAGACTGGTTTCAGCCCTCAAAGATAATTCTGATATATTAGAGTTATGTTTGACCCTTGAAGAGCAACTCAGAGTTACCTGCATTATTTAATTTTAAAGTTTAAAACATGCTAAAATGTACGAAGTCTACATGCATAACTTTTTTCCTTAAAAACAACAAGACATACTCAGGGAAGTCCTAAAGCTGCACTATTCAAGAATTCTTTTTTAAAATGTGATATAATACATCATTAAATGATCTCTCAGCATGCAACTTGAAATACAAAACACCCCTTTCTCCATTTGCAGATTTGTCCATTTGGTCCACATTATTTTTGGAGTATGCAGGGCTACTGGGAGAGGAGATAATGGCCTCATATAATGGCTTAATTTGGCTGTATAACCTCGCGGTAAAACCTGTGTGTAAAACTACCCATTACATTGTTTTATACTAGACGTGGTCGTATGTCTGCAGCATTTCAAACTGTGACGTGACAAGCTATTTTGCATTATTGTTGATTCATTTTCCAAAGTAGGCCAAAACAGCATATTGTTAAGTAAACACATTAAAAACAAAGACTCTCAGATCCAAATCATTCAACACAGAAAGCACAGCTCAAGATGCATTGTTTCGGTCATGTATCATCTATTTTCCTGTTACATGGCTATGAAGACAATCTGGCAACCAGGTGTGAATCAACAAGGACAGTTAGTGTTCATGCTTTGCTCTGAGTCATGTCGAGGTGGATTTAGGAAATCCCAACCCTGTGAAAGATCTCAACAATGTTCCTCTGCATTAAACAACCGAGGAAGGCAAATAGGAACATTTGGATTGATCGAGGGATGGGTGCCTGGGAATATTGCAGAAGGGAGTGTTTCTATTGTCATTATAACTTAGTGATTTCGAAGAGAAACCCTTAAACTTTCATCAGATTGGGCCCATTAAAAAGAAACAAATGCATTGTGTTGTGGGAGAAGCCTTAGAGACAAGCCTGCAATGCAATTCTGGGTTGATTCATGGCGACAGAACCGCCGATTTGGTAATTGAATTGTCATATTTTGAAAATATTTCTATAGCCCCCCGAGACACAGAAACATTTATACGCACACACACACACACACACACACACACACACACACACACACACACACACACACACACACACACACACACACACACACACACACACACACTCACATGGATAACACTGGTTTGGTGCAACATTTTCCTCCACATGTCCCGTGTAATTATAGACATAAATTGTAGAGCAGCTGTGAGACGACCAATCTTTTTTGGGATGACAAGCGGAACACACACACACACACACACACACACACACACACACACACACACACACACACACACACACACACACACACCCAATGCACTTTGCACATAATATGCCCCTTCCCACCCCGAATCCCTACAACTACAAATAGAGACAACACCTGCTCATGCACACTGCCACACACTCATCAGGTGGCATAGATAATGAGACTCTCTACTATGCAGCAGGTGAGCTTGCCTTAGGTGATTTGGGATGGAAAAGATTAGCGGAGGATAACAGGGTCGAAAAGGAGGGAACGCATGAATAAACAAACAAGAAGAGGATTAACAAAGCAATGAATAGGCAGATGCAAGTTTGCTGTATCTGAAGTGAACACAGCTGATTTATGAGACTCTTCGGAGGGTGATACAATAATGTGGAACAAACTGAACGAAAAGACGGTGGTGATTTATGAAAGTGTTTGTTTGTTCATGGATGGCGTTGTTGACAAAGACCGTCAAACAATGCTCGTCTGAGCACTTGGTCCTCTGGAAATCATTACAGTGATGATGTCCCATCGGACAGAGGAAGAGAAAGATGTAAGAATGAGGACTCCGAGACATCGAGGACAAGAAAGGAAAGCAGTAAGAAAAGGGCCGAGGCAGAAAATATGGTGTTGAGAACTGAAGGTAGGTGAAGACGAAGTGAAAAGATAGAGAGGAGCAGGAAGGAGATAGAGGGAGGAAGGAGGGGACGGAGAGACATCTGTTTTGTGTCAGAGACAGGTTACACACTGATAGTGGGGCTTAGAGAATGAATGAATGAGGCCGAGTAGAGAGAGACAAGAGGGGAAAAGGAGACGGACTAAAGAGGAAAAAGAGTGCAAGGTGTGTGACAAACATCACAGAGATAGAAGTGCCTAATTGGAAGAGACAGACATTATCATAAGCTGCAGAACTCTGAGGGCACGTCTCATACTCTCTCTCTCTCTCTCTCTCTCTCTCTCTCTCTCTCTCTCTCTCTGTCTGTGTGTGTATGGGCGTGTCTGTGCTGTGAGTGTGTTTGTGGATGTGGATGTGTTTTTAAGTGTGGGGCCTGGTTCTAGATATTGTTCTATCTCATTAGAGAGGATATTTCTGCACCCAATTTGTTTTAGGTGCATGTGTGTGTGTGTGTATGGGCGTGTCTGTGCTGTGAGTGTGTTTGTGGATGTTGACGTGTTTTTAAGTGTGGGGCCTGGTTTGTTTTAGGTGCATGTGTGTGTGTGTGGGTGGGTGTGTGTGTGTGTGTGTGTGTGTGTGTGTCTATGTGTGCTTGTGTGAGACAGAGAGAGAGAGAGCGAGAGATGTAAAGAGCAAGAGATAAAAACAGACAGATAAGATTAGGACAAAGAAAAGAATATCTAGGAGAAACCAGAATAAAAGATGAATGAGAAAGCTCAGTGTGGGAGCAATAAAAGGCTCTATGACACACAGAGAGCTGGTTAGTATCAGGAAGCCATAATAATACAAAGTCTCAGGGAGGCAGAAGGACTGTACCAGAGGCTGTGATAGCAGCTTTACTGTCCCATTTCCCTGCATAAACCTCCTGTCTCTTTACACTTTCTCTACACGTGACGGAACTCCAGACTGCTGAAAATTGACAAAAATAAAAATAAAGATTCTGAAATCATTAAGTCAAAGACAATTTCAAGAGCCTTGACAAGATTTCTTTGTGAGAGAAAAAAGAGTTAAGCTTTTTTTTGAAGACAATTTGTTCGTCGTGTTCCAGTCATACTTCAGGACAATTCTCCAGAAAGCTTTACCTTTTTTTAAAGATGGTCATGCCTTAACCCCTGATGCTATAAAACATGTCAAACACTTAACCATAATCCCCTCAATAGATGAACTCTATAAGATTTCCAGAACCATTTTTATTTTTTAACGATAGTGTGGTGGTACAGCTGTTAAAATTAGGCTTCTTAAATCACAATAAGGGTCGAGGGACTCTGGCTTAAGCCCAGACACAGTAATTATGCTATTCTCCTCTGAGATGCAAGAAAGGAGGTCTCGCTAATGTAATCTCAATTTTATCGTCTTCGGGGGCGCCGCGGGAGGCTATAAAAGGGAGAGAAACAGAAGGGGTGAATAAGAAAAAGAAGAGAAAGAGCATCGACTTGAGGAAATGGAAAGACAGGGACTGCCATTTCAGACTCTCAATGAAGACAGCATAATATCAATGCAGTTATGCTGATGTCTTTTTATTCCCTCGTTTCTGTGGCAGCCCACATTTACAATAAAGTCACTGAAGCGATTCTCCTCTCTGCACAATGACTTATAGAGAGCATCAGATATATAAAATATACCCTCATCCCCTGTGTCTGTTCTTGCTCAAACGTTACAATACTTTTACATTATTAGCACTGAGCTGACAGTCTCTTCCTCTGTGACTTGCAGAAGACCTGTAAGTAGAATATAAGAAAGTCAGCGTGTAACTGTGTGGAGCTGAAGCGTATGATTGTCCATCTGCACAGTATGTGTATTGCTGAAGAAGATGAAGTGCCAGGAAGATCATCTTTGCCAAACGTTTTAATTAGTCTGAAATAAATAAAGACGCTTGAAATGAAAAATATTGAAAGTGTGTGTGTGTAACATTTTCTTGACTTGATTAAAAATGCAGATTAAGTGTTTGTGAGCGTGTTTGTGCATAATCATGCATACGGCTGCATGTGAATATGTGAGCGCAAAATGTTAAGAAGAGCAGGATACTCTCATACCCAACTGAATCTGTGATCTTTGTTTTGGTTGTCTTTAATACATATTTTAACAAGTGGGTTATGCGTATATATTGTTATGATATAAAGTCAAACTAAAACAATCTGCTGTTAGACATACATATGGGATCCTTTCCCGATTGTGTGCAGAGGAATTCATTTAATCTCAACACAAAAACAATCACGCCATCAAAACAGGACACATTCAAGCTCAGGCCATAGACTGTAGACACTTCTTGCTGGCCGGGTCCCAAGGCCTTCTCTTCACAAAGACACACTGAAGTCTCATCGGCGTCTGATGGAACAGATATGCTTCTGTTTTATTAAATAGGTCTTTCTTTTCCATTTCAATCAGTCCATTTCAAGAGATCGATAGATCTGTGATAGATCTACACAGACGTAAACAGTGATTGTGTGTTGGGCTCTGAGTGCTGCCAAAACGTGGGTGACCTACACTCAATATTGTACCTGAATGCATCCTTTGTTGACCCAGACACAAGACTGTGCTGCGGACATGTTGCTTCCACTTGTTTAGCAGGTATATTGTTCACCATCTTCACCTTTCTGATGGAAATAGTATTATTATTATTTTGCAGGTATGTGCAAGACACATGCAGATGTTGACCTTAATGTGGTGAAAAGTCAAAGGATAACCAAAGTTATATTGATTCATCCTGCGAGCGACATGAATGTCTCATATATCCAGTCGTTTTTGAGACAATTTACAATTTACTACAAAGTTATGCCACACTGTGATTGTGTGCAAAGGGAGATTCATCTTGATTCATCTACATTTGCCATAGACTGTGTGTGTGTGTGTGTGTGTGTGTGTTTTGCAGGCAATGCCATGAGAGATTTAACAGGAGAGGTTTTTGAGTCAGTAAACCAGAGGGGTTGTGACGCAACTCAGGACTGGTGGGTGGTGTATGTTTATGCATGTGTGTACAATCAGTGTGATGTCGTGTGTGAAAGAGTGACATGTTTGTGGCCGACATGTGAATGAATACGTGAAAGGGCAAAAGCTGATAATGATGATTATGGTGTGCAAGTGGATGTGTTAAATATTGGAATGTCTCATCTTTCTCAGTCCAGTGACACCATGCACTGTATAAGCCCGAACCCTGACCTTAGTTATATAAATACAAACTTCAATTTAGATGATTTTATACAAATCTGATCTGAACCACATGTACTCAGAGAGGTACAGCTTGTGATTTGCTGCCAAACTGTAATCATGAGCTAAACCTTTCCATGAATTCAAACTAAATAACTTACCCCAACCTAAACTACTAAATTTGTATATTGTTACAAATAAGATTGTCATGTCATGTCAACATGCCTTTGCAGGTCATCAAAGAAAAAGTTGTGCTTTCTGCAGAATGAAATGGCCTCGGTAAAAATAACAGAGAGATTTAGGAAAGATGAGAAAGGATAGAAGACAGAGAAAAGCTACGGAACCAAAGGAAGAAGCGACTTATGAAAGGATCGCTGAACAAACTAACAAATGAATGAACGCACTGCAGAGAGAAAGCAACAAAGACAGAGAGAGTCAGAGAGAGCAAGAGGGATGAAAGAGGGGGTAAAGACAATGAGACCCAAAAAGACAAAGGAGGGGAGGGAGAGGAAATATCCCCCAAAGGGCTTGGCTCATATTTAGGCAGACAGACTAACAGAAGAGTCAGCCTGACAACTCTACTTACCAAGACGATTCAGATTCAACGGATGCATGCCGACTTCAATATGGTGCGCAGATCAAGCATTCTTAATTATTTGAAGTTGGGACGATTCAAAACTCTATTCTCTTGCCTTTAGGATCTACTGTGACACAGAATTCACCCTTTAACCTTCGACTGTGGTTCCCAACATCGACTCTCACTTCATGTTTATCCTTCAGTAGAAATCCAGGTCTTGAAATAAGGCGCAGTAAACCAACAGTATCCCAACAGTGTTGCTTTTTTAGGAGTAATTATTGTGATGCCTGTTTTGATGAATCTGTTTGTATTAATTAGATACTATTACGGTCGCGTTCCCGAGTTATGTCACACCTCTTAGTTGCAACACAGCTGCAACAAGCGTTGTTTTTCAGAAGATTCCCCCGGCTGTTTCTGTAATCTGTTGTTGTGACATTTGAATAGTGGCAAAAAAGGTTTTCCCTCTTCTCCAGTCTTGTGGCCCTGATGCATGCAATTCTTTTCCGTTTAAAAATGAAAAGTGGAATAAAAAGTAATCCAATCATGCATTTTCTTTATGCTTATTATTTTGTGAAAAATCCTCATGAACAGTAACAATGTTGGACCATGATTGGCTGACAACACCAGATAGCTGTTAGAAATGTTTTAGGTCTGTCGGTTCAAATTCAGTTTTTTTAGCTGGCTTTGACGAGAGCCAAACAACAGGTATACTTATCGCACAATGTGTTGACTAGAGAGAGAAAAGAGTTTCTAAGAGTTTCTCTCAGAGATACTGTTATCTGACATCATGTCAATACGACCACACTGCAAAATAACACATGTTTAAACGCTTCGGATTACTGCAATCTTAAATGATTTGGATGAGGCTACATAACTTTGAGTGGCAATCCCACGTGGCCACACCCCAGTGATGCAATGAGGCAGGCGTCTTTAATCAGCTGGAAATGGCAAAAACACCTGTGTTGACATCACTGAAATAACATGCGTTAGTGTCTGAGCCCACAGAAAAAGATGCAGCAGCAGTTTTCTTGCCAATGTGAGGCAGTGATGAATTGCATTTCAAATAGATGAAAAACAACTCGGGTATATACCGTATGTGTGTTTTCAAAGGTATGTGAAATCTCTTTTTGTGCTCACAGCTTAGTTTACCAACAGAGGGAGAGAAATGTTTTACAAGGGTGAAAAATGATTTTAAATGATTTCCATGTGTCTTTACTGTTTTTCCCCAGAGCATCGGAAAACACTGAGGTGGAGTTCTTTCAAGAAAGAAGGGTCCAGATTTTTGGAAATGTAATTTAATTTAACTGTGAAAATACATTTCTAGTGTTTAATATGTGTGTGTTTGATTTATGCCAGATGCATATTCTTTTCTCGAGTGCACTGCATACATTTTCATGTTGCCACTAACGGCTGAATGAGTGAGCACCTCGATGAAGTTACGCTGGTTTGAAGCTTCTGTTGTTACTGCCACTAGTTTGCATGAGGCCATCGTGAATTCTTCAGCTACACGCCTCTGTTGTTACTGAAATTGATACTCACTTTATCATCTGTGCAAATGCAAGTAGTCCCCAACAAATGCCTTGAGAAACATTTGCTAAAAACTGCAGTTTCCAGCAGCTTTTTAATGAATTTCTGTGCCTTAAAAGAAATTTAAATAATGAAGTGTATATATTCATGACCAGTTTAAAGATTTACGTCTTCAGTAGGAATCATGGGGCTTATGGGTAAGAGAGTAGAGAAGTTTTTGCTCCAAAATGTAACCAAACGGTCATTTATGGAAGTGACAACGATGCCGTCCTGTCCTGTTGACAGCGGCATGAGATCAAAACATGTTTATATGGGTCATTTTGGAAGGAAATTACATATTTTGTTGTTTAGTTTAGATCTCAAAACGCATCACACGCACTCTGCTGGAGGCACATTCCAACATGTCATTATCATTAGGAACAGTTGTGCTTTTAAGTCTTAATCATCTGAGGAGAGAAAAAAAGGAATCACGTATACATATGTTTAATGATAGCAAAAGCATGACCTCACTCCCGCCACTCCCTTCATCTCTCTATTCTCCTTTACTCCTTTTTCTCTCATTACCTCCGTTTTCTTTCCGACGGAGTGACTCAGCATTTTCGTCTCCCTCACTCGTGTGTTTCCCACTAAGGACAGCAGAAAAGAAGTCACCCCTCTAACACACCGTCTCTGGTACGACCGTATTAAGTACAATATTGCTGAAGCATTGTCGTGCAAAGTTTACAATGTAGCTATAATAAGTTATATGTAAGATTCAATGTTATTAATGAGATCTATATACTATTCCCTCAACCGCCGCAGTGTTCTTACTTATTTTACTGCTCCTGGAGCTTCTGGAGAGCCCTGATTTTGGTACTTTTCTTATTCACAGTCGTGGTCCAGATCTGACAGAATTTCTGCAGATGATGTCTTCATTTCTTTCTTTCTCCACTCCGGAGCCCTCCCTAACTTTGCAACCATCCCTCTCCTTCTGTCTTTACCTCTCTTTTAACACACAGATAAAGCCCTTGGTTTTCTCAGTCTTCTCTTTCAATCCCTGCAGACTCGTCTGGATAAAAAGAAAAACCTGTCTGTTTGCTGCAGACTGGATCCCTCATGTTTCCTGCATCTTTCCAGAACTTCAAACAACTGCGTCTGAGCAGTGGACTCCATCTGAGGATTTCAGCTTCTCTCTCCCCGGTTTCCCCTTAACGTCTCTTCTCTGTGACTGTTTCCCCCCCTCGCAGGCTCTCATCATTTCTGTCCCTTCTTCGCTTCATCATCCTTTTCTCTTTTCAGAGCCAGTGGCCTTCTCTCTATCCCAGGCTGTCTCTCTTCATCTCTCTCCTCCCTCCTCACATCAATATCCCTCAATCTCTCCTTCTCCCCGTAAAAAGAGTGACCCTTCAGCCCGCTGTCGCCTCTCCACCTCCAGACTCTTCGCCATCTCTCACTCTCCCTCTCCTGTGGGTAAACATGACCCATGCTTCGATCATCCTCTTGTCATTTTGTCATTATTATGCCCCCTGAACCCTTCAGCATCTCTCTTCGTGTCCCTTCTGCTCTCTGCCTCACGCTTTCTCTCTCTTTTTCATCCCTCGCTTCACCTTACTCTCGTCTTCTAATCTCTCCAGTGATGACGAATACTTCTATCAGTCTTCAGCCATCTCTCAGGAACGCCGCATCCTCTTCTTACTCCTTCGATCTTTCACGTCTTTCACGTAAATGGACACCCAAATGTTACACCCATACAGTATGTGCATTTTCAACATCTCAATCCACAACCATGGGTATAAATATTCTGCCATAACAGCCTCCAGTAATCTGGAAAGGCCTTCTGTTTTTGGAACATGGCTGCAGAGATTTGTTGGGCACTGATGTTGTCCCCAAGTTCTTCGATAAGGTTGAGGTCAGGGCTCTGTGCAGGCCAGACAAGTTCCTCCACACCGAAATAGAAAAAACCCACTGCGGCAGCATTAATATTTCCTTTGTTGGAAGTAAAGGGCTTAACCCAAACCAGTGGTGAAGATTTATTCACATATATTTGTATTTAATTAAAAGTAACCACAGTAATACCACAGACTATAAATACTCCAGCAGAATACAATATTGCATTATGTTATTGGATTATAATTATTGATGCATCAACATATTCACCGCTTCAATGCTGTAGCTGGTAATGGTGGGGTTAATCATAATTTCTTCATAGACGTTCTTCATATAATAATTTGTTACTGTCCGCCCAAAGCAAGAAAAACAGTCCTAGAACTAGAGCACACAAAGGTACGTGGGGGTATCATCTACTTTTAGCCATATTGAAAGATGCATCTGTTTTTATTTTAGCTGTGAGACTTGGGCCTCTCTTCCTCACCCTTGCTTCTCTATATGCTTCTCTCTCGTCACTGTTCCTTTTTTTTTTTGTGGGACATTTCTCTCCAAAAGCATCGTCTTCTCGTTGCTGCCATTGTACTATTCATCCCTCCACCCTAGAGTCAGACCCTTACGGCTTTGATCAGCGTCTCGTAATTATTTTCTCTGACTCAGCCTTACTCCAGCCTGTCTCCTTTTTATTTCTCTCCCTAATCATTACGGAGTGTCTTTTTTAGTTCCACCACCTGTTCATCTCTCTGTCAATATCCCTCTCATACAGTATAACAAGAATCCCCACCCCGCCTTTCACTCCTCCTGCTATGAGAGAAAAAAAGGCAGTCTCTGTTCAATTTGTCATCAGCCTGTCTGTATCATGTTGGTCACACCTCAAGCCCTTCTCCTATTGCTATGCCGCCATCCTCCGTTCTTTATTCCCACTATCATTCGCTCCACAACACATCACCCCTCCCTCCTTCACTGACCATCGCACCGCGTTTCCATTATTCATTCCTGCTCTGCGTCCCATCCCTCTGCTCCTCACCAGCCTGGACCCTGTCATGATGAGTTATAGACGGAATATCTGGTCTGTCTGTTACATATTGCAACACAAAAGGTCTAAATATAAAACATTTTGTCAGGAAATGGGTGCTTTTACTATTAGCAATATGTGTTTTATTATTAGATTTTCAATTTCCTGTTGTTAGTTTTATTTTTTGCAGTGAAGAGTTAATGTCCTAAACACAACCTCTAATATATTCTTAGATTACTTTGAAATTACTTTTTCTCCTGAAGCTAGTTTCAGTTCCACTTCTTTGTTAAATTTCTTAAATTAATATTTAGTCTATCTTCTTAATTTCGTGATGAGCGTGTGCGCCCTGAGTGTTAAACTAGTTTCCTGAATAATATTTAGTGTCACCCCTTTCCCAGTATTATTGTATGCATTTCCTGATGACAAATTCCCAAGGTGGTGTAGCGGGTCAGTCACTTTTTTTTCCTCCCTTTCATGCTCTGCCACATTTTCAGAGTTCATGGATTTTGTTTTCATCCAATTTAAACAACAAAGACCAGTTATGATTATTGCTTTCATGTTCAAACTTTTGTCTAGGACAATAAAATGAAAACTCTGGCGTCCGACTGAGAAGTTTTGTAACCACTCAGATGAGTGAACATACGCAGGCCATACATGTAGTCCTCTGGAGGCTCATGGGGACTAACATCCTTTAAACATCTGCAGCCTGAGTTCATGCAGGAATATGTGTGTGCTCGTGCGTGTACAGTATGTAGGTTGAGGTGTGAGTGGTTCTCACTTTGAAAGCCTGTGGTCCTCCTAAATTACACACAGCGCTCTGACACGTTCTTTAGCATTCTGCAGCAGCAGTTCTTTTTTTGGCCCTGAATCAAAGTGTGCCCGGCCATAAAAACACCTGAAAGCTGTTGCTCTCAAGGGCTGAACTGAAAAACAGATGAGTGTTGGAGTCATTTTAAAAGGACAGGAAGAGAGATTAAGCACAGTCCCCGTGTGTTTGTGTAATAAGCTGCAATTGTCCCATTAGCCCAGTTATTTAGCTATCTGTTCCTCATCAAACCCCACCTCACTAAACACTTCCTGTCTGCAAAAAGGGGCTGAATGATAACGCTTGCAGGGTAGCAGTGCGTCAGTCTGTGAATGTGAATGTGCACGAGTGTGTTTGTGTGTCTGTGTAGTAAAGACTGAAAGTGTTTTGTTTGTCACCATGAGGTACTTCTACATTAGTGAGACAATTAGTGTGGAGTGTGGGCCTGTGCATGTTTTTTAATTTTGTGGTTTGATCATAGGATCACATGTGTGCATGTGTGTGCATGTGCCGACATGCCAGTCCAAACGTTCTGTTCCCTACCTGAAGCTCTGTCCCCTGTGAGGGGTTATTTGGACCATATGGTGCACAACATGAAACGTACTTGCACCACAGACACTGTATCACACTTGACACACAAAGGCATGAGATCACAACATGGTCTGGTGCAGTACAACTCCCCCGCAGGTCTCGGGAATCACAGTAAGATCTACATTTAGATACAGAAGCAGAGTACACACATGCAGAGACTTAGAAATGCATCGAGTCAGTTAGAGTTGGTGTATTTGTGTGTGTGTGTGTGCATAGTGAAAATGTTCCCCAGCAGAGACAACATTTCATCCCCTGGAGTCTATCTCACACTGTCACAATTCGCCCAGTGCTGCTGGAAACATGCACACATATAATCTCACATACTAATACATATATGCACAGAAATCTGCCTCTACAGCATTGATATTCATGATATAAATAAGCTTACAGCTACACATGCAAATACATTATCTTCTCTGTACTGTCTCCTTACAAATAGAGACATATACTGCATGCACAGATACACACACACACACACACACACACACACACACACACACACACACACACACACACACACACACACACACACGCATCCAATTGGCACTAATAGTAGCATAAATGCCTCCGTCCTGTTCTCTAAAAGCCTCATTCATTTAAAAGCTGATTATCTCTCTCTCTCTCTCTGCTCTCTCTCTCTCTGCTCTCTCTCTCTCTCTCTCTCTCTCTCTCTGCTCTCTCTCTCTCTCTCTCTCTCTCTCTCTCTCTCTCTCTCTCTCTCTCTCTTTAAAACACATCTGTGCTTCCTAATGCACTAGTGCTGTAATGGTGCTTTGCCACAACAATCTATTGTGGTGGCTGAGACCAAGTGTATTACTCAAATAAAAGAACTGGGGTGTTCAACTCGGCTGTCTTTAGAGTATAATGCAACACCCAACTATCTCAAAATTAGTAAATCAGGTCGTCGGCACTCGCAAATAACTGTGTAACACTTTTAATGATGCACAGCAGCAGAAGGAAACTGCTTCAGCTCTAGGCTTTCCTCAGCATTTCTCCAATGATATTTACCAGAAGGAGAAACAGATTTTGATGGAGCAGTATTGGTCTTGGACTGGTTGGTCAGGTTCAGTTAGAGAATTGCGTCGTGGATATGTTGAATATATTGTGTTCTTTTCCCACTTGATTTATACACTTTTCAACATTGAGCAGTGTATACTTCATTGAGCTCTTCATGGCCCTGGGCATTTCAACCCACTGCAGATAATGTTAGCTTTAATTTTGAGGAAATGATGAAAGGCATAAGAGGGCAAAGAGTTCATCTGTTGGGCATGGACTGTAGATTGTAATGGTATGTGATGGCTTTACCACAGAAGTCAGTTGTGGTTTTAAGAAAACTGCCGACCAGTACAAACAGTAAAACAGTAACTCTCTGCCCTCATTTCAATCAGGAGAGACTCGTTTCCTAAGTTAACAATGATTTATTACACATGCTTCAAATATGAAAAGTGCAAAGTCTTTGGCGATTGGACTCCATCCTGAAGTACTATCACCGAGGGTAGGGATATTGAGGTCCAACAGGCCTAATCCCCCCCTGGAGTCCAGACACTGGTGGTGGTGATGAAAGGAGTTGCTGCCATCTGATGATGGATCAGGAGCCTGACTGTGATGCTGACTGGAGGTGACTGGGGTGGAGGAGGGTCGCAACTGCGTAGCTGAAATGACAACTGACAGCAGCAGAGAGGAGAATACTATTTAAAGTATGACCGCAACGATATGATTGGCTTGAGGAACCGGTGTGCCGAATCTGGTAGGTTACTAAAAGTGCCCGCCCCCAATCAGCTGATAGAGTAATTACAAGGAGAGGAAAGATAGAGATTACTAGTGAGTGTCTTCCTGACTGAACTTGCGCTTGAGCTACATTGTCATGTGTGAAAATAGATTTTCTTTTTCACAGCCAATCTCCCATTACCTCGTGGATCTGCTCATTGTGACACTACTGGGGATGAAAAGGCATATGATGTACTCTCAAAGTGGACAGGTTGGTAAGTATTAAGGAGTATTCACCATTTAGCCTTTTCTTTTGCACAGATGAGATATGTGCATTATCTATGGAGTAAGACCCATGGGCATTTGAATAATCCATACACAAACAAACTATTTATTGAAGAACAGTTCATCCATCTGCCTTGCACTTTTGTGCAGCATATGGTCAGTAAGCATGACATATAGTCTAATTAGACAGGTCTAATGGTGCCAAACTTGGCAACCGCACTGTGACAATGAGTCGAGGAAGTGGCTGCACCCAACTGCTGTTCGCCAAGAAATAAACAAATTGTTTTTGTTACTTTCCTATTTATGTTCGAATCACACAAACAATATAAAACGTGTGATAACTTCTGCGCTGACGAGGTGGTGTAATTGTTATTTTACAATTTGGACTGAACCTGGCTAGCTGTTTCCAACTGCTACCATTCTTTATGCTAAACTAGACTATTTGCCTCCCAGCTCCACTTAAAGGAGACATGTAATCCCAATTTTCAGGTTCTATACATTTCTCACTAGAACGTGTTCACATTCTTTGTTTTTCATAAAACAGTATTTTTCTCATACTGTCCCTGTACATGTTCACTCTCTCTTCAAAACTGACTTGGTTGTCTCATTACACAGTTTTGTGGGTTGGTAGGCCCTCCAGATACATGTGCACAATATGTCGTGTCAAACATCAACACTTCTCATTTTCCATGACTAATCAAGTGTTTTCCACAAATTAAATGAACCATATATGACTGGGTTGTCTTATTTTAGCTTGTGGGTTTGTAAGCACTCCAGATATCCAAATGTACATGCACAAGACCTGAGAAAGTGAGTTTATCATGACATGTCCCCATTAAAGCACTGACATGAGAGTGGTATCAATCTTCTCTTTTAACTTTTAAAGAAAGCAAATATTTCCCCGCAACCATCCTTTTAGTGGTTTATTACAAACCACTAAATGGACATACATGGAACATACTTGAGGTACAAAATGCACAAAAGTGAAGCAGCAGTTCCCAACAAATAACCAGTGCACCGAGAAGTATGATGTAATATGGCAAGAGGTTACATCAAAAAAACAGTAGCCTACAAAATTTGACTAACAGAACGATTGTGGCGTGTGTGTATTTGACCTGTGATGGTCAGTATCATGGTTTTTATCATTCAAACTTTTAGTACTACATACAACCAACATCGTCTAGGCTTCACATTGCCATTTAATGAAAACTATCTGCCGAGATAGAAAACTGATTTCCCACAACAAAGATATTCTGCCACAGTTGACTGACAAAGTTAATTTTAAAAACATAATGACCTCTACTCTTAGCATCAGTCAAACTAAAGGCACAAACCCAAAACTAAATCAGATCAATGCAACAACAGTCCCTTAGCTATTACTGTTTGTGGAACCTGCTAAATACAAGAGTTACATTTCCAGTGTCTTTGAGCTGCTGTGCAATGTGCACATCTTTTCAAGCTGTTTGTGTGTCTGTGCGTGTAAGAGGGTTGTAAAAATGCTTTATGGCGTCTTCCGAAACACTGACCTTTACAGAAAGTCACTGATCTGTTCAACACAACATGATGTACTGTGTGCATGCGTGTGCACCTAAATGTGTGTGTGCATTTAGGTCTGTGCACACATGCATGTTTCTGTGTGGTTACGTGTGCACAATTATGTCTGTGAGACATGATGTGCAGCCAGTAACATTATATCCCACCAGCCATCATTAACTTTGACGTACAGCCAAATGTCATTATGTATGGACGACTGCATGATTTACTGTTGTGAGATATAAGGGAGTGGCTACTGTAATGAACTTGCTGAGAGTTTGATTTACGGGTCTCTGCTGGAGGGAAAGAAGTAAGTACTGTCACTGTGATGGCAATGATTACATTGATGATGGTGATGATGAAATTGCCCTCCTCACTTGCAGATGTAGGTGCAATTTCTGGAGGGAGTGAAAGAGCAAAAAGGGAGGACAACAAGGAGGAGATGAAGAAAGCAGTTTGAGGAGATGGAGGAAGCGGAAACAGAGAGGGAAGGAAGGAGAGCAATTGTAGACGAGCACACTTTGATGTTTTGACAAGCCAGCCACTGGAGGGAGCGCTGATGATGATTTTAATCAATGATGATGACACTGATGATGGAACAGTTCACACAGTCTTTTAAGTCTGTTAATACTGAAGATGTGTGAAGCCACGGGGTGTCATTTTGATCAAGACTGGTGGACAGCATCCCCCCCTGCCTCAGTGTCTTTGAGCAAAGCTGTTCTGCAGCTGAGCTTGGGCTTTGACATTCCTGATGGAGAAGTGAGTGTGAATGTGGAAGGTTGCAGAACAATTTGGATGAATAAGAAGGGAAGGAAGAAGAGCACCATGGGATACTTTTGAGGAGGGGGAAAGCACGAGGAAAATGGTGCAGAATCGATGGATAATAAAGAGCAACAGAAAAAAAAAGATGATGACTGGGAGGTATTATTGTAATTACTAGAGTTAAAAACAAACTAAGGGGAGGGATTCCATTTCTAACCTCCAGCTAATCGCTGCTGATGCAATATCATAATTTTACAGCAATATCAAAATGCTATGTGCTTCACATGCTTATGTATTTGTGTACCTATGACTGAAAATACATATAATCCTGATATTTGGACATAATTAATAGCACACAGCACAAGAGCCCACAGTGACAGAACTGAGCTGCAATCTCACCCTCCTCTCTCTCTCACACACACACACACACACACACACACACACACACACACACACACACACACACACACACACACACACACACACATGTATGTGGACTTGGAGTAACCGATAGACGATTACTCCTCAGTGTCTGGTGTTATTTCATGTGATCAGGGCGGGAAACACCAGCCAGTGAATGTTGGTGAAAAATTTGACTATGGCTGGAAATATGTATCTGCTATTCATTTGAGTAGACTAACAGGCCCAGAACTCCACATAAGGTCCACTCACATTTCAAAAAACGTCTCAATTAGGGAGTAAAAGGTTCAGCCTGTTGCTGGTGGACATTTCCTGTCCTTCATGTGATAACTGTGGGCTTTGTTTTATGCACTTTAATCCACCCACCTCTCTCCTCAAGATAGTTATTGAAATAATATATATATATATATATGTGTGTGTGCAAATGTGTATACAATCAATGCAGGGTTTTTAGTCTCTTTAAAGTAGTACTTCTATGTGATGTCACATCCAACACAATGATATTTTTGTTAAAGTCTAAGGGTACACACAGCTATTTATTATTTTTTCTTTTCAAAACCAAAAACAACAAATGTTACGGGGGTCCGGAAGGTCTCAGGAGTTTATCAAAAAGCCCCATTTTTTAAAATGGCAGCACCAAAATTTCTGTTCTAAAAGTCAGAATTGATTCTATGCAACATGTTTTTCCCCTTTTATTTTCAAAATTTTCTTTGGTGTTACCAGCTCTTACTGATCCGTGTCGGGTGGGACGGGGCAGATGCATTTAAGCTGATTTTGTTTTTTTAAAGTGCAAGTCCTCAACAGTGGCTCTGTTTCTACACCCTGTTGAGGTGCTGCAGAGCTCCAGGACCGCTCATGTGGACCATCCCTCTGTCATTCGACTGCCCTCACCAAGAGACACACACCGGGACTGTTGGTGCATGTCGAGCCCTCCTGTCAGTCCGCTGCTCTGTGGCTCAACGACGTTAGTTGGTGTATGAAACATAAACAGATTATCAACGATGAATCTAATCGAGTCGCTTTCGAGGTGAAGCCGCCGGACGATGTGATGACACTGTACTATTGATGTTGTATAAATGGAGAGAAAGACTTATTTTAAATCTTGTAAATAGAAAATGTACAAAGGTGAAAGCAAGATAAATATAAAAACTGCAGATCAGTCTGAGATGTAGAGAGAAATTAATCTGTATATTGTTGAATAAATATTGTGCCGTAAGGGATACGAGTGTCTGTCTGCTTCTTATATAAAAGTGGTTTTACACACTTTAGTTTTGCTGCTGCTGATTCTGTGAATTTTAAAGGGTTGAGACTAATTTTAGCCTTTGAATTTCATATATCTCCTGAAAAAATTGTTCCTACAGCAGCTGACGATGCAAGATGAAATATAATAATGTTCATTTTTTTTTCTATTTTTATCTTATAATTTATAACCAATAGCCATCCCATGTATAGCCAGTTAGCTAGAATAAAAAAGTGAACCAAGAAGTCAACATATCGTCTTGTTCCAGCTTCTCAAATATGATTTGCTTCTTTGTCTACTGAAATATTAAACTGACATTTCACAGACCAAACAATTAATCAGTAGAATAATCCACATATTAATTATTAATGAAAACAATAGTTAGTTACAACCCGTGTTATATTATTGATATATCTGATAATAGAATAAGTGAGAACAAGAAGCATGGAATTCATATTTGATGTCAAATATTTTTGAGTTAAGCTTATGTAAATTGAGCTTATATTTTGGTCAAACATTTATTTTGTTGAATTTTACCTTAAATATATTTATTAATTATCTTATTTCAATGTGTTGCTGTTTGCCACACTAAGTAACATGTATTGCAGTAATAATATACAATCAGCTGGTCCCTAGCGTGTGATCGGATCTGTGATCAGTGGTGATGTGCTGACACCAAGTGGTGGTAATTCAGAACAACAGTCGATATGCACGTAAATCAGTTCAAACACTTCCTAATAACAAAAATAATTCAGTGATTGATCCCTTTATCCAAAATGTACTTCAACTGAGGTTTACTTTGTGTTTGGTATTCAAAAAAATTCACTTGTTTTAATAATTTCCATGATTACAGAGACTGAGATTTTAATTTCCTTCTCATTGTTGTGCTTTAGCCACACATTGATTTGAGCTCAAACATCTCATGAACTAACTGCAGCTCACTTCTTGCTGACCTCTGACCCCACAGCACGTGGTGGGCTGGGCCCTGACCCCTTCTACTGGTTGTTACATATTCTCCAGCTTTTACAGCAGGGGCCTAACTTAATAGAGTCAAACGTTAAAATTAAGACCTACAGAATTATGTTGCTCTACGCGGTTTTAACATAGTTTTACCTAAAACCAGTGTAAGATATTCATTTCTTATAGTTATATTGAAGAGGATACTACTGTTTCTGTTGTTTTTATTTAACTTTTAAAGCCACTTCATGAACTCCACATGAATGTAAGCAAATTAGCTTTGTTATGTATTTACTGCTAAACTAACACCAATGTGCTAACTGCTGACATGCTTTAACACACCTGCCTGTCTAGTTAAGGACAACACATTTTGTTTTGCTTTCAACACAGTCAGTGTGTTAGCACATTCAACACATGCTGTGTGTTACATATTTCAACATAAAGATGTGTTAAAATAACACAAAGACGATATCAACAGGTTGTGGAAGCCCAAGTCAACAGTATGACGTGCTGTATCAAAATTCTGAGATAAGTAAAATATATATGTCATAATACATGCTATATTTCATAATTAAGTACCTTAAGTTTGACCAATTAAGTCAAAAGTTTGCCATATCTCATAATGTTGATTTGTGTCAGAATTTTAACATGTCACAAGTCATTTTTATCATGCAAAAATATCGTTTTGTTTTTCCCATCTGTAATCTGTAGCACAACTTAAGGATGATAATAAAAAAAATACATTTTATTCAATTCATAATTGGAAAACAAAGTCTTCAATTTTTTTATTGTCATCACTGTATTTCCCTGTTGGACCTTACAAAATGATGAAGGAAAAGGAGATTATGGTTTTATATGAAGAACATTGTTTATATTGTGCTTTAATAAATACAAATGAACTGTTGCCTGTGTCGCTTGGTCTTTTGTCCTGTAAGTGGAAACTGTTGATGTGTTACTAACATCAACCATAAACCATAATCTCCTTTTCCTTCTTTAAATCTCGTTTTCAAAGCCACACAGGAGCCGGTTTCAGGAGATATGCCATTTTCAAGCTGGACATCTGTAAATAAAAAAGTATGAGAAAAACACATTGACTTTCAGACCAGTTTTGAAGATCTCTTCACCGGAGACCATAGACGTATATACCGTCTTCAACGGAACGATGCTGACCTGGATTTTACACAGTATATACTTTATATTGTTTGTATATTGCTATAAGCCAAACAACAATGTTTTGACCATGTTTATCAGTACATTACTTCGTTTTACTCACGTCCTCCACATTTAAACTGTGTACAGCCCCACTCGCTGTCCGTAGTACTACGGACAGTAAGATAACTACGGAAAATACACGTGTATTTTACATGTGAAATGTCCTAAATACTCTATTTTAGAATGTTTTATAACGACGGCTGGAGATACACTCCAGCCTCTCTAACTTAGAAAAATGCACTGAGTCCGTGCGCATGCATGTTCCAGCAGTAAACACAGAGTCGTATTTTACGTGAATATACAGACAGAATGTGCTCTGCTCTCATTACCATGTCCTGGGAGCTTCTTGTTGACAACACATATTTCCACATCACATACTTCCATATTTACGAAGTTTTGTATGAAACATTAAATGCGTTGAAATCACGTCTTCGTGTAGACCACTTATCACCGGCCAGCGTAATATGATTTTGGAGAAATACGTTTATTACACATTGAGACATAAAGTGGCCTGAATGATAATTGAACAGCTTCAACTGCAGATTAAACTAACATAAACAGTTATAAAACACTGACTGTAACGTTACCACAGCAAACATTACTTCTTCATATGTTGTCAGGATAGTTAGATAAGTTGATGAAAATTACTTGTTTGACATTAGAAATAACCCGTTAATTAGCTTACTGGTTTGTTGTCAGTTAATAGAGAGATGAAGATGATCTCTTGCCGGTGTCCTGTGGGACTTTACTTTATAAATACTATGTATAGCAGCTAACGGCGAGAGATAAATGTTTATTTCATCCCGTTTGAATTGAGCCATGAATTACACATATGATGTTTGTCAATTTAATATTTCATTTTGCAAGTCAAGAAAGTCTCAGATTGTGCTACATCTCTGGTTTAGTATCATGCACGTCTTCGCAGTTAATTTTGTTTGTTGGCCCTCTGGCGTTTCTGAGAATAATGCAGCGCAGATCGCAGAGAGTATAAACGGCTCCTTCGTACTACGAGCTAACGCTACAGCGCGAAGCCGTAAAGAGCCGGACTTAGCTTCTCTGTATGACGAACGTTAGCGTTAGCAGCTATGCTAGCGTTAGCAGCTATGCTAGCGTTAGCAGCTATGCTAGCGTTAGCAGCTATGCTAGCGTTAGCAGCTATGCTAGTGTAGAGAATTTCAGTATTAAACACATTATAAATAGGATTAAATAACACCCCTAGTGGTGAGTAGAGTGTATATTATAAGTGTCACAATAATATATAATATATGTTAGTCACAATATGTTTACAATATTCTTACGTATAGAATATATTATATGTTACAGTATATTAACTCATTGAATGTATTAAATCATAGAAGTATAGTCACTGTAGGTATTAAAACACTGTAAGAATAGTTTTGAGGGTCAGACAGGGACGGACAACTGACCAGAGGTGGAGCCAAGATGTTTTGCGAGGAGCCAAGATGTTTCGCTAGAGGATCGATAATGGGAGGGGACAGAATTCAAATGGAGCCAATCACTAATCGCCACGGAGGGTCATTCAGATGTTTTATGACTGTTTCGGACATTTCCAACTGTCGGGGCATATAAAAGACTATTCTACACTGTAAAAGAAATTCTGTGTAATATACGGTAAATTACCGGCAGCTGTGGTTGCCAGAACTTCACCGTAAAAAATAAAGTGAGAATGTATAATACATCACGGTATATATTTTTGCAACCGTAAATTTCACAGTTGAGAACAGTTTTTTGTTTACAGTAAATTACTATAAAAAACAGATTTCATAAACCTGTTTACGGTAATATGCAATTAAACGGTAAATTACCGGCAGCTGTGGTTGCCAGAACTTCACCGTAAAAAATAAAGTGAGAACGTATAATACATCACGGTATATATTTTTGCAACCGTAAATTTCACAGTTGAGAACAGTTTTCTGTTTACGGTAAATTACGATTTACGTAAATTACTATAAAAAACAGATTTCATAAACCTGTTTACGGTAATTTGCTTTAGATATAACAGCCATGTTATAAACGTGTTTGCGGTAAATAACTTTATAAAGAGCAACTATACTGTGAAGCTAATTACAGTTTTTCTCAGTAAAAAAAACACAGTACAACTGTATGATACATTACGGCATTTTATTGAAAAATGCAACTTAGCCGTAAATTACCGGCAGCTGTGGTTGCCAGAACTTTACCGTAAAAAATATAGTGACAATGTGTAAGACATCACGGTACAAAAATACGGTAGAAAGTAATACAATTGGTTGGCATAGATTTCAGTCAACATCTGATTATTGTAAATTACAAAGGAAATATCAAGTAAAGCATATTGTAAATCAAGGTACAGACCATCATTGATATACCTTAAGAAACTAACTTTCTCTGTGAAAAACAGGTTGAACTGATACAATATATTGTACAATATACTCACAAAGCAGTGTTGAGATCTTGAAGAAACAGCATGTGTCCATATATATGAAGGATAACCATGAATAAACATGAAAGGATTAGCCACTTGCCCTGAGTTGATCAAGAGTAATGAGTCACTGAGTCCAGACTTGACTGAAGAGGGCACTCAACATGGTATAGCATCTCACATGGACATGAAGTTCAGGAAGCTGGAACTTGAAGCGTGTATTTTCACCAGTTCTGCTTGAGGACTCGTATGTTGACCATCAGGTATTCACTGTGGACTGGAATGATCCTCTCTGCACCCAAAAACAGAAACAAAGGCAAAGTTAGATTGATGCAGTGCTTCAACATGATGCCTACACAGAGAAACATTTACCGTCTTCTGCTCTTAAACTGAGCTCCAATGACCTAGAAGAAACCAGCACTTTATACTTAATTCAAAATAATAACTATCAGGTAGAATGGTAAAAAAAACTACACATTTCAGCAATAAGGCATCATCAGCATGTGTTTAATTTCTGTCGACAGGCAGCCTAAATACACAGATGCCTCCAAACAATACACTGTGTGCACAATTATTAGGCAAGTTGTATTTTTGAGGATTAATTTTATTATTGAACAACTACAGTGCTCTCGGTCAATTCAAAATGTTAATAAACCTCAAACCTGAATATTTAAGAAAGTTCTCCCAGGTTGTTCCTGAATGTGTAACCATTCCTCTCCATGAACAGCGTATTCATCATCAATGTTGTGATGACCGCAGTATGTTGAGTTACTGGTTTTCTCCGAAGCAATCTAGTTTTGTAGTGAAATGCCACTCTGTCAGTTTGGAACAGTGTATGGAATCATAACATGTTGTCATAATATTATGACAACATGTTGTCATAATAATTCATGTTCGAGAAGCAATGGCTGTGAGAATGTTCCATCAGAACTACATGCAGCCTCCCAGATAGCAGTCAGTTCTGGGCCGACTCTGGCTGACCTCCGCCAGTGTCGGCTGACTGACGGACAGATTATCTGTGTATATGCCAGAATTGGCCCAGAGGTGGATGTAGCGTTACAATATTTTGGTAGTAAAGCTATTACTGGGCCAAAGGTTGTTACATAGGTCATGGCCCAATACTATGTTGTTAGTTTTTGGCCCACAACACTGACTGAATGCAACTTGATGTGAAGTATACATGTCGTTGCTGGGCCAGAACCGATTACAACAACATCACCCAGCATTTTTTTACGCAAGGTGCAACAGGGAAGATGACATTGTTTTTAACTACAGCCTGTCCCGAATTGACGCACTCATGTATACATTTCACAAAATACAATTGTCTTGTCCAACCAACTGCCAGTTAAATACAAATTATAAAATAGCACATCTACCTACATTTACCTCCATTGGCAGTGCAATGGTCCGTACATTTAACAGTAACCAAATGTATCTTTTAAAAGTAATGAATGCAAAAATCACGGTATGGATTTTTGTTCGTATTACGGTGTATTTCCGTTAACAGTACAATGTTTAGCACATTTAACAGTGAGATACTGAATATTTTACGAATAATGAATGCAAAAAATACGGGGCCGGCTGTTGAATGTATGATGCGTTTTACCTCCATTGGCAGTGCAATGGTCCGTACATTTAACAGTAACCAAATGTATCTTTTAAAAGTAATACATGCAAAAATCACGTTATGGATTTTTTTCATATTACGGTGCATTTTCGTTATCAGTACAATGTTTAGTACATTTAACAGTGACAAACTGTATTTTATACGAATAAGAAATGCAAAACATACGAGGCTGCCTGTTAAATGTATAATGCGTTATATCTCCGTTGGCAGCACAGTGGTCCGTACATTTAACAGTAAGCAAATGTATGTTTTAAAAGAAATAAGTGCAAAAATTACAGTATGGATTATTTTTCATATTACGGTGTATTTCCGTCATCAGTACAATGTGTAGTACATTTAACAGTGACAAAATGTATTCTATACAAGAAATACATGCACAAATTATTGTTTTGGCTGATATATGTATTTACGGTGTTTCACTGTCAGATAAACTGAATATAACCGATTTACAATTTACGGTCTCTTACTGTTGTGATTTAACAGTTCATCACCGTAAAATTCACTGACTTTTCTTACAGTGTAGAGAGCATTCCTCAGACCACTTCTGCTCTCGTTTTTCAGCACCTGAATTCAGATCTGTGAGTGAGATGCGTGCGTGTGGTCTCTGCTCTCGAGAACATTACTATTGAGAGTTAATTCAGCTTTTAAGTGAACTTTGTGTAGTACATTAAATATTGTTATTAATTGTGAACAGTATTTCACAATTGTGAAATATTTGTGAACACAACCATTTCACAACCATGAAACACAACTGAAAACTGGGAACACAGTTTTCAGACTGTGAACGTTTTTCACAACGTTGTGAACGTTTTCACAAATGTTTTCACAATGTTTTCACAATGGTTTAAAAAGAAAAAACGTTTTCACGTTTTTTTTTTACCGTGAAAACAGTTGTTTTTTCACAACTGAAAAAACCGTGAACACAACTGAAACCGTGAACAGAACTGAATTTCACAACCATTTCAGTTGGAACCAACTGAAATGAAGAAGAAATTGCAGAAGAAAAGTCCCTGCGACATGCAGTCTCTCATCCTTTTGATTTTTAAACCCCAACACTAGTATTAGCAAGTTAACAATACAGTTTTACTTTGGTTTACCGGGAAAATGTCTTCTTGCTAAGTTTGAATCCTGTTTGAGTTAGAAACCACTTGTAATGCCATTGTAATATAGCAAAAGCTTAATTTTTTAAGTTGAGTAACGTTTAACGTTAAACACACTTTGCACCGGTCAAGAGAACAATGTAGAAGGTCTGGCTTGTTGTGTAGTGAGGTAAAGATGAGGCGTCTTTTAAAGATGAGGGTACTCGGAAATTCAAGAGTCAAACAAAAAATTGATACATCATGTCTTTTACTTTTCACACAAAATGTACACATCAAAATAGAAAAACGTGCTCTTTAACTAGAAAGCAAGAGTACTTTGAATTATCAGTTGAATTTATATACTTTTGCTCTGGGTTTATAATGTCTAATACATCACTCTGCTTGACTCAGCAGTTTGTTTTAGAAGAATTTTGGGAATTCTTTCCATTTTTTTTTACTTTATACAGACAAACCTTAAATTGTTTAATTAGCACACAGCTGATAGGAAAATATTGTATTGTTACTGCACTACCTTTGTCCAACAGCTTCACTTTCTTTTCAGATTAAAAAGCATTGAACTGTACTGCTGAAAACGTATTTTCTCCCTGATTACGTTCGTGTTTGACTTATTACATTGACATATTACAAATACGTTTCTAATCAATATTTTAACACCACCACCGCCTCTCCTTCTCCCTATTACGCGGTCAGAATACTACCACAACACGCCGCCTGGCTCCGGCAGAAATGCGCTCATTCACGCACGGGAACAACACAGAGTTGTCGGCCGAGATACCACCAAAACACCCCGCCTGTCTCCAGCAGAAACGCGCTCATCCAGGCCGAGCAACGAGGAACATTACGCGGCTACAATACCTCCACAAAGGCCCGCGTGTAAAATCCGGGAGTATTTGTCATACGTGAAACACAAACGTAATCAGGGAGAAAATACGTTTTTAGTCAAACGTAATTGAGAATGCATTTTAATTTTGGGGGAACGTAATTTTTAGGAGACAGGACTGCACCATTAGACCGCCATTACATTTTTCCTCTCGCGCACCCCCTAGAGGCAGCTCG
Organism: Lycodopsis pacificus; assembly: GCA_028022725.1. Lineage (NCBI taxonomy): Eukaryota > Metazoa > Chordata > Actinopteri > Perciformes > Zoarcidae > Lycodopsis > Lycodopsis pacificus. The sequence continues at coordinate 10,418,949 of CM051688.1, read as the reverse complement.
TGCACCCCACTTTGGGAATCCCTGCTCTACAACATGGGATCATCCATTTCTATCTACAGTAAAAGCTGTTCACATGTAAAGGGTTTTTATAAACTCATCTTAATTCTGTGCTCAATAGTTTCATTTTATAACTATTTTACACATCATCCAATAAAATTTTCCAGGACAACTGTTTCAATTTCCATGTAAGTGTTAACTTTTGCTCAGTTTCCATGACTTTTCCAAACCTGGAAAATGAAAAAATAAATACCATGTTTTCCATGGTTTCCAGGTGGGAACCCTGATGTTGTACTTGTCTGCGAGGTGTTTGAGCAGCATGTACATCAGCCCTGCGCAGAGAAGGGAGACAAAACAATTAGTGAGACTAATCCAATTAGGCCGATACTGCTGCTGTTTATCATCTGGAGTCTCTTCAAAGTGGAATGAAGTCTAATTATTCCTCAGCGGGATATTAACAGCATTAAGCGTGCATTTGTAGAATTCCCTTTGGGCATCAAGTACTTTTATCTTGCCAAGATGTATTCACCCTATTTGGGCCATTTTTGCGGACAGAATACGTGACGTGAATGCGTTCTTACCAGTAGACATTTTGTGGATCAGGGGCGTAGCTGACAGTCCAGTTGTGTGTGTTGAGCGTGCCGTTGAAATGAGAGCTTTTGGGCTCCCGACGACACTGACAGCCCTTGCAAGCATTAAAGTCTTTCAAGATTCTGATGAGAAACATCCATCCAGGCAAGGAACAGACATTACAACGTTACCAAATAATCTTCAAAAAATGTCACAGATACACATTCACAAATTTGACCAGCCGTAAAAGTACTTACGTGGCAGTTATGGATTCATTCTGGAAGGTGACAAAGGCCATTCCAAAGGGCTTCCTGTGGACCTTGTCTCTCTCCTTCCTGTAGTCTTCTGTTAGTTGGGCCTCCAGCTTAGTGTAGTAGCCCACTGCCTCCTCCTGTGAAGGACAAGGAAATCTAAATCAGAGTCTGTGATTTTTGATCATCTCACATTGCAGTTAGTAAATAGCACTTAATACACAAGGTTGAGTATATGATTATCTCATAATTGTATAAATATAAACTCAAACTATCGCTTGCTTTTGTAGACACTTCACTCACTGAATGAGGAAACCATTATTATATTGGGTACGTTTGATCCATTTAGGTGTTCGTAGTGATTTTATTTGAGTTTTTTATTTTCAGTGTCATTTTAAATGCTTTTTCCTTTTTAAGTAATTTTTGTTGTTTGTAATGCATGTCAGTAATGTAAAATTGACTGCAACTAAAAAAATTCTGCCAGATTTGTAAAAGTTAGCTCAAGGAGCTTTGTGACTAAAACACCAACAGGCTACATTATGATAGATGTGGTTTACTGAGGCGGTGATAATAAAGCAGGAGATGGATAATATATCTCCAGGAGCAGGTACCCGTGTGTTACATTGCTTATATGTTTTTTCAGATAGATGCCTTCTTTATCTTCCTCTCAAACTACTGTTAGTATCAGCTTGTAAATACATTTAAGGAGTGTGTTGCTTTAAGATCTAGCGACGGTATATCATTCTGACCTTCTCACAGCATTTGATGATGCAACAGCAAAGGTGTCCGAAGGGTTTTGGATTGATCATGGTTGTAATATGCTCCTTGGCCAGCAAGTTAATGTAGAATATCTTGCTGCGCTTGGCCTTCTTCCTGCATGCAAAACATCAGCTGTGTCAGACTGTAAGAGGGGCTACTTCACAGAAACAAGCCCGGGCCCTGGAGCCAATGAGACACTTCACAAGTACATCCCAAAATGCAATTATGGACAAAACATACCTTTCAGAGTTGAGATACATCAGCCTGGCCACATTGTAACAGATACGTGTTTCCAGTACAGCACAGTTTTCATACACCTGCCTATGAAAGAAGAGCGGGGAGGGAGCAAGTCAAAGACTGGACACAGTGGATACAACAACAGCAAAGTGTGTTTACAGGAGATGACATATCTCTGTCCAACAGTTAACGGCTTCGTCATTTATTTATTTTTTCCAGCGGAAGTTCTTTCTTTTATTTTTGGTACTCATGTGTGGAGGTGTTTTTGTGGTGCAGGACCAAATATACGATTTTGATTAACAACATTTGGCTAAGTAGGAGTTGAGCCAAACACCCCGTCCTCAGTCTTCGACCATCTTGACACATGACTTGCATGACCCTGCTCATCTGGCTTCTATTATAAACAATTACACGAATAGGCCCGTCATTGTCTGACCCCAGCCATATGGGGCCAGCACAAGACAGCTGCTTTTAACAGGAAAAGGCACGGCTCTCATACACCTTAATACAGTTACTGCACAGCTTACTGTCATTTCGACCATTTTTGGAAGCAGACAGATTGAAGCATTGTGAGATTTGAACAGTGGAGCCAGGATACCACTGATCCTGACGGCTGCTTACTCAAAGTGTTGCTTTATCTCAGATTCAGCTGGGTAATTGGCAATTCCAGTGACAAATAAAGTGTGTTTCACCTGCATGGAAATGAAGACAGGGAAGTAATTAGCAACAAGATTCAGACCCGCGTGTGTACAAGCAGTGAATAAAAGAGCCATTTTGTGAAGCCATGTCACCCACCAAGTCGTCGTCCTTGTAGTCCATCTTGGAGGTGTGCCGTCGCATGCTGTACACCGTTAGTAACAGGTAGAGAAATGCAAAGATAGTGGGCAGCCAGAGTAGTGCATTACTGAGGACATAAAGGGTACAAATTAGAAAGTGACTCGTCAGTCACCAGAAGTTCTGCTGCATACTTGCAGCTCACGGTGCTCCACCGTCCAAAGACAAACAATGAATAAGAATCATGGTTGAGGGTCAGGGTAGCCAATGAATGTCCCTGACACAAAGTGTCCATGAATTAATGAAGAATAGTTGCCATAAGTCTGAAGCACCTAAAACCATTTAGTCACAGGTGAAAAAAGGAAATTGTCAGATTTCTCAAAATCAAAGTATGATTCATTCAACACATTTACTTGGTGTGTTCTCATTAATTTTTTGTATTTTTTTAAATGTTAGCGATTGTTTGGACCGACATGCTAAAGAAGTCTGCAAAGCTTTGTATACTTTTATTCATGAGAAGGAAGTTTTTGTTAAAAATCACAAAGACGGGAGAACGAGGAGCCTCACCGTGTTAAACACTGACAGCAAAACTAATACAAAAAACACAAATAATCTCTAAAGATCCCCTGGAACTCAATTAAAATGGACTCACCAAGTAGGTTTCCTGAGAAGTTAACGGGCAAGATGATGCCCACTGACAGCACGCCCACCACTACCAGCAGGCCGATGATGTGGCGCTGAAAGGACAAGTAATGTACTGCATCCTCACCACACTTCTCCCGTATCTCCTCGTCCCTATACAGAGAACACATCAACAAAGTCAACTGCAGTTCAAATCAGAACGCTGCTGTTACATTTTGAGTCTTCCGTGCCTCCATGACGCTGGTGTCTAAACGATGCCACAGTTTGCTACCTAAGAGGAAACCACAGATCATGTTACTAAGTGTTCTCATCGGAATAATTGATCTCAAAATGTAAAATAATAGATTACCTCCTGTGACATCATGAGAGGTGGAAGCCTGGGGGATTTCCTCTCTGCTTTGTTTTGACCGTATAATGGTGGCACACTCGGAGGTCAGTCGTTTTATTGCTTCAGTGGCTTTTGTTTGGCTGAAAAATCCTATTACTTTAAATCGGGGGTCCAGGAGGGTAGCAAGAGACATGATGCTCATCGACTGCAAAGTGTACAGCTTCTCCCGGAGTTGCCTGATGAGCTGGTTTCCCATTTCCAATGCTGCTGCAGGTGCCGGCTTTGTTATTTCCTCCTGAAGGATGTGCTCCAGCATCTTCACGAGGGGGACAACTTTGGAGGCAGACACATGTGTATTCAGCACCTGTAACATGCATAAAGAAACTGTGATGTAAACATATATCATTTCAACCAGTTGAACCAAGCCTTGGTACTGGACCCCCCCCCCCCCAGTCTGGATTACTTGTTTTCCTATTACCTGTGAGTCACCAGTGCGAGGCGTCCGTAGTCCCATGCTACTTTTCTCAAGAAGGAGAACACAACCACCAGCACCTAGAAGTACACAACAAACAGTGGCTGTCAACCCCTTGAGTCCCTGTGTTTATATTACAGAGAATACAAAAGTTAAATAACTTCTTGAAGGTGCTTCTCAGTTAAAAACACATTCCTTGAAGAGTTTTACCTCAATTCTGACAGCTGTGAAGAAACATGACAGAAGTACTCACCAAGAAGCACACCAATTCGAGGGCGAGGACAGTAGGAACCCCACCAAATGGCAAGCCCTGGAGCACTGTGCTGCGGATCCGAGCCTTGTAACAGAAGTCCTTGGAGGTGACATTGGTCTGCAATGGCGGGCAGCTCTCTGAATTGGGGCATCCTTGTGCCCCCCAGATGGCCATTATTAATATCAGCACTCGGTGCATTACTCACTGCAACATGTTGACAACCTGGAAAGAAGAGAAAGAAGACTTAGAACACCAAGTACGCTCCTTAGTACACTGAAAAAAAAAACCTGTCGTTTTATTGCTACGGTGGCTTTTGTTTGGCTGAAAAATCCTATTACTTTAAATCGGGGGTCCAGGAGGGTAGCAAGAGACATGATGCTCATCGACTGCAAAGTGTACAGCTTCTCCCGGAGTTGCCTGATGAGCTGGTTTCCCATTTCCAATGCTGCTGCAGGTGCCGGCTTTGTTATTTCCTCCTGAAGGGTGTGCTCCAGCATCTTCACGAGGGGGACAACTTTGGAAGCAGACACATTTTCCTCTGCCGACAGCTCTACAGTGGCATCATAGAAGGGAGACAGCAAAGAAAGGCACCCTCCAACAATGTTGAACTCTTCTGCTGTTAGGAAGGGGACGTCATGTTGTAACCCAGCTAACGCTGCTCCTACTGGCTCCCTTTGCTCCACCAAACGTTGCAGCATCAAATATGTGCTGTTCCATCTGGTCTCCACTTCTTGCATTAGCTTCATGTTTGCCATCCCCAGATGAAGTTGCACTTGTGTGAGCTTCTCCTTTAAAGATACAGACGAGTAGGCCATTAAATGACTGCAGTAGGAACACGGACAAACTATTAGCGTTATTAGAAATTGGAATAAAAGGAAAGAGCATACCATAGCAGTGGTGCTGCTTCTAAAGAAGCCAACCAGCTTCCGTGCTTTGGCCCAGATGCCATAGAGCACAGGCTGCTGGTCAAGTGCCTTCTTCACTATCAGATTCAGTGTGTGCAATGCAAATATGGTGCCGAAGCTTCAGCTCTCTCACACAGGCAACCATATTGGGAGCACCATCAGTGACCATACATGTCACCTTCTTAGCGATTCCCCATTCCTCCATCAGGGAGTGTGGTGCGACCTGACCTGAGTGGCTTCTGAAGTGGTAGGAGGCAGACACGAGAGACTTTGTTCCAAAAGCAAAAGGTGTTTTATTCATAAAACATCCCTGTGACACGTGTTACCAAACACATAGACAACCAAAACAACCATTGAACTTAGCTTAATTGACCAACCCTTAACTCATCTTCCAGTAACATAATCACAGGCACACAGCTACGCACTGGTCTACCCACCCCTCCTGTTCAGTCAAAGTCCTCTCCTTATATAGAGCCTCCTATCAGCAGGATATAGTTCCTACCATGAGTGCAGGTGACACCAATTACTGACTCACTAGTTAACAGACCAAACTTATAATTTACAGCACCCCTTTAGATAGCCCACACTTGTTTATGGTTTACATTTTGCTATACACTAATATCAATGTAAAACAACTCATAACCCACCTACACTCTACCGGTACATACTCTACTTTCCCCCCCCATACTTGGTCTGACCCAATGACGTCACAGATGACATCATCCAGTGTATAAAAAGAGGAAATGGATGGGTGCCTCCCCCTTTAGCCTCTGGAACACATGGTGGGTATGGTAAGCAAACAATTGACAAGCATGGTCAGATTTATAGATGCATACACTATGGGACAAATGGTGTGTTCTCACCCACTTTGTCACAGGGAGGCTTTCACACGAGCTATATTTTCAGCAGTGTGTGATTGGGGGAATGCCTGCACTCCTAACAGCACTGAACTGAGTGTGGTTTTCTCACCCACAAAATGGCATGTTACAGCCAGGTAGGCATCCATATTGATGGATGTCCACATGTCAGAAGTAAGGCTAACAGCAGCCACCTTCTCCTTAGCTGACTCATACTTGGCCTCCACCATGGCCTTCAGAGCCGAAAGGAAAAAATATATAGTGCTGAACTGTGAGACACAATAAAGTACTCATTTGTTTCATGCATGCACCCATACATACCTGCCTTGTAGGGATAACATAATTAGGATCCAGTTTGGACACAAATGCCCTGAATCCAACATCATCCACAATACTGAAGGGCTGTGTGTCCTTCACTATCATGGAGACGAGGGCTTCATCCAGCTCTTGTTTTCTGGTGGCTGGTTAAAAGAGAATAAATACAGTGTCTGTTACCTGTCTTTATTTGCACAATAAACAAAAGTGAACAGGGAAAAATTGTGATGGTGCATTTGTAATATTGTAATGACTTACCATGGCTGGGTGAAGCTCCAGTTTCCTCCTTATTCTCATGTAAGGCACGGTAATGCCTTAGCATGGATGAGGTGTTATTGTACCCCAACTCCTTGGAGCACAATAAACACCTCACCTTTGAATAAAATAAGAAACTGTGAAAAATACAGTTCTTGATAAGCAAACCTAATGTGTCTGAAATAGAGTTAGATTTAGCTTACCTTATTATGAGTTATCAAATCAGTGTTCCCACACAGGGGAAATCCTCCTCTTCCTAGCTGGCTCCATCTTATCACCTATCCTTCTCTCCTCACCAGTGGCGGCTGGTGGAAAATTTTCTAGGTAGGGCCATCCTATCAATTTCAGCAAACATCCCAGTATGATTTCATGCAAAAAAAATTTTGCATCAAACACGCATTATTACTTGGCAGTTAAATATTTAACATTTATTCCAACATGAAAAAAAGCAGTAAATAACACTTATATAATATAATACAATATAATATAACATGTTTATTTATTGAGATGCCCCTATGGACCTTGTTATAGGAGGTAAAGATCAGGAGAAGTAAACATGAAGTGTAATTATGAATACTGATGTTAAATTAAGCTATGATGAGTTTTCACTGTTAATTTAGGGGGGAAAAAGTGGCCCGGGAGTTACTGTCAGACCGGCCCACTCAATACACGGCGCGCTGCCCACTCAATACACGGCATGTATTTCGCCGGTCTACGGCGGCCACGACCGCACGGCGCAGACCGCGGTTATGGAGAAACGTTTTTAAAAGCACCGTAGTGTCCAGCCGTGCTATGGCGTCGTCCGATCGCGAGGAGTAGTATAATGTCAGTTTATACTGTTGATACAGTTTTCACTGATTATTGACTTTCGGTATTGGAGTAAATTGAACGTGTTCTGTGAAGTATATAATACAGTCGGGGCCGGCGATGTCAGAGACGGCCCAAACCCCGTCGGCCTACCGGGGATTCCCCCGGTATCCCCGATGGCCAGTCCGCCCCTGCCTGTGGATACGTAGGGTATGTCGAAGTAATCAGCGTACTTTTCGGAAGAAAGGAAGTTGATTGACTGACTTGTACGAAGTAGTGAAGCTTCGCATGTAGTCTGCTGTCTGATTGTGAGGTCAGGCTGATCTGATATCAGCTCTTTGGCTGCAGAACCTCCTCAAAGTTCTCCTCTCAAACGGGTCTTGGAGGAGGAGTGCTCGCCTGAGAGACTTAGAGACTTCTCCTGACGAGAACGCGCAGCTAGGGGGGCCTGATCGTTCTGGCCCATAGCTGAATCTATTTGAGGGCGCTGATTGGCTAAATTGTATGTCACTCATTTATATCTTGAATCAGCAATTGGCTAAACTGCTTCATAGACCCGTCTCTTTTGGGCCAAAACGATCAGGCCCCCTAACTGCGCGTTCTCAGACGTGTCGTGCACACAGGCAGAGAGCACGAGCAGACGAGCACACGGGGAGAGGACGAGCAGGAAAAGCATATATTTTGCGCAGATATCATATTGTACACACATTAGTGGGTACATTCCATAGTTAAAAAACACAAATATTGACAATTTATGATTATTATAATTTATTTTTTATTTTTTATTTTTTTTCGTGTGGCTCATGGTGGGGCCATGCCCCATTGCCCTCTCTTGACCAGCCGCCACTGCTCCTCACTCTCCTAACTCTCCAAACTATCTCTCTCTCTCTAAACTCTCCGAACTATATAAACGCTATCCAAACTATCCAAACTCTCAACTGACCACAACTCTCCACCAACAACCCACATTTTGAATGGAGCCTGACGGGTTTATATTGCTGTCAAACCTCCCGGCAAAATCTGAACCACTTCCCGAAGCAGTCACGTGGTACAGCCGGGCAGCGAGGCTTCGGACGTCATCATTTTTGTCTGCTCCCCTAAATGAAGCAAGCCTCGATACGCGCTTCGAGGAAACGCCCCCTCCATTACTCGACACACGCTTCGAAGCGTCGGCACATCTCGTAACATCAACAATAAATACACAAAAATGGAATCCTGATTGGACATTTCACTCTCTTCTGGCTGTGTAAGAATGCCGACCACGGTGCATCAGTGGCGTTTGATTATTATTTGTTTAAGTTTGATTTAGCCGACAAATGGCCACTACATAAAGTAAAAACTTAGCTCTTGGACTCAAAGGACCGATTCCACCACAGCCACAACTGGTTGGATCGTTTTGGAATTCGTATGGATGATCAAAGAGGATTGTTTCATTCATCACTCTTGGATTCAATATCAGCGGGACAACTGCTTTGGACCAGATCAACACAGTGCTGAAACATCTCAGAAGAAACGGGTACGTGATACGACTGCCGTATGAGAAGACTGTGAAACGAGTGGAGTTTAAAAGTCTGTATTCACAGTGATGTACGTGCTTCTGGATGTTTAAGCCTGACCGCGTTGAATCGCTACAAATGAACATTGCGCAACACCCGCGCAACACTATCGGCGGCTTTCATTCAATAAAAAGCCCGACTTCAGTGTGTGTGTGTGCCACACACACACACACACACACACACACACACACACACACACACCGCTAACCTACAACCAAGCAGTCAGACTCTGCCCTCTAATGGCAAACAGTCAAAACTACCTTCATACCCTTTTTTCTTTCTTCCTTTACTGAAATACAGACAGACTGATCAGAACTAGAATCAGCGCTTCACGGTTGTATGCCTACCAACCAGTTTAGTGTCAGTTTACTTCCCAGTCTTCATCATCACTTCATCTTATCCTACTAGACATTTCTGTGAAATTGTCATAATTGGCGTATGAATTCTTGAGTAATGGACACACAAGTCTAATCGGTGTGTCCTTTTTATTCAGGAAGGCGTTTCTGACCTAAATCAGTTATTTATTTTGTGTTTCTGTTCACTCTGTTTTTTTATGCTTACTAGTTATTTTATTAGTTTTAACTGTTTTTTACCATGTAGTGGCACTCTGAGATTGTTTTAATGAAAAGTGCGTTATAAATAAAATGCATTATTAATTATTAATCAGTTTATCCTCGAGTCCAAGTGGACATTTGTGCCAAATTTGAAATTACTCAAGGCGCCTAAAATAAGCTCAGCTTTGACATAACTTTTAAAAAGGTGAAAAGTAGGACCACACCATTCTCGGTTCCTTCCTACAATTCTATCCGTTTGATGAGGAAGCGTGCGGCTGTGCACTAGGTTCTGACGTCACATTGGTTTCCACAGTTGTGACAATAGGCTAGGTAAATGTGACACACAAACTCTGGGTTTTAGTCTCTAAAATGGCAATCTTAAAGATTTTTATTGAAATAAATCTTTCCTAAATCACTATCCATCGTCAACAAAATGGTGATTGAGCCTACAGGCCAAAGATTCAAGTATTGTAATATTTATATATTTGCATTTTACAAACAATTCAGGATTACAGTTTTTATTCATTAAAAAATGTAAATATGTACTCAACTATAAAACAAACTTCATCAACGAAAAGGCTCCAGACTTCAAATCTCTAAGCACAATTCAATAATTTTCACTCAAATAGAAATGTCTAAAATCAACCAGGACTGACATCTTAAGGATTGCCACTTAAATATGTGTCGTGTCTTCTTTGCAGCCACAGAAGGGAAAAGTCCCACAGCAGGGCTGAAGCCAGGGTCTCCACAGAATCCTGTCCAATGTCATCTGGCTCTGAACACTTCCGGCATCTGCGTCGGGGTGCGAATGAGTCTCATCAGACCCCTTCTTGTTTGTGAGGGTATCTCTATGTCTCTGCACAGCTTTGGTGGTCTGCTCAAGGATTTCAGCATGTCGCGGCTCAGTATCAGGGGTCAGTGGGCGGGACTCTGAGGGATCGTGGAAAAGGTCGTACAGCAGCGGTGGGTTGTGGTGCGTGACATGTTCTCCATGACACAGACAGATCTTAGTGTCGTAGCAGCCACCGGCTCCCGGGGGAGAAAAGTTAGGAGTGAAAAAGTGCACCTTGAAGACAGAGTCACCTGGATGGAAACACACATGCACCAGATCAGAGCATTCACATGTTAACAGTATATACAGCCACGGGTTAAAGCTAAACAAAAAACTTTTAAAGTTGTCCTTGATTTTACTTTTAATTTACCACTTTCGTTGTGACTGGGCTGAGAGAAATTGTTCTGATTTGTGACTGGCTCTGATTTTCAAAGAAACATTTGTTAAGAACTTTTACTGCAACAAGCTATAAGAAGGCAAGATACAGAACAGAGATAACACACAAAATATATATATATATATATATATATATATATATATATATATATATATATATATATATATATATATATATATATATATATATATATATATAATTATTTTTTAAACTTATTTTACCTTTTAGCTATGAAGAATCACAAAACACCTCGTCACTAACTTGACACATATACTGTGTTCATGTTGACCTAAATCTTGTGGACACAAAGGCAGTTTCACATGTTTTGGTATCTCTTTTTGTCAAATAATATGAATCAGATTCAATAACAACTGGAGCTGATTAGCAGAAAAGGAATTTGAAAATCGCTAAAATCGAAAACATATCCATTTCTAATCTGATTTCTCAGTTACGTTCACCTGTTTAAGCATTCAATTTCACCCTAAAGGTTTTACAAAAGTAGTAAAAAGACACCACGCATACAGAACATATTATGCTAAGTTACAGGTTCATAATTGTATTTGGTATTCCCACTAGAACATGTTGCTTTAATGTTGAAAATGATGTTTCTCATACTGTCAGTCTGAATATGCCTGTATTCACCCTCTGTCTGAAACGCTCTAGCGTCTGTCTCTTTAAGCCTCCGGAAAAAGCCCAGGCACCTCTGATTGGCTTGCAAGAAAAACAAGGTGCACCTTTGCAAAGGTAGTTTTAGAGCCGTGGGTGGAGATACTCACACGGGGGCGGTACATTCTAATGAGCCTGCATGTGACTTATGAAGGGGAGGCAAATCTGAATGGCTTGTTATATCATGTCTTCTAAACTAGACAGCTCACAAAAATGTTGTATTATTTCACAGTTTGTGGAGTTTAGTTTGTGGGGTTTTCATAATATGTCCCCTTTAAAATTCACTATAATGCTGCACTCATTCGCTCATAAACATATTGTACTATGTTTTGCTTGAGTACTAACATTTGGTATATTTGAGCTCGATTCTGTGGGACTGTATTTGTGAATGCCGTTTGATTTTAGTTTCACGTCAACATAGGTGGCTTATTCTGCAGAATGAAACAGCAGACGTCATAATAGTAAAAACATTTGTCTGAATGTGTGAACTTACTTCCAGGTGGGTGCCAGCGTACTGCATTCAGGTAGATTCCACAGTAGTGGAACATGAATTCATGCTCTGATCGCTCTACCTTTCCCTCCAACAGTGGCATTAGGTTAAAGCCATCTGATTGTCTGGGGGAGAGAGGTACAATTAAGAGAAAGTGACAAACACAAATGTGCTTTAAAATCAAGGGAGAGAGCATTACCACAACAGTACATGCAGAGAGAGATTCTAGACTTTTAACCTTTAGTTCTTTAATAAACTTTCTAGAGATCGCAGGTTTGTCCCCTACAATGCTTGCAAAATCAGTGTCCACTCGTATTTGTTTACAGATAATGAGGTGCTTTCGGATTCACACTGTAATCATCCGGCTACAAAACACCTCAGTTACTATGCTCAAGTGTAGAGTAATTGTATGCTCCTTTCTCTCCTCTTTTTGGAACTGTAAACAATGGTTTGGTGTACTACTGTATTCAACAAATACAGACTCTTTCCAACCTCTCCACAAATAAAATACGACTCTTTGAATGAGAGTGCACACAATACAAAGACAGCGCTCATAATCTTTACCTGTCTGGTTGTGTGTCTTTGGCCAAATATTTCAGAGTTGGATACAGGTCCATGAGGCTAGTGGGTTCGTCCACGACTCTTCCAGCTGACAGTCTGCCAGGCCAGCGGAAAATACCAGGCACTCTGATCCCCCCCTCCCAGCCTCCCATAGCTTTCCCACCTATAGCGGAGCAATTAAGATACATTACACACAACAACAAATAGCTAAATGTTTGCAGTAAATGCAGTAAGAAAGATATGCGCTTTGTATAACTGTTGATGTCTACCTTTATAAATGCCGTTCCAGCCTCCTTTCTGGCCGATTATGGAATCAGCATCCTCTAGCTGTCCACCATGGTCTGATGTGAAGTACATCAGAGTATTGTTGGCAAGGCCGAGGGAGTCCACTGTCTCTGTAATTTGACCTAGAATACATATTAATATAGCATTAGAGATGGTTGCAAAGAGAGTTCAAACTCCACAAACTGATAGCGACTGCTCTGACTTTCCTTCTGGTTAAAGGACAATTCTGTCTTATTCGTGTTAGTATTTCTTTGGCACACACTAAACAGAACAGTATTGTACGTATAGAACCCACTGATGATTGGATGTTTGCACCTTCATGAAATGCTGGGTAGTTAACAGCCAATCAGGCCAGTTTACCACTCAAACCAGAGGCCAGTATGTAATGTTTAGCAATGCATGGCAATATATACTCGCCGATCATCCAGTCCACTTCTTCTAGGTTATCGCCGTAGCGACCATGGCGACTTTTGCCAGCAAAGGCGGGTGTTTTGAAGAGTGGCGTGTGGATGTGGGCCAATGAGAAGAAGAGGAGGAATGGCTGATCAACATTCCTGAAGAGAAGACGATAGACGTTTTTATGTCAGGAAATCCCACAAACAGTGCTGTGGGTCCTATGCAGCCAATCCCTGATATGAATCCCAGATGTACCTCTTTATAAAGTGTTGCGCTTCTCTCAGTAACCTCTGGGGCAGTGTCTCCACTGTCATTGGCTGTTCGATCACTTCTTGGTTTCTCATGATGATGCAGTTCCATGTCTGCAGGCGTTTAAAGGGTATGTACCACACAGCGGCTGCTAGGATACTGAGAAGAACAAGCACTGCCAATAGACACAGGCTGACTTCAAGGAGGCCACACACACGGACACACACCTGAAAACACATAACACACACACACACACACACCCAGTACGTTAAGAAAGAAAGCATACACACTAAATGAAAGCACTGCCATACTGTGCAGATACTGTATGAAATTCAGACATTTTAGTGAAGAATGTATTTAAAAACCTAGATAAGATAAAAAACAACCATAATCTATATAGAAATATGCATAAGAAATATATAATAGATCCACTTTTAGATGAAATACAATTACATATGTTAAGGTTATAATATATGTTAAGGTTATAATATATTATTCAATCAAACCAAAACATTAAACGTGACAACTGTTGGTGAACATCTCTCTGGTTATGTCTCAATAAATATTTAACATGATCATGTTGCTACAGCAGGACTGCAGCCCTACATTGCACTGGACATTGGTACCATGACACTTTGTATTACTGTCTGGGACTGCAATTCCATGACTTTGCCACAAGATGACATCACAAACCATTAACAGAGAAGTTACTCATTTTCAGGAGTGAAACAAACAGTGCATTGTGTACTTTGTTCATACATACTGTAGAGTATTTAAATGTAGTTCTGAAAATAGTTTTATAGACTTCTTTCTTCCTGCTGGTCACTCTAAATCAGAGGTCTTCAACAGGGGGTCCGCGGAGGTACTGCAGGGGGTCCGAAATATTTTGGTTGATTAGACAATTATAAAAAAAAAAAAAACATGAATCTGTCCATTATCTTAATAATTCAGTATTGTATGCAAGATAACAGGTATATTTATGCATGGCAGTGGCACTAATAGGCCATCACTCATTTTAGTTTCCACATTTATGTTTAAAATAAAAACATCAGTGTGAATAGCTTGTATGCATGATTATCATGCAATTAACAGACAATGTTGATATTGCCATTGGTATCAGCTGACAAGGTGTGTATAAATGGCAGCACGGCCTCCCTACTCACTGTACCGTGCATGTTTAAAATAAAAACATGAATATATGAACCTGTGTATTATTTGAATAGCTTAGTATTGAATGCACAATAAAGAGGTATGTTTATACATGGCACTAGGCCCATTTAATATAAAACACAATTTTATACAATATATATAGTTGGGGGTCCCTGCTCCATCTCTCTATCAGTTTGGGGGTCCTTGGCCTGAACAACGTTGAAGACCCCTGCTCTAAATAGTTCTTTACTGATGTATTTTGTTCTGGTTCAGTTTTCCTCTTATCGAACGTATTTACCTGTGGCTCAGCTGGTTGCCATTCATCCTACAGGGACATACTTTCCCTAAATGCTCATCGAGTTTCACTTTCCTCGATACTCTGCTTTCCCATGAAACAGGTTACTGCATCTTTTGTTCCCAGTCTTTTTTTTCCAACCGTGTGGCTCATGTCTTCTTGATGACACATTAGTTATTTTCCTTTGGGCTGAATGGCACAGCAACTCTTTGTTTTCCAATTTCTTCCTCTTTGTCTGGCAACCCAAATGTATCACTCTGTTTTTCATTTTGGTTTCCATCTTTTTCTAATATTATGTGCCTCTATGGGTCTTTTTTACCTTACTCTGATCATTTCTAGGAGGAGACAGCTTAACTGAACTGAAAAAAAAGAAGATCACCCTTACCAGCGAGAAAAGTCCAACTCCAAGCAACATGGTAAGATTTCTGAGTGCGTGCTGGACATCTGCCATGACGTCACTCCCTTCTCCGGGCATACAGTCATTGAACAGAGTGAACGGCAGGCCGTAGAAGTAGCTGAAGCCATGCTGGTTCGGATGGTGGCAATGATCCCCTCTCTGTTCACAGTTCAAACCCAAGTGCCACTTACCTGCAGAGGCACAAACAGAGAGAAAGAGAGCGATAGATGAGGTAGTGGACACTCACAAACAAAGAGGAGAGACAGGAATGTGAACACATGGCAGCCTCTCATTTTGCTAAATTGTTTAATTTCAGCATTATACATTCACCTGGGAATCCTTCTTTGACTTGAACAAAACAAATGCAAAACCATATGTGGGCTGGCAATGCTTGTGATGTGTCAAATGTTGTTGCACACGCACACACACACACACACACACACACACACACACACACACACACACACACACACACACACACACACACACACACACACACACACACACACACACACACACACACACGTCTTTTAATTGGTTACTGAAAGATCTATAAGTCTATATGGGAATTGGAACTCTCTTGAGCACAATTTTGCACATTTTATTAGGTAATTACAATTTATAATAGGATACTGTTGGGCAGCTTTCTTTGTATGTAGCTTCAAGCACCTATGAAGTTCGAACATCTGACCTGCTGAAGAGTCCATAACTGTTGTCTGGAGGAGGGGAAGGAGACATTTCACAATGAGAGGACCAAAGAATAAATGATATCTTACCCACTAGGCTGGTGGTGTATCCTTCTTGCTGCAGCCTCTTAGCAAAGGTGGTCTCGCTGGGTGGCAGCCCCCCTGAACCACCAAGGAACAGCAGCACCTGCACGCGGCCTGTGCTTCCCAGTCCTAGTCAACAGACACACATATGGGGAGAAAATAAAACAAACACTACGGAGCATACTGTCAAACAATGCTGTACAAATATGACCAAGATGCTCCTTTCTGCACCAGCTTTGTTACCTGAGCGGAGTGCATAGCGCCCCGTCAGGAAAGCGGCCCGGCTCGGGGTGCAGAGGGGAGCAGCTGCAATGTGCTGAGTCAACTTTACCCCTTCAGCAGCAAGTCTGTCTATGTTAGGAGTCCTTCAGGGACAGAGCAGGTGTAAATATGTATTGTTAATAGATAGAACAGAGACATATAGATAAGGAAATAAATACACATTTAATTCCAGGCAGCACTTGAGATATGATGAAATACCACAGACATGATGTAATAAGCAGGCTGTGATGATGATAAAAGACAATGTTAAACTAGAAAGGTGTCCTCCGTAGAGTGCAGATCTCCGCCAGGTGTGTCAACAACGACCGCAGCTGTATAGGTCCTTTTCACAGCAGCCATTTGATGTGTCATTGCAGGGTAAACACAGGTGTAAATAACAACGTTAACTAAGGCCCTGATCTATGTAGGTGGACCAGGGCCCTGGTATTGTGCGTGCTAGCTCACTGGAATGACTGCGACACACTAAATAGAATGAGACCATAATTAATTTGATCAATTGCACCTGTGTTTGTACGAGGTTATACACGCAATAGGCTGGAAGTCGTATAATTCACTTCACTATCGTGCCAAAACACAAAGGTAGACTCACCAAGCTGTCCTTCTGCTTAGCAGCGGCCGAGTGCCGGCGAGGTACAGCAGTGTGTGCACTGGTAGTTCTGTTAGCTGTCCGCCAAACACAACTTCAAAAACAATAACAGTGTGCAAACTGTCCGGCACCACGCACCCCCCCCCCCCCCCACCCACCCACTCCGCGAGTGTATCTCTGGCCACAGAGTAGTCTCAGCTGTGTTCTCACTAGCGACCGGGAGTGAGTTTAGAGTATTGAATAGGGAGCAAGCAGGCAATCAATAGCAGTATAAAACAGGCAATAAAAGGTGTTTTGGGAAAGTGTGAGTCACCGCAACCACGAGGGGTCTTTGAGCATGAGCTCCCAAAATATTCTGACACAGAGGCGCACGCTCACTCCATCTGTCACAGACGCACACGACTGACCACATAACCCATCCCCAGCCTTACGCCTGGCAGCGATAATAATAAATGCGTAGGTGGAGTCAGAAAACAGAAAGAACAGAGCAGACAATGGGTGAGCAAAAAGGGGAAGAGACACAGAGAAACAGAAGCATTACACATTTGTTAGAACTGACCTGACGGTGTCATTACCGTAGCATCCTACATCACCAATGCCCAGGTCATCCACCATCATCAGAACAAAGTTGGGCTTCCTGTCTACCGTCTGTCCTGTGACATCTCTCCCTGCTGCCAGGAGCAGGAAGAGAAGCTGTGCCAACAGGGGGAGCCTTAGGGTGAAGGATTCAAAATGATTTTGGCAGTTTTATTTGACGACATTCCGCTGAAACTATTAGTTGACAGACTGATCTTCAGAACCAACAATTTTGAGAATCCAAAGTATGCGTTCAGTTGGGACATACTACCTCCTCTTAAGATTACACCTTGCACTTCAACCCGTCTCCTCATGTAGTTGCTGTGCAGAGGATTTTTTTGCAGAGACTTTTTTTTGGCATACTGCATTTCACATACTATGTATTGGGACACAAACACTTTTTCGGGCATATTAAATAGAATGGAAGTATGGGTACGAACAAGTGTTTGGTTTGTCTATTCTGGGCTTCTGTAGCAATATATGAAGGGCTCATTGGCTGACGTAAACACAACGATTCTTAGTTGAAGCTGATTAGACCCAAATGAAAACATTATGAATATTATATTCCATTTCCCCTAATTCCAACACACCGGTCCTTTAAATCATTCATTCTAACATCCAACATTCTCTGGATTTTAGCTTCTGTGAGTATTTGCTAATTTCCTCTGTATCACATAGGACATATTTGTTTTTTGGACTGTTGGTTAGACAAAACATTTCACTTGGATTCTGGCATCTTAGTTTTTTACTATAATTTGACATTTAACATACAAAAGATGAATTGAGAAAAGACTCAATAATACAGTATTTGTAATTAACAGTTTGTGTCCTATCGCTTTACACTGCTCCTACAAGTAATAAAGCCATGATGTTTTATGTAATATTTTTTCAAGTATTTTCTTTAGATAAAGATTTTTTTTCCACACTTCCAAAGAGCCTCCCCTGAAAAAGTTTGGAGCGCCCCTGCGAAGGTCCGCCTCCCACAATGAAACCCTCTGATATATAACGGGCAACGTCAAGTCGAACCGGTTCCCTTTCACTTAACCCGGTTGTCTAATCACTATGGCACAACACTTAACAGTCTCAATAAATATGGCGTCCAGTTAAACCCAATGCTGTGGTCAAGTCGTCTTCCATGAACGTTACAACATGACTTCTTGCCTCTCACAGCAGGAAGCAATGATCTCCCGGAAACCCTGTGCTGTGATGTGCGGGCTGATGTGGGGCGCAGTGCACGCGATACGTTGCACTGAAACTTAGACAACAATAAACATTTGCAAGTTCTAAACTGTGGCAAAGGTGCCGCGTGCGATCAGTCTGCAATGCCTTGAAAGCAAAACATTCCGACGTTCGATGGACGCATTGTTACATGTTCGTTCTGAATGTGACGCTCATTCAGACATCGCATGTGCTGTTGTTTTAAATGGGCAAAGATAAACGCGCTATGCATGAACTCACCTCATACCTGCACAGTGGACTGACTCATAAAACCAAAATAATGTGGCACATCTCACCCTCTGCTCGGACTCTACAGTAATGACTGCCCCCTAAGCGCACAGCCACATTCGCGTTAATGTGTGGAGTAAATGCGCACGAGAAAAGTTATCTTGCACTCCATTAAATGTCTGATGGGTGTAGTTAGCAGTTATTTTGTAGATTAGATTTAACATACACTATTATGAGGAACTGCTCAATCCTGTAGTTTAATCCAATGACGACTAACCTTTTTGTTTTGTGATCTTTTATATCCAGGCAACGCATACTGACGCCCCCTCAACACAGGTTGTCTGTTGGAATCAAATCAAGTCCATTACTGAGTCAATAATAGGTTGGCTGGGTTTAGTTAGATGGTTTACAGTCGGTGTGTGTGTGTGTGATAAACGTTTGGCAAGAACAACATACTCAGGTTCCCAAATACTCCTGAAGGCCTCAGGTGAGGATCTGTCACCATCAACCATTTACCAAACTCTAACCTGTGTATATGAGTTACATTCTATAAATACCTGATACATCGAACATGTCGTGGGATGCTGTTGGGAAAAATCGAAATGACTAATTATTATGCATTTAATAATCAGTGAATGTTATACATTTAACTCTGTGTTTAAGGCCTGTGTCCTTGTGTGAACTATCTGGGACACCAGGCATCTTCAGCAGATGTTTAGTCTATTAAAAAGCAGTTGATTGCCGAAAGAACACATCAGCTGTTTGTCCTGAATAAGAATGATAATAAACTTGTAGAAAGCGCCAATAATTTGCGACCATGACTTAGGAGAAAGTGACCTTTGTACTAGAACGAATTGTTAAAGTGTCCAGATATGTAGACATCCTGTGTGAAACGCGAAATGTGTGTGTGTTACCCTGTGCCAGCCCACTGCATGCTGTTTACTTAGTATGAATACCAGAGACTCGGAGACAAATCTTCGAGCGGTCTTGATGTACATTCTGTATGTGAATCAACCCTGTCTCCTTCTTGCAAGAATAAATATCTATTGATGAATGATTTGTACACCAGTCTCGCATGAATTTTTCTAACAGATGCCCGTTTGTTTTTTGTTGACCTGAGCTTACTTAACTTTCCAGCAGCTTGCAGTCACAAAAACAGAGTGACAGAGGCACACATAGCTTCATAAACTTTACATAAAAATGGTGTATGTGCTGTATACATCTTAAGTGTAAAAATCCCAATGTTTCAATATCATTCTTTAAGTTCAGTGATGCATTAAGCAGTTCTTTTGACCTACTGTGTTACACACACGCGCGCACACACACACACAGATATCTGGCAGGGAAGTAAAACACAAGCTCCCACGAAAACGGTTTTATTGACTCCTTAAGCATTATTTACACAATTCCAGAAGAACAATACAAGTGCCAGATGGAAAAAAATATGAAGACAGTTCCTACACAAAATTAAAACACAGCGTATTTAAATAAAAAGGAAGAGTCACTTGTCTAAATCAAAAATGAATTGTCTAATATGTTTAGTAAATCAAGACGTATATATACAGGATAGGAAAGTGCTTCTCCCATAGAGATTGTTATTAAAATCACCTGCAAAACATTCTGCTTGTTTTATCGTTTACTTTCTGATGATGACATTGTTCTTTGTTTTCCACTCTGGAATGTTCAAGAGGCGGTATAAGGCAGGACTGGTCAGTGCCTCATTGATGCCTTAGCATTTTTTTTGGGAAGTGCACTTTAGGACCCAATAAGTTACATTCTGGTTTGGATGCTATGCTCCAATAGTTTGTGTTTACAAGGAACGTGACAGTTTGAGACTAAATGTGGACTGGACCATAATGCTCAAAACACAAGCATCCCTTGTGCCATTTTAAGGGCTGTATTGTTGCTTCGGTCTTCTTTAAGGTTTTCTGAATGTGCACTGCAGCGGACTGCTTTTGTTGATTTCTATTGCACTTGTTGGAGTGCAAAAAGTACTGCATTAAAAGGAGGATGTTTTGTTTTGAAGGCATCGGCGGCAACATCTGAAAGCTTGTACTGTTAGTTAGTGGGTATTTTGTGCATTATCACTCCATGCCATTGTAGCAAATGCAGTAAGATATTTCAGACACACGATCCACTTAGTTCCAATGTGTCAAGAGAAACTCGATCACAGATTACAGAATAAGAAGGCATTTCATCCAGAGCTTTGACACAGTGTCCAGCCCACAGTTTGCACAGTAGGATTAATCGATATGTGACATCACAGACTTTGAATAATTCTCAGTTCTAGGCTAGGCTGTGAGCAACAGTCTCTGTCCTGTATTGCAGCTATATGGTGCTTCACAAGTAACACACTTTACATGAACTGCAGCACTATGCAACCTCTATAACCCTATTTCATAATTTAAAGGGTGCAGAGCAAGTACAAAACTGCAAGGCAACAAAAATACATTCAGAAGTTAATATTTTTTGTGCTACAGCTGCAAAAAAAAGAGTAACTGTTGGGCTTCTTCTTTTTTTCAAGCACTTGCGCTGCTTCTGAGGCATTTCACAATAATCAACCACTGCTAAATGTAAAATGCATATAAAAATCACAGGTGAATGGTGTCTGTAAGGTTGACATATGAATGATAAAAAAACACTGCGACAGCAACTGGCTTGTTCAAATAAAGAGACACGCAGAGAGGATATGTTTATGGCTGAAATGTGAGATTGTTAAAAGAGTTTGTATTCAATATTGGTTAAAAAAAGTACTGGAAGTAAAACAGCAAACAGCCCACCATGAACGGATACAGCGGCTGTTACAATAATGTAACAGTGTCACGTACATAAACAGTCCAAGGTGAGGCTTTTCAACCACCAAAATGATTATGAATTAATTAAGATTGTACATTCCTCAATTGTCTAGTATATTTTGATACATTCAACTACTAGTTTGCCTGTTTTCACTTGTATTGTCCCAGCTCTCTTCCCTGTGTGTCAGTCGATTGTTCAAGCCAGGCTGTGTCAGTGAAAGGCACTATAGAGGATAAATTACTGCATCACAACTAGACTGCCACATACTACATCAGAACAATGTCTAATACAATACCACATGACCTCTGTTGAATTTGTCCATATCAGGTGAACATTCATCCATTGACAGAAACTGGGTTGGACTATAGACTCCACTTCACTTTTAAATGTTCAAATAACATTGTCAAATAAATGTATATGTGTTTAATTCTTTAACCAATTTGACATGAATGAACTGAGTTTGTTAGATGACAATTGTTCTTTTGTTTGATTGGAAATTTCACTCTAATTTATTGAACTGACTGAGGAGAAGTGGTAGTCACCCAACAGGATTAAAAACGAATAAGCCCCTTCACCAACCCAACAAATAGACACACACAAACACACACACACACACACACACACACACATACAGTGACATCACTGGTCCTGGGAACACACATTGGACCATGTAGCATCCCCAGAATCTATCCTATATTATTTCTCCTCGCCAGCATCCAGGAGATACAGTGGTAGTTATTGAATCCTCCTGTTATCCATCTATCCTGCATTTGTACTGCAGACTATTACAAAAACAAAATATTTGAATTAAGTGGCTGTTGCCAGTGGACTTTCAAAATAATGTGTGCCTCAAACAATGACAGAATTAGCACACACAACGAAAAATCCACTTTTTAGAATTCAGTACAAAGTTAAACATCTACAACACCAATAACTGTCACTGGTTTATATTCACACTGAATTACTAGAACTGGATAGTGGCCATACAAATTAAATACAAGTTGGTTCTTTCATTTTGCCATTTCATGGTTAATTTGAGATTGGATCTCTTTAATGTCCACACAAGTAGAAAGTTTGTCCAATCATTTAATAAATTGCTATGTTGACAATCATAAAACCCTCAATGTTCACATATATTTACTCCCCACACATGTGCACACACACGTATGCACACTCACACATACAGACACATGGGCTCAAACACACGCACGCACGCACAGACACACACAAACACACACACACAAAATCAAGCAGACAGAGACACACACACACACACAGCCCTACTCCGGGGCCTCACAGTAATTTAGCTCCACAGAAGAAGATAGAGCTCAACAGTGAGATTTGCCACTATGCTTGCCAGTCGTTGATCCAGGCAGTCATGTGATCATTGCTGGTCTAGGAGGAGTTCAGCAGGTTACTAAGGACTGCAAAAAGGAAAAAGAAGGTTAAGATATTATGCCATGTGTTTGATCTGTGTGTTTGTATCTTCTTTGTTTATGTGGGTGTGTTTTCTGTGTCCTACCCTGGGGATCTGACTGAACCTCTGTTGCAACAGCTTTGCGTGCAGCCTCTGGATCCGCTTCTAATCAGAGATCGACAAAGTCAGATAGACGCACACGGACGGGGAAATTGAAGCAGACAAATCATCACATGACCGTTTGGATTTCACAAGCATTTAGTTAAGTGACAACGAATTAAGTGCGACGCCGGGGGGCTTTCTGAGGATGTTAACATTTCACGGCTCTAATTGCTTATTTTTACCACTGTGACGATGTGTTGGTCTCAGCTGTAAAAGCTAAAAACAATTAATTTCTGTGCAGTCAAGCCTGCCCATGTATTGTCAATGGAGCAGCTGCAACGCTGTACCTGCTAATTACATGGCTATTTACAATCCTTACCGCTGATCAAGGATCATTCATATTCATGAATACTAAATATATATAAAAACATTTCTATTCATATTCAAAACGTGATAAATACTAGCTATCAATAGTCAAACTACAGTCCTTATTCTTACTTATATATACATACATAACTCTACCTATATTTGACTTTTGTCTTACATTGCTTCAGCTGAATGGCCTTTTGCTCATGTTGACTGTAAAGTAAACTTTGCTGAATCGGTAGTATTGGTCTGCAGGATGTGTGTGAGTTGACTGTAAGTGACAACACTCTATAAGGGATGAAGCTGAGGCCAATATATCTCAAAGAAATACTGCTGACCTTTAGAACTTATGATTTTCAGACCAAATGTCACACACCCCGCCCATCTCGCCCTCGAGCCTGGCTAAAGCAAAGTGTTACTAAAGACGCTGGCAGCTTGATTAAAGGCTCCGATTCTGCTATGGTCCAAGTGAACCATATGCAGTACTCTCCTGCACCCGATAGCAATGGAAAAACAACACATCTCGACTTGCAGGTCCTTGTTGAAGAAACTAGAGTCTAAATGTGCTGTGATCGAGCAAACATCAAGCCTTGTGTACAGCGGTTAAGTTTCCTGTTATTTGTTTTTTAGTTAATGAATTAGTCTGCAAGATATTTACCTTCTCTATTTTTGAAGCACAGTTTCTTTTTCTGGTAGGTGTAGTATCCAACAACTGCTCCCACTACAGACACCGCAATTGCACTCAGGATGGCTGCCAAAGAGCCGGAGCCGGCCTCTGCACGTAGGAAACAAACAAACAAAAAAGGTAATGGATCAGAGCTGCATAATGTCAACTTTATCAAAGTCATTCGAGCATGTTTTGTGATACAAATGTGAATATTTTTGTCAGTGTAACCGCTACTTAAAGAGAATGTAAAGCTCAGTATGAACACTGGGTGCCGTTTTTGCAGTTGAAATGATGAATAACATGACATAATGCGCGCGTCTGATTGAGATGCATCATCCTGTCGCAGCATTTTCTGATGCCATTTCACTCGCCTACCCAACCATTTAGACCCCTAAAAGCATTCACTGTGACAGCATCCGTCTGCACCTGTAACCCAGTTACTATGACAACACCGACCTGAATAGTGTTCCTGCTGTGTCATAAGTCTGTCTGTTAACGGCACACGAACACATGCACACCTAAAACCTGCAATGCACTTGTATAATGTAACACAAGAGGTTGATACGAGTGCAAATATCACTAAATTACTCAGTTTTTACATAATGTCATTATTTGCTGGTGCAATTGACAATTGATTTAACTGACTTAATTAACCTATTACAGTATATATACTAGGTATTTCCTCTTGCTGATACAATAAAGACTTGACACACCTAATGGCAGGCGACTACACTACAACACTACATGTACTTTGTATATTATTCAAGGTTTGATGAAGGCGCATCACCAGGCCATTTAAGGTAACATTACACAAATATTTAATAGCTATATGATGCTGCTAAGCCTTCTGAATTTACTATAAATGAGGAAGGTAGAAGTGAAGATTACAAACCAGACCGTAAATCACTGGAACATTTTTTTTTTGCCATTCTGAACTAAACATACGAGTAAAAAATCGGACAGAAGGGATTGTTTACTGATTGTTTATCATCCATTATTATCATTTTTCCTCGTCGCATTTCTTCTAAATACTAGCTCTTTATTCAGCCAAGACAATGTAATAACGGCGGGATATGCTGAAGTGGCAATCGAGAGAAAGAAGGAAGGGCAGAACGGATGTTCGGGTGTGATGGGGTGAGTCAGCAACTTAAGTTCACAAAAATTAAAGAGCACAGGAAATATAGTGACGAACAAAGTTAAAAAGGTAGACCAAAAGGGGGGTGGAATGAGTCAGAGGAGTTGTGTGACTCAAGATACATGAAAGAAAAAGGAATGAGTCAGTGCAATTAGGTGAACTAAAACGTGAGGAGGCAGTGAGTCAGCAAGGAAGTAAAGATATGTAGACGCAGACATGTATGAACATGCATGTGCAGAACACACACCACAGACAAACCGGTTTGTCTGGTGTAAAAAGACATGAACACACACGCATACAGGGATAAACCGACAGACAAGATGCTAAATAGAAACATTTGCCTTTTCCTTTGCCTGGACTTGCCATTAATTTCATTAAGAAAGGTACTTCTTAAAGGTTTTTTTAAAATGTCATGCAGCAGCTGCAGGTATATGTTTGGGGCAGTGCATGGGTGGGTGGGTTAATGTATTCAAAACAAAAAATAAAGCGAAGAAAGATAACTCACCTTGGACTTCAGGTTTGTCTGCTGGTTAGAACAGAGAACACACAAGTACAGTTAGCAACATGACAGGACATTTCATATTTAATGCGACGGTGTATTTAAGCAGGGACAACCATGCATCTGTCAAACTGTATCTGTTTGAGAATCACAGAAGTTAGCTTCAGCAGAAGCACTTCCAACAGAAGTAGCGTGACTAAGGATTCAAGGTGAAATACTCTTTCGGAAGACCAGTTTCAAACATTGTTTGAACTAAAACAATTGGGAGGAGACATTTTCCGCTGAGTCTTGTTTCCTGTTTATTCAGAGGCATGCCAGTCATATGTTGGGTGTTTCACTAGTTTCCAGAACTACCTGTATGTAAGCCCTACCGCTGCTGCAAAGCTACGTATCTGTCTGGGATTTCTGCGATTTGGACAGAAGATGGCATGATTTTGACAATTGTTTCGTTATCATATATATTTTGACCATGAACAAAAAAAGTCTTACCCTCTCCACTTGCGCCAGCAGCATGTGCTAAAAGGAGAAAGGAGGAGAGACAGGTGATTTAAGGAAGATGGAAAACAAAAACCCCCACATAAGGCAAAGAAGAAGAAGAAAGGAGCAGGATTATTATCTTTGTGGTAGTTTATACCTAGAAGGCATTAATAAGTCTAGGATTTCTGTCCTAACCGGCCTGTAAACGCACACACACACACACACACACACACACACACACACACACACGCACACAACTCTCTTCTGCACACTCATTAAAATGGCTTTATTATATCAGAGATAAAATATCTGAAGGAGACACATGCTCTCGATGTCTTTCACTCTGATCTATGATTCGTTCCAATATGCAAAACAACCCTGTGATCTCCTGTCTGTATACGCCTGGGACAGCATGGCTGCCCTCCTCTACCTGCTTTAACTTGACAAAGCTGCTGATAACAGAGCACTAAAGAAGTGCGCATTTCACAAGATTATAATGATTGTACCGACGTAGACGAATCTGCTTTCAGATTGGGAATAAAGGGTGAACGCTGCGAGACCATCAGCGTCAAAGTGTTGCTGTCAAATTGCTCTGCGGCTGGTGATTAAACCTTCTTGACCCAGGAGGTAAAACGATTCAATTCGTTGTCTTGTCATGGGAACAGAGGGAACAGCATTCTCGCAGCATATAGAACCTACGAGAAGAATGTCTAAAAGCACTATGATGAGGCGCTGTGACAAAAACAGGAAAGCTTAAGAGTTATAAAATGCTGAATGGGGAGATTAGTCTATTTTAGCTCAAGACACAAATACCTATGAGTTCTATAAGCTGCTCTGCTCCAACGGGGTACATGAAGTAAAACTATAATCCTCTCCAAAGAATGATGACTAGTCATGTTCTTGAAATTTTCCATTTTTAAAAGACACCAACTTCCGCATTTACAAAGTAATTACATTAATTATCAAGTGTCCCATCCACTTCCTGTTCACATGGTCTTGTAAACAGGAAGTTTAGGCTAACTAGTTTAAAGAATAAAACACTCGGAGAAGGTGTAACATCCGGTCCCTGCGGGGTTAATCTTACTGTTACACATAGTTTCCAACTGAGTGATAAAAAAGACGTCCCAGACTGTGGTAACTATGAAAGACAGTACAATCCCATCAGAACTGAGCCTTCTCTTCCCCAGGGTCTTGTCTGTAACTGTGTACCCGACGGGTCTTGTGTGCATCTCTACATACTTGCTGGTTATTTGTTACAATGATAATATCAAAAGTATTGCTGTAATAGTTACTCACGCCCAGATTCAAAGCTGCTCTTCTCTCCTGGGCCTTCCACCGCATTGCCTTCTGACAGAGCATCTTCCAAGTCAAACCCTACATATGAAAAGAATATATTAGATATTATTGGTAACAGAAATGCAATATCAATCCCTGTAGGGAAATTCACTGTTCGCCGTTCCGCCCATGAGGGTCATCTTCCAGATGTTAACCGAAAACATGTCATCTCTTTAACGCTCTATACTACCCCGTTGCATGTTGAAGTATTTAATGATAATATCAGCTACACTGTCCACTTCACTACAGTGATTACCCTGCAGAGGTGTCCTCGATAAGGACACTGCTCCAAGGGGGTGTCGGTGATCTCGTGAACCAGTATTGACTCAGATTAAAGGATCTTATCTTTCAGGAACAACACCGAAACCCTGACTCTATATTCATTGGGGGAAAACCCAAGTGACTTACACAACACGTGGGACTCTGTGAACACAACAGCTTTAGGCAGAGCGGGGCGAGGTAGGATTGGTGAATTATTTTAGATAGAAGCTCAGGGGCATAATGATCCAGTGACCTGAAAGAAGTCCTGCCATTAAATCATTGTGACTAAGAATTGCTCTCATTGTAAAGGACCGTTTGTCACACACGAATGTTACGTGATGAGCCAAGTTTTACTCCGATCCTATCTACTGAGCCGCCTTTCTTCTTTTATACCTCTCTGGCCTTTCCATTAATCTCACCACCTTCTCCTTTCTACTCTGTCCCCTTGCGTCTCCCTTTATCTCTTTCCTTTTGTTTTTACACCTCTCCCTGACCTTGTTCTCTTCTCATCACTCTCCTGTCTCTGTGTCTCTATCCTCCTTTCCATTTCTCAACTCGTCCCCTCTTGTCACCACCGTGCGAGAATGTTCCCCTGAACAGATGCCACATGGAAGACTCCTTCCCTAGCAATCATTTCCTCAACACTGCACGGCAATGTTCTTAGTTGTTAGCATGACTAAGAGGAGATAATGGCCAGCCTAGTATAAAATCACTATCTCTGAGTGACGGAAAGGAGGATGTTCTGCTATAAAGCAGGTATGGACAAGTGCCACTCGGGACAGGAAATGGTGAAATGAGTGGAGAGAGAATGGAGAAGAGAATACCATTATATGCAATGATAAATAATATAGGGCGACACTTTGAGGTTTCCTTACTCACTCCAAAATCCCACCTCATAACCTTCTTACGTGATTCATACCTATTAGTAGAAAAGCACATCTGTTTTCCATTCATTTGTTTTTGAAAAAGGGGAGTTGCAGCAAAATGATACACGATATCTCATGAAAGCTGGTCATGTTTTTAAATGACTGATAACGCAAAAGGACCACAACAACAATAATCTCACGGGTGTTCCTGGGGTCACACAGTGACAGTGTGGAGAACTAATATGTTTTAACATATTGCAGTCGGTTCAGAGTTTGAAGGAAATATATACGACAGAAGTATTCAGTCAGTTCAGCTCAAACACAATCCACAATGAGCAGAGCTTCAAAAGTTCTCTCTTGAACCACGACTACTATTGCTGCTCAGTGATTTCCAACCTATTTTCCACTCATGTCGTCTTTTTTTTACAATGCTGCCATGTAGGACTTCAACATTTCCATCTGTCCCAAGCGTCAATTCAGCAGTTCAGCTTCTTTGTGGATTCATTGTTACCATGGTTACTGAAATAAAATGGGTTTTTAAATTGTGTTCTCCTGAGGTGCTCTTGTATGATGAAAAGAGCTTTTGAGTCATGCGAAATTATTCGTGGTGTGCCTCAGTAATTTGTTTAGCTGCGAGACTTGGCTCCAGAAAGGTTGAGGTTCGTATAATGTGGCTTTAGAAATGTTTCAAATGAAAGAGCAGAATCAATTTTTATTATTCTACCAACCTGCCCAGGGTCTAAGGGGGGGGGGGGGGGGTAAAACCTGGTACATTACAACTCTCCTTGTCTTACATAGGGTTAATGTTATTTGTGCATTTTCCCTGTTCAAATAAAGAAACATAACATGACAATGAAATGAAAAAATATATATTTTTTACCGGGATCCAGCTCAGGAACATCATCCACCTTAACTGTTGGCAAAGAAAAAGAACAGAATCATGCAAACATCTTAAATCCACACAGAAATGCTAAAAATGCCGAGCATAAATTATAAGGCATAATACACAAATGTCCTTAGCTGCCATGACACAACATGGCGTGTTAATTAAGACAGAATATAGCAGAACAATGGGGCAGAACAGGACGTTTCACAGTTTCCCCATGTAAAGGACACGCATGCCAAAGGGGTGAGCTCATCTACAGAATACATTTGCTAATTTGTGTACTTTTAATACAAACCAAAAAGTTACACATGGTCCAAAATGCCTTAGCATGTAACAATTTACAAGTTCTTACCTACTGTCTCAGGGTGCTATTCTGTACCGACGTAATTAGGTAAAAGCAAGGAAACGAGCATTGAAGTTCTTGCTTTCATGAAATAAAGTATATCAGTGACACAGGGATCCTTGTTGCCTTCTGTTTCACATGATGAGTGCACGGTATTCACCAGAACATCTATATTCTTACTTGCTGGAACAAGGACCTCCACTTCTGGTTCGACTTTTTCCTCAACAGCTGGTTTTGCGGTTTGTGCATCAGCAGTAGGAACAATTGCTTTTTCCTCATTATCTGCTACAGCTGGAACTGCTGCTGATGTGGCCTCAGGTCCACTCTATTATACATGAATATATAAAATATTAACACGTAGAAAGGTCACATTAACTTCTCATTAGCATAGCAGTTCCTGAATAATATCTGTGTTATAAACAGCATGGCCGCAATTATGCATAACTGGAACATGGAAGTTTTTTTCAGATTTGTCAGAGTAGATTTGAATAAGTTGAAGACTTTCAAACTCTGCTACTGACCTCCTGAGTAGGTGTTGCATCAGTGCTTAATCTATCTTCATCCGCTCCGGGAACAATTGGTTCCTCAGCCTTTGGATCAATGACCTCAGGATCAGCTGCAGGCGCTGCAGGAGAGGGAAACAGAGGGGAGGATGTGTTTTTATCATCCAAGTGTTAAGGCATGGGCTGTGATAGCTTACTGTTTAATGCATGTTGCAAGCAAAACCAGACGGGCTGGAAAAGTAATTTTAAACACCAACTGTGCACAAGCTGTTTTCAGTGTGCATATTTTCACATTTGAACACTTGTTGATCACCTGCTATTGTTGTAGCGGCCTCAGCCTCTGCATCTGCCTTCGCCTCCACCTCCGCCTCCGGCTCCGCCTCCGGCGCTGTGTCTGCTGTAGGCGTAGCCGCTGGTTCTGCCTTTACAACCGCAGGAGTCACTGGTTCACCGGGTTCATTATCAGGCTTACTCGCTGTTGTTAGTGGTATTTCCTATATTCAGCACAAGATGTACATTATTATGTTCACGTAATGATTCAGAAAACAAGTCTCTGGTTTGGGGTTTTAGGTTCACTTCAGCTTATTTGTTAAAATGTCACCATCCCTTTCTTGTACGAAGCAAGAGGAATACAAAACATAAAGTCAGTCTGAAAAGGGCAAAGACACCGAGCTTTCATTACATTTCATGCCAATAACATAATGCTCTTGATTAAACTGAATCCAGGTCGCTCAGAGGCACTGTCACCCAGAAACACTGATTCATTCTGATTAAAGGTTTGGAGAGAGGACGGTGACAAAGGACAAAAAAAAGTTTGCAATGTCATCGTAACCCAAACTTAAAAATAACACTTTATTTTTCACATAATTCACCCAAACATTATTCAGACCTGCACTTATTTCATTTTTTTATGTGTCACTTGGGGTTCAGTGTCTATCTCAAGGACACTTCCACATGCGGACAGAAGGAGCCGGAGATTGAACGGCTACCTCGTGACCCCTGAGCCACAGCCGCCGACCAGTTATTACAAAATTACAGTCAGTACCATGATGAAACCAAAAGTGGTTGCTTTAAGATTCCAGGAGACCTTCTCTGAGATAAAAGACGAAGAAGAAGATTGGACTGATTGACAGATTTTGAAAAAGGATTCAAGCTAAAACCAATAAACAAAAGTATTATCATTCTTCACCTCGGCTGTATGCTCAGTTTCCTTGTCAGCGTCGGAATCTCCTTTGACCTCTGCCGCTGTGTCTGCTTCAGGGGCCGGGGTCTCAGGAGCTGCTGCCTCCTCTGTTGGGGCTTCATCATCTACAGATAGACATGTGAAGAAAGAAAGTAAAAGAATAATGAAAAGAAAACAGCACACATCCAGTGAAGTTCCAACTACTGAGACACATCAATTTCAAAATGTGGGGAAAGAATTCAGGGCTGTTCTGAAACCCTGGTGCTTCAATGAACGTATACACGTCAGATAAAAGCTGGAGCAACTATCATTTCCTTTTTTAGAGAAGAAAGGAATCAGACATGGCAACCCAGAATCTGTCTCAAAGCTAGTTTCTTCTTCCTTTCAAAGCTTGCAAATTAAAAACACAACAATATTATTGTGTGTCCTCTACTGCTCACAAACAAATAAGTGGAAACATAAACCTAAAATAGAACAAATAGAACACGAGACTGGTGGTGATTAGTGTAACCATTGCTAATTAAAAACGGCATGCCTTTAATCCATCTGTTCTCATTCATGACCATTCAAATCATCTGTCTCAATGGTCGTTAAGCTGCTGTGGATTCATCACATTCTCTAACACGACTATCACCACCGACACATGGAGCCACGCCCTGCTCTGATTGCTCCCTGATGTGAACGCTGCAGCCACAACTGGATGACATCGATCACGGCCGGCTCACCTGCCTCAACAGACTTCACAGCGCAAGCATCGCAACTCTGTACTAATGAGAACATACAAAGCGCATGTCTTTGTCGTTCTGTGTGTGCGATGAGCATGGCGTTTGTGTGTGCTTGAGTCAGTGCTGTGACATTCCCCAGTCGCATGTGAGAAGCTGAAACAGCAAAACTGCGCACTTACTTAAGCATTCCTTGCTCTGCTGAGTTCAGCAGCAACCATGATGCCGGTTCATCAGGGTAGTACCTTCTTCCAAATACAGGTACCAACCATTAAATAAGAGCTATAACCATCTAGAAATGGTGGTATGAGTGATTAAGAATGCATTGAAACAGTGCAAAAGAAATGCACAGGAAGGAAAACACAATCAGAAAACTAGAAGTGGAAAATTGAGGACATCTCAGAAAGTAATAAGAGACATCAGGGTTCTGCTGCTCAGCATCACAACTCTCTTCCATAATATGCTCACAGAAAACAATCCTTCATCTTTCCTAACAGCTGCTCATTGCCGAGAGAGCTTCCAATGAATGATCCCTGTGTTTGCCAAGTCAGATTGTATCAAAGTCGGAGAAGCCTTGAGGCGGAGCGGCATCAACACATCTGACGTATTTCCATCGCATCGTAAATTATCTGGAAGGGAGCAGTGCTGGTGACACCCTGGCTTCCTTCACACACCCTTCACACAAATCCATACCAACAAGTGGGACCAAACAAAGAATGAAGAAACACACACATCACATGCACTCATGCGCAGAAATATGGTTGTGAGGCATGCACAGATGCACGGTTACTGACAGCAATCGAAACAAGCACTCTTTGTTTCCCTCAAGTCCCGTTTCTCCGGTGAATGTCACTGTATGAGCTTGGGCACCAAAGATAAACAATAATCAGTGCCCTCAATCGTTTCTTGAGAATCAAACAGCATTTCGAGCTCAATAAACAGGAATGCGTGTGTGTGGGTGTTTCTGATTCACTATCTTTATGTCGACCTTCGAAATCACTGTCTCCATCAAAGAGATACGTGTTAGGACATTCAACTTGTTGAACGAAGCTGAGATGCCAGTTGATGTGCCTCGCCAGTGTGCGGAAGGCTTATGATAAGAAGTAAAAGATGTGACACAACTACAAACAGTGAAACAGTTTACTTCCTGCTGACATTTTATTGTTAATTTGTCAGACCAGGACCTCTGTTGATTGTGAGGATGTGTGTTATGTTATGTGTTATGTCTAAGTGGGAAATGATTGGGCACATCTTGTATTGGCATGGTGCCGATATGCACTGTGTGTGTGTGAGGTGTGTGGCTCTAATGTACTGTGTGTGTGAGAGAGAAAGAGAGAGAGAGAGATTACCCCATACTAACTCTCTTTCTCTCTTTCCGTTGCCACTCCATAGAACATTCTGTTCCCATCTATCAGTTTGCCACTTCCTCCTTTAACTACCTTCACTACAAACATGCGTCCATACCCCCTCCCACCCCCACCTGCCATGACACACACACACACACACACACACACACACACACACACACACACACACACACACACACACACACACACACACACACACATGCGTGCCAAAAACTCATTAAAACACCTCTTCCTCCCTTTTAGTCCAAACGTACAAACAACCACATGTTCACACACACGTAAAGGCAAGTTCACATTCACTCTGACACTTTGACTAAGCGGTGTCCTGTTTTGTGTTAGTACAGCAGAGAAACTAACTGTTGTACATCCAGAACCTCACTCCCTTTTTTCTTTTTGTCTTTAAGACTGTCTCCCCCCTTTCCTCTCTCTTGCTCCCTCCCAAACTCTTAACTTAACTGTCTTTGTCTCTCTGCCACTGCTTCCCCTCGAGGCCGATGAGTCATCTTGTGTGCCTCTGACATGGCCGCACGCTATTGTACGATTGTGTGCAGCATGTGCAGCGTTAATATGCAAAAAGGTCCCCCTGAGGAGGACACTTAAGTCAAACCAGTTTACACATGTGGGAAAACACCAAACTGTCAGTTACATTGTGTTCTTTTAGGAAACTAGTCCAGTGGCTTGATAGACTCCTTTGCCACTTTATCAAGTACAGGTACTATTGTACATCTAATCCAACACAACTGCTCTGCCACATGTTCTATATTAAACATTTAAGTAATCATAAACCTCTCTGACAGTGTCAATCCAAAAACATTATTAAAGGTTACATTTTCTATTGAATCATCTGATAGAGAGCACAGTTTGAGATTGGACCTATGAATAGACATACAGCTGAGCAGAAAAAGTCATTAAATGAATGGTTCAAACATTTTGGGTGATGTTCAAAAGCTCAAGCAAGGAGCCGATCGCTCTGTCCAAAGGTAGCCTCTAACGCTCAATAATTAACATTTTATATCTCCTGATATGCCAGACTATATCTTGGCCAGGCACAGCAACCTCCTGTCGTGGGTTACTGGACCCCGCCAGGGGGGGGGGTGCATTTTGTTACCTTTGGATAGAGCCGTTTCCGCCTGTTCCCATCTTTGTGCTAAGCAACATGTTTGAAAGATAAGCATTTCATTTCATTTCCCTGTTCTATAAATTCAGGCAAGCAGGACTTTGATAACACGTAGGATGCTCAACTAACATGGGCGGCATCAGCGTTCCAGGAAGTTGGTCCTGACAACAGGTAAAAACAGGGTTCATTGGAAATGTAGCACCAATTGCGACTAAAATGAAATACACGTGAAGTGAATAAAAAAGCACTTTCAGCAAGTTACATCATGTTGGTGAGCTACTAACAGCCGATACAGTGTGAAGACTGCACTTCCAGTGAACACACGCCTTGATGGAAGTTGTAGGGCTGCAGTGATGCCTTGATGCTGGCACCACTGTTTGGCTGACGCATGAGGAAACTGTTTACTTTGACACCTCATAACAATTCTTCCCGGATATCCGGATATTAAATTTTTGTCATATTCACCTTTTATTATGACGAAACAACAAAGAAGTCTATCTTCTTTTAAACCGCTGCACTTTTGTAACATGCGGTCTACATACATTGGAGTGTGAACCATGTTATCAATGACAAAGCGAGAGGAACTTCATTGTCTGACTGTTGGTTCCTGTCCTGAGATTGTGTTAGACGCCTGTGTGAGATCGCCTGTGCGTATTGACTGAGTAATATTGTGTGTACATACAATAACCAACCCTTTCCCCCGTAACAGTACACCATAAACCGTGTGTGCATGTGTGTCAGGTGATACAACAGCACCTCCACAGTGCATTGTTCTGTCAGGTATGGCTCTATTGTGTGTTTGTAGGACAGAAAGTGCTGTGTTTACCCCAATCATGCACACCTTGAAACTGCCCCCATGGGAGCAGAGGGAGTGTGTGTGTGTGTGTGTGTGTGTGTGTGTGTGTGTGTGTGTGTGTGTGTGCGCGTGTGCCCGCCTTTCACTTATCCACCAAAATAGTGTTTTATGTACTGGTAGTTGAAGGTGTAAACACCAGGCAAGTCTGCACACACACACACACTGTTCACACACCTGGCACAAATCACACGGTGCTTTTTGCTTTCATCTGCCTCTAAGACACACATATGCTCTACAAATGACTCACACACACAGTAATGAAGCACTCCCTCACTCACACACTCGTTCTGTACATTTAAATCCTACCCCACACACACACACTCTCTCACACACACACACTCTCTCACACACACACAGATGCTGACGGCCCTGGGGGAGAGGAAGGCGCTGAAACTAGTCGTTTCGGTGGGTGTTGTCTGCAGCTGCAGCTGGATCTAGTTACCGAGGCACTCCCTATCCTTAACTTCTACAGCTTACACACACCGTCCATGATGTGCACACATGCGACTGACCTAACAACCCATCTTTTTCTGTGAAACTCGAAACCACTTGCATGCAAGCGAGCAAACTCTCAATGGAGATTTCCTACGTCACTGTACAACAGGATCCCGGGTGAAAAAAAATAAATGTGTGTGTGTGGGAAAGTGAAAGTGTGGGTGTAAGGGTGGCTCCTATCTGGTGGTTTACCTGCTAATAAAAAGTGAACCGGTCGAGTGAGATTACGCCAGATGCCATCCAAGTGCACCAACGTTCAACTGAAATTTTGTTTGCATAATGACCACGAGGCTCACAGTTGCTCTGACTATCTCCCTCACTTTTCACCATCCTTGTATACTTCTCTGTTTTCCCTCTTATCGGCCACACCATATCTCTTTTATATTTTATCTTCTTCTTATCTCCCCTCCTTTCCCTCCATCTGTCCCCGAGTATTTGTTTTTCTCAATGCTTCCTTTCTCTCCCTCAGAGTTTTATTGCTCATTTGAACAATCTGGAATCATTACATGTGCCGCGGGGAAGGGCAGGGGCCCAGCTGAAGAGGGAAAAAAAGAGCAATTGATGAAGAATGAAAATATAGAGAAGAAAAACGAAGATGAGAGACTTAAAAAGAGGAGGAAAGAGAGAAAAAGAGAGAAAACAGGAGGGAAATATAATGGGCCCACCACACCCCTGTGGGCCAAAACTCATGTCCAAAAAAGATGGCCATATTACACGACACACCTATTTCACTGATAATGTCTCAGCTGCAGAGGCATGAACAATCACCGTATGGAAAAGGAGGACAGAGCTGCTTTTATTCATTCAGTGCGAACGGCGGTGTTTAGCGGTGTTTAGCTCAAGGTGAATTGAATTGTCATGCCGACAGTGAGGCAGACACTGGTAATTGCACTCACACACACACACACACAGGCTGCCAGACAGACACATACGGATGTGTAATGAGGCAGACTGGCAGAAAAGGAGAGAATGATAGGTGAGACGGAGGGATATGAATTAGGGGTTAAAAGAGACAGTGGGATGAAGATGAACAATACAGAGAGAATAAAAAACATATTTATATATATATATATATATATATATATATATATATATATATATATATATATATATATATATATATATATATTCATAGATAGATAGATAGATAGATAGATAGATAGATAGATAGATAGATAGATAGATAGATAGATAGATAGATAGATAGATAGATAGATAGATAGATAGATAGATAGATAGATGTGCGTGCATACAGACAAAAGCAGACAGCGAAAGGCTGATCTGAATTAATTGGAAAATAAATCATTACCTTGTGCCTGGGCGCTTGTAGCCAGCAGGCTTCCTAATAGCAGAATCCACAGGTATGACATCATGGGAACACGGTGTTCTGGCTGCGATTGAACCGGTGCTCAGACCCTCTTTATTCTGCCTTCAAACAGGACAATCAACCGGCCTGGACGTTTCAGGTGGACCTGGAGGGCGCGCGTGTAGGTGTACCGGTGCGTTCTTGCGCGTCGGATCAAAACCGTGGAGTCTCCAAGGTGCTCGGATGCTCAGCTCAGTGCGCGCTACCGTGGATCTGTCGTCCTCTCCTTTTGTCTGGATTGGAAGAGAGAAGGTCCAGTCTTTATTAAGGTGGGCGGGTCTCTTCTCTCAAATACAGGCAGGCAGGCAGGCAGGCAGGCGGGTAGGGCTGTGCACGGTGCTGCAGGACATTACTTCCCCACTAATCAGTAGTGTTCATAACATTTCCGATGTTATGGCTGTTGCCAACAAATTGGTAATCGTTTTTTTTCAGTGCGAGGAAAAGCTCAATTATCCAGAAACTCCTTATGAAACCTTATTTAATTCAAGTCGTCGTCCTTTTAGAGAGCCATGGTAGCTGTTCCCATTCATTGAGATAAAGCAACCTTCAGGACTGTAACTTCATTTTATTTTAATAACCGGTCAAGTCGCCTACTAACAAGACCAATCGTATCTGTCTATATGTGTTAAGACACATTTTGAGAAACTATCTCTATTTCTAGGCATTTCCATATATATTCGATGATACATTGGCTATGATTTAGGCAGCATGTGACATTTTTACAGTCTCTTTACTTGGTTTAATATCAGGTTTCTAAAGAGTACAGTGAATTACTGGATTGGAAAATGTAAGGCGTTGGTCTGTTTTTAATGTTAAATTAATGTTAGGTTTCCTTTTGAGAAAACCACACATGAGCTCATGCAAACCAACCAGTAGGTGGATTTGAAAAGAGAGCATGCTGCTTTCGTTTCCTCGGGCTCCTCTCTTTTTCATTACCACTTTGTTAAGTCGCCTCTGTGCCAAATCGAATTGTCTTACTGATATTGATCGTCAGGTGGCGCTATTTGTTCATTATTTCACAGTTCACATTAAACGGTTCCAGGCTTTGTCTCGCTCTTCGGAGCTGCAGTGTGCAAATTTTGAAAGAGCCTTCTTTTTTTGTGTGAAGACAATCGCATTCAAACCACTATATACATATACCATATACATGCTTAGGGTTTTTCCTATATTTCTATGTCATTATAATTATTATAATTTAGCCGTTTTTCATATAGTACATAATAAATGGTGAAGGAAGGGGCACATCTATTAAATCATTTAATACCAGATAAAGCACGTTATTAATTTGTAGTAAATACCTAACATATGATGAAAATAAAATACCTTAGAGCAGGCCATACATCAAGAGGGAACATCTTAAATATTTTTATTGTTAAAAAGGTTGTGCATTTCTCCCCACCAGATCAGAAGTAGCTTGACATACTTATTTTCGGAAACAAAACCAAAGAGAATAACTTCCTGTGTGATCTCATAATTCATGCATGATGGGACTTGACAGGCATCCATCACATCTGATTCACACACCGTCACTTCAGGTGTCTTGGAAATAAAATACAAGTCTTGCATAGAGGCAAGGCTGTTATTTTGACACTGATGAATTACAGTAGTCTGACCTTTTGAATGTGCTCATTAAGATACCGCTTCTTTTGTTTTAGCCACAGACAAACAAAAGCCATGTGACACATGAACATTCAGCAAGCATCCTGCCTCAGTAACCTGTAAACATAGTGTGAAACCAGCACTGCCACATGTCGTCATAGTTCTACCACCTTCGACTCATATGTACAGTATTTGTTATAAAAATGCAATGAAAATAGTTTAAAAAAAAGAAATGTTTATTAGTGTTTTAGCACAGATTACATAAACATAAAATCATTCATTGAACACGATTATAAAAACATACATAAAGCTATAATTTGGGATTATTTCAGTAAAGTGATTGTTTATTGAAAGGGCAGGGTTAGCACAACTTTTACACGTCCATTTTGCACCAATCTTCCCTCTTCAGGATATCATATTAAGGAAGCAAAAGTAGAACATGTATCGTGTATGTATATCATATGTATTGAGCCAGAATTTGAGGAGCCAACATATCCGTAGTTAAAGATTTCCACCATTTGGTCAGTATTTCACAAACATTGACCTGAGGCATGCTTGGAACTCATGTCTATTATTTAGTGCAATAACTTCACATCAGAAAAAGAGGAGCGGCAGATTGACAATGTGGCTGAAAGGGCCCCTCCCCTGTTTTACAAGACCAATGCTCATATTAAGGCTATAAAGCTTGAAAGTAAAGAAAAAGCTCAACTACTGATCCGTAAGTGTGTCGCTTTAACAACACTTATGGTTGCACTTGGTAGATCAGGTAGTTTGTGGCGGTGCCATGTTTAGGTCCGCGAAAGAATAAGAAAGCCTCCATTAAGGAGTTCCACAAAAAGAGGCTCGACTAACTTTACTCATGGCTCTTTGCTTTTGGCACAAAATGAAAATAAATCTCTCATCAATTACCGAAACTACCCTAAGCTTGTCGACCCCTCTCCTGTGCTCCCCACCTGTGATCTGTACTATACAGGACTTTGGTCAGCTATCGATTAATAACAGCATAAAGACTGACTTCAGCATGAAGTGTACCAAACATATTTCAGGAAAAAGAAGAAAAGGAAGTGGTCCATGTTCCCTTGCCTGACAATACGATTTCTTGTTTCTGATAAATCTCCACCTGAAATTTTTATTTAATAAACTTTCAAAAGATTACACCTCCCATTTGAGGCTGAGAAGAAGTAGTGGTAGTTCTCAGACTGATTCCCCAACGTGCTACATTAGGGAAGTGAAGTGTAACTGAAATACACTGCACAGGCATTCCCAATGTGAAACTATCACGCATTATTAGTGCAGGATTTTCCTCTACGACACACCGACAGCTGTGCAACAAAGGAGGAAAAGGTATTGAACATTTGGGTCATCTGCAGTAGGACAGTAACGTTAGCAAAATGCCACGTGAATGGTACTGTTAAAGACACTTGGAATTAAAAGGCATAGATAAATGTGCATGTGTGTGTGTGTGTGTGTGTGTGTGTGTGTGTGTGTGTGTGTGTGTGTGTGTGTGTGTGTGTGTGTGAGAGAGAGAGAAAGGCAGAATCATTCAGCGTAGCAAACAAAGTGAGGACAGTATTTTTGGCTCCCATGGTCCGTCTCCGTAAGGCTGCAGGTTGGCTGACGGTCCCACTCTGAACAATCCGATTGCTATTGTTTTGGTGCAAGTGAGTGAGTGATTGGCTGGAAAGTGGCTCACATTTTGTTGAAACACTCCTTGGCGTTGGACCACACCTGGATTCCCTGAGACAGTTATGGAGTGACAAAGAACAAGAGTGCTTTTGAGAGAACGACAGAAGAAAAACAAAAACCAGATTGGGAGCAGAACTGCTGAAGGATCAACACGCCGGGCATTCTGATGTAGGGAAGTATACAAGTAAAGGAGCCCCTTACCTTCTTACACATGCTGATCTGCATGATGGCATAGCTAATTAGCGCTTCACGCAAATCTCTGTCCTTCTGTTCCTTGAAACGTTCAATGTCTTCCCAGGCTGTTCGCACAAACTCTCTGGAGACACAACCACAAAGACACATGCTGATGTCAGTCATTCTGAGGGGCGAAATAAAAGTCATTGTGGAGGAAGAACAAACAATGTGGTGTTTTTAAAATGACAGTTAAATTGCTGATGTCTTCTTAAATCGTACACAATACCTGATTTTGACACGCCTACCTGATTTAAGATTGTGACTTGAATCCATTATGCTGACACTTACCTTTTTATACGTTACTTATTGTTAAGAAACTGTTTACATCTCTGTATATATTACTGTTTGCATTGAGTTTATCTATTTCAAATACCGTCTTCCACAAATTTATATTCCTTCATTTTATATTTTATTTATGTTTATATTTTAGCCTTGCATTTTAACCTTCTCATTCTTCCTCAATGACTTCCTTGTACTTGTTGAACATGTTATGATGAAGAACTTGGAACGAGGTTCAACGTTTTCTACGCTGAACGTCAATTTCACGTTCATTAGTTGCAAACGGACACATTCAGTTCACCAAAAACATGAACACGTTCAATGAAGCGCTCTTTTAGTGTGTTCATGCACAACACTGGGTGAAACAATTCATTATATAAATGACGGGCAAATTGTTTGACTAAAAACAGATGTCATGTTTTTCCAGACAGAGGATTGATTCACTACTACTGAGCTTACTGGCACTCCGTGTTCTTTTCCTTGAGCGTTTCCTCTCCCTCACGGATACTCTGCTCCAGGGCTGCCAACCTGCTCTCCCTCTGCTCCTGGCTCTCTTGGCCGAACAGTTTACTGGTCATCCCCTTCAGAGAAAAGACCCGAACCGTCTGCACACACAGACAAATCAGTTGACTCACTGATGCTCTCATCAAAACAGATCACAATAATAAAAAAATAATTCTGTTCATTTATATCACTTTGTCATGCAGAATTCTGACTTGACTTGTCATTGTGTGTGTGTGTGTGTGTGTGTGTACACTCCCAGAACGTGTAGGAGAAAGAGAGAGACGATGAGAGAGTGTGCGAGTGCCTTACCCCAGTAGCCAGCTCTTCCTTCTGTTGTTTCTTTTGGACGAGGTCCTGAGCTACCATCTCCAACTCGTACTGCATCAGCTCATGTTTCCTACACACTGACCTGAATCCACAAACACACACACTCAGAAATTGACACATTTTTGAAAAGTCAATGAAAATGTGAACCCAAAAATATTGATGCATCCTGATACTAAGATTACAACAAACAGACAGACAGACGGATGATAAAGACATAAGAGATCTCCATCCAAGTAATGGGCCCAACATCAGTTCTTGTTGATAACCACAGGTCTGCATTATATGCTCTGCTGAAAGATGTTTACATATGCTATAAAGCATTTGCATTAGCGCAGTTGCGTGTTGCTTTGTTTTCAATAGAACGATACAGAACAGCGGCAACATGAGGCGGAATCACAAAAAGGCAGTGTTGGATATTTCTGAAGTCTGCCTCAGGAAATAATAAGAACGAATTGGAGTGTGGAAAAGACAGGGTTGCATCTCTACAGCTACTCACATTAAGAAACATGAATAATGAAATACCAATTCACTGAGTCAAGAAAACTCTAAGGATCAATAAACTGATGTTTGATGCTTTATTATCAATTCAACTTCAGCACATATGATAGTTCTTCAAACCAAATGTGCCGACTTGCAATCCCTTCTGATGGTCTGTTAAAACCAATAAGAGCATTTGTTAGATTGACTAATATTACCTTCCGGCTTATTGTTTGGCCTCGTATAGATACGCCTCTCTGTCTCTCAAACGTACCTGACAGCATCAGTGTAGAAAAGGTATTCTTTCAGTTGGTCTGCGTAATGCTCTTCTTCCTCCAGAATGTCATCTATTGATGCAGCATACCTGTTCACATGTCGCATTCAAAAGGGAACCAATGCAAAAGATAAGGAATTATGTTTGAGAATGTGTTGAAGTTAGTAGTTTAATGGTGTATTGCCGCTTCAGTAAACACATTTAAGTGTACAGTATGCAGTAGTTGAAGGGCAACTTTAGTCCACTTACGTGTCCATGTGGTGGCCCGCGCTCTGTAGTCCATCTCCCATCTCTTTTTCTATAGCACTCCATTCACTGGAGACAACAATTTAGGTTTAATTCTGCAACTCTCAGTTCAGTCCATGCAGCCTGAAGACCTTTTCTTACAAGTGCTTTGTGCGCTACAATTTGCTCATGGATGTTTACAGCCTTATTTTATTTACAAAATTCATCTTGAAGCTTCAAAATTCTTTCGCTAAGCATCTAAAAATAATCCAGAAAACCAAAGGAAAATGATGAAGTCGAAACATGGCCTCTCCATGAACAAAGGAATTACCCTGCGACCCCCTTTAACACTGAAGTCATCAGCATGTATACTACATGTAGGAGAAGTTCACATCCGTTTCCTTATGCCAAAAAAATGCAACGCCTTTAAAGGGGAAAAACGTTCAGAAATTCAGCGTGACGTAAAATATGATTAGGCTTACGTGTTTCTGTCAGCAAAAGTGTAGATCTGAGGTATCTGGACACAGTATATGCACTACGTGTCATTTAATGTGAGCTTAGAGCTTGTTGATGCTTTTATTTTAATAAATGTAGTTCTCTTTTAGGCCAAAACTATGACTTTTTATATATATATATATATATATATATATATTTTTTTTTTTCTCTCTCACCTGAAGACTCTGCCGTAGTTGCCATGGACCTTGTAAACTCCATACAGCCTGTCTGCTACTTTCTAGAATAAAAAACAAAACAATCAAATTAATCATTATTACGTGGTCGGAAAAATAAATAACACTGGTAGAGGAGCGCTCCTTGCCCGAGACAAAATGACAGAAATCTACAAAGCTAAAGTCATTTTTCTCAGAGGCTGGCAAAATAACACAATAATATGCAAAAAAAAAAAGCATAAATCACTACCCAAACCTCAGCAGACAGTTAAAAAAAGGTGTGTGTGTGTGTTTCACACATGCCAAAACTCACCACCCGCACCCTCAGTAACTGAGAGATGAGAGAGTTCAGTTCATCACTGTAGAGTTTCAGTGCTGTGAATCGCCTGGAGAACACAACACGGGGATCAGAACTCAAACAGTGTTAAACTCA
Source organism: Lycodopsis pacificus (assembly GCA_028022725.1). Lineage (NCBI taxonomy): Eukaryota > Metazoa > Chordata > Actinopteri > Perciformes > Zoarcidae > Lycodopsis > Lycodopsis pacificus. The sequence continues at coordinate 10,374,575 of CM051688.1, read as the reverse complement.
ATCTAAACATTTCTAATGAGAAACTCTAATCACCTTACTTCTTACTACCTGTTGTGCCACTGGGATCCTTCATTTTGAATTAGGTCTACACATTACAGCTCCTAAGAAAACTATTTCACCATGATTCAGTCATCTGACTACATGTCCTGCTTTGTATGAATCCTGGTCAAACGTTTCAGAGGCAAACCAAAGAAAAGGCAACTTTTTATCAGTCTGTTTTTCACCTACTTGTCAGGGTTCTTGACTCTGAACATGGCACTCAGAGACTTTAGTCTGGAGTCAAACTGGTGGGGAACAGAAGTATACACACGTTAACAGGGTTTTATGTTGCATATGGCATACAGGAGCATTCAAGAACTTTGCCGATAATAAAACAAGTGACAGAAACACTGACATCCATGTAAAATGTGAAGGAGACAATCTAACTCTATACCTTGTCTTGGAAACCTGTCTCCAAAACCACCTCCCTCCATTCTTTCTCCTGAGGACAGATGATTGACAGATGACCGAGACATGATAGACAGGATTATCAACCACGCTGTGTACAAATTGGGCTATTAAACAACCACAAAGCAACCACAAAGGGCTGGATTGAGCATGTTGCTACAGGATACAAGGAAAAGGTGAACTACAAATGCGACCGTTCAGTTTAAAGGTGTGGCAAGAAGGATGCACGGATTTTCAAACCAGAGCAGCTTCATGCAGTGTTTGGCCAAAGTGTTATTGTCAATTTGAAATCCCTGTTAGACTAAGTGTGGCAGAAGCAGCCAATGGGACATTATGTGGACCATAATGAGTGAGGCTTAAGCGTTTACCTCTGTCAGAAAGAGGAAGAAGATTTTGTCATTGGAAAGGACAGGATGTGATGCAACACGAAGCAGGAAGTTCTCCAGGCCGACTCGCCGTCGCTCAACAAAGTCCGGGTCGAGGTTGTCGGCGGACATTTTGTGCCACACAAACTCTGCCTGCAAGAGGGGCAAAAGAACAAATGTGAATATCACCTCAAAAGATAAGGGGCGTATCTACTACCAGGAAGAAAAACTACATATGAAGTTTTATCACAAAACGTCCTTAGTTATACCCAACAACTGAATTATTTGTAATTCTTTTCTCACCCTTTTCTCTGGTAGTGGAGGGATGATGATGTAGGGGTAGGTGACCAGGAGGTATGTTCTGAGCAACTCAAACTCACTGTAGCGTCTCCACAAAGTGTCAGGTGTGGCGGGAGTACCCCCCTCTGGAAGTGCCTCAGCTGGCCTGTAGACAGAGGAATGGGAATAAACAGTGTTGTTATCAGGTGTCAAACTGCATCCCTGGGAGGAAGTATTTCACTTAAGTACTCTAAGGACGCTATGACATAACATCGGCAAAGATAAAAAAAATGTCCTGTGTGCTATTATTGAAGTGTAGGAGAAATGGTGCCACTCCACTCTTCTTGTTGTTGTCACAGCTGTGTTTCTGCATCACCATGAAGATGTTTGCATATGCTGGCACACTAATGGCAGCAGAAAAAGACTCCAGTTCATGACCTACCGTGTCTCTATGAGGTAGACTGTATAGGTTTCCTGCATGTTAACCGTGTTCTTCCCTGTTCTCTTCTCTGACTCGGTCACATTCATCTCCATTTTTCTCAGCAGAGTTGTCCCTCTTTCCACCATCTATACAGACAAGAAAATAATAATGAGTGGGCACGACAAGAATAAAAAAAGACAAATATGTGAGGGAGCATCAGAAAAAGTAATATCAGGTGAACAGACAGGTTTGTGCAGGGTAAGCGTGGTTCTCAGGGACTACAAACAAAGACAAATGCCCACTCTGGTGGACAGCGAAGTTTTATTATATTCTGTTCTACACTATGCAAACAGATGAAGTGCTGTTTTGCAATGTTAGATAACTTTCTGCAACGCGTCTTTATAAAGAGTATGGCAGGCGTGTGCAGGTCACACGACAAGGCAATACTACCACCATTAAGTACTAAAAATCGTTGCTTATGTATCCGGAAATGAAATGAAACCACGGTAAACAAGACTGGACTTGCAGGACACAAATGGGTCTCTGGATAATTTAAAGTCAACTCAAGGCTTTAGCGTTCAAACTTGCTAGCAAGCGAGCTAACAGCAGGAGTAGAAGTTTACAAAGTAACGTTAGCTTCGAACTACCGCTAGCAAACGCAACGCGAGCTCACTTTGTAACTGTATGGATACCGTGCAGAGCTAGCAATAGCTAAGTTTAGCTTTGAATAGGTGAATGGGAAAAGTCTCAGTTGCTTCATGTCACTCACGTTGACTCCACCTAACGTAGCTAACGTTAACTGTTACGTTCGGCCTGTTTGGGAAAGTGTTGACCAGTGAAAACAGGCTGTTTAGCTAAAAAAAAAGTATATCAAAAAGTACGACCGTGTTTATGAGGTTGTTCTCGGATTCTGTTGACGTGATGTCGGTGTTACCGATCACAGCTACTTCTTCGATACTTCGCGAGTCTGCCATCATCATCTGGCTGCTGTTGTCAGCTGAGCTGGCAGCGTAGTGCTTCCTCTGCTTTACGCATGCGCGTTGCAGACTTCACTATATACTTTTTGATACAACTAAATGAATGGTAGTAAATGATTAATGTCCATTCGATCATACATGGCTCATACAAAATGAATACTAGTAATACGATAATAATATTACTAGAATACATATCCACAATAACAATATAATATCATAACCATCTCTGGCAATAGTCTTATTATATAAGACTGATTAAATGTAGAATGCAACAATGCAATTAGAGGTAATAACAAGACCTTAAATTGTACTGAAATTACTCAGTGACCATATAAAGTTAAGTTTCAATTCAGAACAACAAAAAGGCAATTCCCACGTGTTAATGTGCAGGTATTAGCCTACAAAATGCTTGGGATTTGCTACCATGATTGTTGTTCAACATGCTGCACATTTGAAGCAGATCAATTGATGGTTTCTGAAGTTTCCATGCAGCTTTGCTGAATTGGTGAACCCAATACCCTCCTTTGGAGTTTTCCATCTTCCTTTAATGCATTGCTTTGGCAAGGCTGACATCTACTGGTGGTATTTATTTCCATTTTACTCATAGAGCCTGTGATTTTGTTCGTATTGTTTCTTATTTTTGACAACTTTGGAAAAGTAATGACTCTGTATTTGTGAAATGCCCCCTTTTAACTGAATTGATTCAGTTTGCAGAATATGTGTAATTTAAGCTTTCCCCACTGAAGGATTATCAAGTACAATGGGAAAGACTATCATTCTTTTGTGTCGACAGCTACCCATCCTAAACATTGATCTTAGGTTAATGCTTAAACATGCTGTCTGACCATGACGGTTTTGTAATATCAAGTATTATATGAGGATATTACACCATACATTCAAGAAATAAAACAAATTCAACATTTTCTGACTTTTTTAATCATTGCTCTCATGTTTAAAAACTAAATTCTGAAAAGAGTGTTGAGTGTTTAAGTGATGAAACTTCAGTGATATCATTTGGTCCCTCTCTCTTATTGGCTGATGGTTTGTGGGCCCAGATGTGAACGAGAGGGATGCGGTATGCCTCAGGCCAGTAGACAGCACAGAAACACGGCCTTCTAGTTGCTGTGGTCACGCAGTTGTGCAGAGTTTAATGTTTAAAAAGAAGGGTGGAGCAGCATTTGTAAGGAAACATTTTATATAAATGCCCCTGGGCATAGAGTGGAGTGTTGTGGGATGTGGATGAAAAATAGATACAAAGAAATGCATAACAGAAGAAACAAGGTATGGATGTGACATTATTTAACATAATGATTTCCTTAAAAGTCATCAATGACACGGATGCATCAGGTATGGGTGGATGGATGGAGTGATGGTCGGATGTGGTTTCAGGCTGCAGCGTGTCACGAAACACAAAGCTCTTTTCTGTGACCAGCCGTAGTCACAGCAACAGCATAGTTACCATTCTTTCCTGCCACTAACCTCAAGCCAGCACCACCACTTCCTGTCCGCACACACGGGCACACAGACGCACACACATACATGTATACATATAAAAACACAAACACACACACACACACACACCTCTAGCCCTCTTTGGATGACTATAATCGGCCATTTGACAACTTTTTAGAACCACGTTCTTGAATACTAAGCTACAATAAACTATGTGCAGTGTGTGTGTGTGTTTCTTCCTGTCTTGTCTATATTTGGAGGGTCTGTCCTAAAGCTACAGAGTGACTGTAATTCAGATGGGTATGTGTGTATTATACACTGAGTCATGATATTCATGTCAAATTGCCAGGAGACAAACAATAATTCAAATTATTGTTGATAAAACTGATCAACTGGATATTCTACATGTCAAATGGCAATTTGAAAAATAGCAGATAAATTGCGAAATGATTTTCAAACATGAGTGTGTTTTGTTTTTGTCATGTATGTTGATGAGAAGAATCCCTCAGTTCACTGGTTTATTTGACTATTATCTGTTGCTCAAATTAATCACTTCTAGAAAAAATGATTCATCCTTCAGTTAATGTTTGACTACTGATGAACAGCAGAGGGCAGCAAAAATCCAAGAATGTTGATGAACAACAACTTGTGGTGTGTGACAATGGGAATCAGTAGGCACAGTATTACACAATGCAGTTGGGCATACTATAATATGAATACAATATAAGTACAATAGGTCTCTTTCACAGCAGACATTTTGACTTGTCATAACAGACAACGCACTGGTGTTACTAATAGCATTAACAATGGATCTGCTCTGCTGTCCCAGTAAGCCATGACAGTGTGCCGCTAAGCCAGCATGTACAATACCAGGGCCCCGGAAGTGACATGTCAAGATGTCTGCCATGAAGAAGGCCTGTTTGTTCTAATATTTTATTATGTGCTTGACATAATTCAACAATAGGAGCCACTGTAATAGGTTGACAAACGTAAAATTCATGTTTAACATGACAATTACTGCAGACAATAATATTACTGTGTATGAATATGAATATAGTGTTTACATATATTCCACATTTCTCGTGGCTGGGTTCACTGTCAATATGCTATTCCAGAGTGATGGACATTGCAGTATTGCAGTGAGTATTACTGAGTATAACTACCATTTACAAGTAATTGTACTGTTTTTAGTCTGTGTTTTTGTTTGCTCCAAGTCAATTTTACATTTTATTGTATTTTATTTTTACAAAACAATATTTGGGGTTTGAGTCTCATTGCTGTTGATTGCCACCTTTCTGTCTTTGCATGTCTCAAGGCCAGTTTTCCAGGGCCAATATCAAAACTAGACAACCTTATTCATGACTCATCCTCCTCCTGCAAGTTATCTGTGTTGTTTTTGTTTTCAGTTTTTTTTAGATCTGAATGTTTTGTAGCATTAGAAATGTATTCTTCATTGCTTTATATACATCCATGTATGTTTCTTTACAGCTTATAAGTTTTAGAAAGTTGCACTTTACTTGCGTGTTTATGTGTGCGCATGTGTGCATGCTGTATACAAGGCTGGTCACGAAGGTCATAAAGAGGAAGTCCTTGCGGTGAGTAGAAAGGAACACATGTTTTGCTTGATGTCATAGCCTGCATCCTTCAATTTCCTCTCCTTCATCCATCTATTCTTGCCTTTGACCGTGGTGGAAAACTCATGCAGTGTATCCAGGCGGCCTTAGTTTGTGTGGGTGAGCCTGTATAGTATATGCACATGTATTGTGAAGCCTCGTTGGTACAGTAAGATGTTGTTTATAATAATATTTACCCAGGCTTGCTGTAGACCGTATGCACATGGGATTACCTTCAAATTAAGAAAACATTCATATATTTTTTTATACATGATGTTGTTCAAAATAACCTCTATTTCAACAGTTTTTTATGTTTTCATTATGTAAATTACCCTTAAGAATCTTAATTTAGCCTTAATTGTCTCATTTAATGCCTCATTCTAACAGATCAATTGATACAATTATATTTCAAATTATTATAGCTTTTCATATTTCTACCCTTATAGCAGCATTGCACATTTATGATATGCAAATTGTAAATATTTAAAGTCAACAGCTCATAGTTACCAATTTAAACTGAGACATCAGAGGGCAGATCATCTTTTTGGGGTTAACTTCTGTTTAAATACTTATATTTGTGCCAAATCAACATCGCTTTGAAAACAAGTTTCTTCTCTTGTGTCTCTTCTTTCCTATTTTTCCTACAAATTTAAAAGATTTCCTCCTGTTTTCGCTCCCATCCATCACCAGCGTGTTGACAAATTAAGATGTGTAAGTCTCACTGAACGCTTCTCTGCTTGACTGACGCTGCTTTCCAACAAGCTTACACGTGCACACTTGCATGCGTACGCGTTTATGGGCACTTAGTCTCACACACACACACACACACATGCAAACACACATGCAAACACACATGCAGAGTGTGAGCAATGCAGTATAATAAGCAGCGTGGCAGAGATGTGGTCAGCTTTGCCCCATGTGCAATCGTTGAGAAGCCACATGAAGGCTTCTGGGTATTAAAGGACAAGCCTTGGTTGACTGGGAGGGAATCTGTCATGCAACAAGGAAACTGTGTTTTTCACCCTTTTCTCCCTCTTTCATTTCTTCTCGATCCCATTTTTTTTTCTTTACCCCTCTTCCTAAGTTCTGTCTTTCACCAAATCCAAGTCTCTGCCCACTTTTTTTCTCCTTCTTCATTTCTTTCATTCTGTGGCATATTAGACTCAGTTGTAATACTCTCCAGCTTAAAATGCTTAGACCACTGGAATGTCCCGTCAAAGAGGTGGGCGGGCCCGGGGGGCGGGACAGACCAACATGACCAATTAAGGAGGAGATTGAGGTAAGACGGACAGCTTCTAAATGGTGTAATAACAACCTACTAAAATGTAATTACAATGCAATAGCAATAGACACTTCTAATGACAGGATGTATATGCCAATGTGATTTCCTAATTATGGCCTTGGCATAATGGGCGACTGTTAACATGGCGTGGAGATTATAGAGAGGTGTCTGAATGCAGAAATGCAACCACAAGGACTTGTAACAGTGGAATGGTCACTCAGAAGTCCTGCCAAGTCTATTGATTACAAAAAGTAGGTTAACGAGTTTGAGAGGGAGCCTAAAAGTGAAAGATAGTGTGAGCTTGAGTGAGTTGAGTATTTAGCCACTTAGCCAACTATCCAGTTGTCCATTCACCTGTCCATCCATTCAATATTTTTTCTTGTCTATCAAGACTATCTACTATTAATTCAGGTCATTCCTCTGTTGGTCCAACTTCAATCCTCACAAAGCGCTCATGACCATCCACTGTCCATCTGCCTTTCCGTCTGTCTGTATGTGATGCGTCCATCCGTCCGTCCATCCATCCATCCATCCATCCATCCATCCATCCATCCATCCATCCATCTATCCATCCATCCATCTATCCATCCATCCATCTGTCCATCCGTCCGTCCATCCATCCGTCCATCTATCCATCCGTCCATCTATCCATCCATCCATTCATCCGTCCATCCAGCCATCCATCTCCAACAAGAGGAGTGGATGGTGGCGTCCATTATTACAGAGCATCCCAGAATAGAGTCTCGTTTTATTACAAGTCCCTCTGGTCGCCGTGGCTACCCAAATTACAGGCAAGGCTTCTCACACATAAAAAAGGTTGCGCTGCCGAAAACCAGCCACCTCAATAAAGGATGGATTAGAAAATCCTTTGCTTTTTTCCTTTCCTTCCCTTTTTGAAAGGTTTTCTGCACAACTTTTTTCCCTCTGGTGTTTTGTTTTATGTTGGGGTGCAGCGGTCTTCTTCAGTGGTTTTGCTCCCCGACCCTGCGGCGGGAAAATACGCTCACTTGTGGGTTTCTGGGAAGGCAGTGGTGGACAAAACATCTGCTGGGAGCAAGATGCATGCAAGTGTGTGTGTGTGTGTGTGTGTGTTTGTGTGAGTATGTGCATATAGGGGCACTGCCCTGGCTCCATGTTTAAGTTTAAATATCTGTTTGAGTGATAGCAAAAAAGTAAGTTAGTGTGAAAAATATTCAATACAAGCGTTGTTTTTGTTTTTTTCTAACCCGTCTACCCAACATAACAAAATTGTATGATAGGTGTTTACATCTTCAATTAATAGCCTTCTATTTAGTCAAGGTAGCCCCACTGTTTGTGCTAGCAATACAAGCTAAAGTTAGCGTGCCTTCCATTGAAAGTTTCAGCATTCCAACAGTATCTGCATCAATATATTTCATCCACCTCTTAAATACTGCACTCAGTTCAGGCACATGGGTATTTCAGGGAGGCTGTGAATGTGGAAAAATAAAGATATACAGAGATGGGACGACTTTATCTGTTTAGAAAGCTTTCACGTCTCAATGGCGTGTAATCCAGGGAAATAGGACTGTTTTTTTTCAGGAGCACTTTTTTACTTGCCCTTCAAGACATATTTGAATCTTTAACCTTATCAATATGATATTACTGAGTTCTTGCTCCAAAACAGGAACAAAGAACTCCATGTCTCCTTATTTCTGGCCCTGGCATAATACAAAAAGGAACTTCACACTCAACTAAGTGAAGAATCCAGTGTGCCATGTGAACAAGTTGTTCGGTTTCCTTTTCCTGTTATTAACTTTAAGTACATACCTCTGTGTGAAAATGTCATCAGAAATTAAAAATAAATCATTTGAGGTTTAACTTTTGCACCTTTATGTCAGATCAAACAGTTTCCAAGTCCTCGTCTTACCAGATGTATTTCTTTTTTTAACCCTTCCCTGCAAGCGACCTTATCAAAAAGGGTTTTTCATAGCCTGAGTCATCTTCCACTGTCGTGATTCAGAAGCAGTGTTTCTTTGATTGAAAATGTTACCAGCTGACGGTTTACCAAAAAATGTCTGATGACGAACTAAACCCTGAACAACTGAGAAATGGTGGAGTGAGTGGAGTAATTCTGTGTATTGTACAGTAACACAGCACCAGGTGTAATATACAATGATGCGGCCATCTCTACGGTAATGCGTTGTGGTCATATCTTGGGAGAGACAGATCACAGAGATTCAAAGGAAGAAATTGGAGACTGGAACTTTTTGATGTATAGGGAAAAGATGAGGGGTTGGGGAGATCTATCACCAAGAAAAAAAAAGGATGTTTACAGCAGTTCCGTTCACATCCTTTAAAACCAAAAGAAGAAATATAGCCTGGGATGCAGTCTCATTAAACGATATGAGGGCTCTTTATCATGTGGCAACCCACCGGAAGTAGGGCTGCGACCCATCGTGGGTTCCGTCCCATCGTTTAAGAAGCCAGGGTTTTACGGGAAGTGTGAATGCGGTTCGTGATGAAAGGATGGGATGAGGTGTGTGTGTGTGTGTGTGTGTATGTCTGTTTGTGTGTGTGTGTCTGCAGTACACGCTATTATTATGTTGCTGCGGTTGTAATGATGTAAGATGCTCGCAAGGGCGTAAACAAGAGCAGCACGCTATCTACAAACAGCATATGAAAACATCATGTTTCTGCGGGTCTCAAACAGACTAAATGAGAAAATGTTGATTTCAGACCCCATTTGTACCAGAAAAAGTAGGGATATCGTATACTTTCAGGATTTTTGGTATATATAGGGAAGGTTGTTTCAAACCAAGTGCAATTAGTTTTTTGTCAGATACCTCTGAGAAAATCACACTGTTGATATGCCGTAGACATGTCAATACGATTTTTGAGCTGTTTTCAATTTGAGACTCCAAATTTTCCAAACATTCCAAACGAACATGGCAGCCGGTTCGTTACCTCGATAGGAAATAGAGTTAACAATCGCTTTTACTGGGCCGTGGACGGAATAGTTCTCCATCTTTGAGAATTCTGGAAATTGCTTCAGAACAGCTGTGAGTGTTTGTAGTTAGACTTAGATTGACGCGTTATTATCTTTCTTTGAAACTGATGGCCTCTACTGTGCATGACTTGAATGTAATGCTAAAACTTGAGAGACACAGACTGAGGCTAAGCACAACCTGGCATCTATCAGGTCTAATACAGACACATTCAATCTCACACCTTCAGGGAATACATGATCTACAGTTTTTATTTTCATTTTTAGTGTGTCTATAGCTGGGCTGCTCAACAATGCAATGCGCCACAGACATTCATATTGTGCTTAGGATGAACTGTAATAACTTTGGTGATCCCCGGACATCTATCATCTGGTAAAAAGTTTATTTTTTCCAATAGTTTGGTGAATGACCAAATACCAGAATGCCAGCTCGATATCCTGATGGCGCTTGCTCCGATGATGAAGACTGGGGATGCGGTTGAAAGATCAGAACAAAGATAGTAAGCTGACCTTTTAGTTAGGATTGCGCATGCTGTTCCCAATTTCAAGGATGAACTTTTATGCGCAAGCTATCAAATCATTTATCATTATTTAATTTCAAGTATACTCTGCTAGAAAACAACACAAACATGTGTCTCTGAATACCTACACCTCACTATATTTCTATTACGTCTCTGTGAAATTTGGAAAACTGATTATTCACAATTCACAACTAATGCCTTTTAATCCTCTCGGGCAGATTGATCACATACAGTAAATGCATTTATGTCAAATTGAATGAACCCTGTTGAACAAAAATACCCAAATGTACCCTTTCTGTTATAAATGAAACACTGACGCTATTGCCGTATCCACCCCCACCCCCCTCCACCCTTCTGCCTTGTCAATCAGTAGAAGGAGGAAAAAGTCATTAAATCTCTCTGTTGGCCATATATGTAATTACAGTCTGCCTGTATGTTGCTAAATACGCCCCGGCGCTAGTCTGGTCTCCCTGGTCATGTTTTTTCCTCCCACCGGTTGTGTTTAAAGCCCTTATAATTGGCAGAGGCAGCGTGTCAGGATTAGAAGCTGCTGATTTGAAACCCCGACCCCTTTTCCCCTCGCCTGTCTTCCCCCCTCCTCAGACAACCCCAAACTCCTTCTTCCTCATCATCCTTGTATCACGTGTTGGGATGAAAGAGGGAATACCATTCAATTCTAATAAATGACGAATTATTGTCCTTGTGAGTAAAGGTGTTACTGAGAGGTCAGTCTCTAACTGTTTCTAATTAACACATTTTACAATTTTCCTTCAATTTGATTGTAACAGTCTACTACTCTATTTTGACTTTTTGTGACTCATCATCACCAAATTCTCAGCATCTGTCAATTAAAATGACTTTCCTGTTTAATTGATAAAATGCACCCCCACTGTGGTATGACCTAACTTGCCTCCAACTTTCCATGTTTTTTCTACCAACTGCCAGCAGAAATGACCCATGCATCCTTCCACATGTAGCGTTACATTATATTTGAAGCCTATCATGAATAATTGTTGGCCTTGTTAAGGGGTTTTCACAAGTGTTAATTAAGTTAGTGTATATTTGACTGGTGCCTGCAGGACGCCTGTGGTCAGTTGTCTACCTCTCTCATCTCACACTACAGTCCTCTTATTCAGAACACCACTTTCCAAGGAGGCAGATTTAGCTACAGTTCCCCCCCGTCCGTCTTTTAGAGATACCAAACTCAACCTTTAAGATGGTCAATATTTACATCCTGAACAGTGCAGTGCAGCGAAATGATTTGATTTAAAAACTTTGAATATGTTTGGTTGTAGCATAAACCTGCTGTGTTTTTTACAGGGCTACAGGGCTACCCCTGTCTCACTGGCAGTAGTAAAACCCTTGTGGGTTTAGACAAATGAAGGTTGTTTGGGCCATCAAAGCATTTAAAGTTGAAATGATGGAGCTGATGGTCAGTGATGTCAGCAAAGATGTTGACTTTGTCTGAGTCAGAGCAGTTTCTGGTCAGTAGAGCCCCCTAATTTCTCGGTCTGTCCGTCTCTCTCTTCCTGTTTCTGTCTCTGTTTTAACCTCTCTCACTCTCACATCATCTCACTCTGTTCTCTCTCACACATCTAAAAACTGCTGCCCTGTCATCCAGGTCAGTGTGCTGACCTGAGCCAATGCATTCACAAATCTTAAGTGAGTCTTAAAGATGCATTGCATCGGTCTTTGAACTAAATGATATGCATTACATGCACGCTATTGCGTGATTTATGCCTTATGACTGATTTACAACTTTGGAAAGGAAGTAGTAATGACTTAATTACAAATATGACAAAAGGAATATAAATTGTTATCTTTGCAAGCTACATTAGGAGGATGTTTATCTTTTAATTGAAACTGTGAAACGTTAAAAGTTCATGTTACTGACCATGCACTATGGCTTTTCGGTTCGCTGCAGCAGCTATGCTAATTTATTTCTCCCCTCTTTGGCCACTGGCGTGTTTGGCTGCGCCCGTTATGCTGCTGTGACGGTACTTTGTCTGATCAGACAAAAATTGGACCAAAAGTAGGGTTCCCAAAGGTTCTTAGAACTATGCTATATTGATGCTGCAATAAACTCAGTTTTGTTTTCTATATAAAGTGACAATGAAACACAAGTAAATCTATCTATTTCCAAGTAGCAGCCTGATGCAAATCTCATATGGTATAAATGTGTTAATTAATTCCAAGCTGGATATTTTGGTGACAATGTAATCTTAATGCTGTGCTGCTTGATGCAAATGGAGTGCAGATGTTGCTGCGGAATGGAGGCTGGTTGAGGAATAATTATGGTCAGGTAAAATGAGGCTGTTGATGGTGAATGAAGTCAAATGAAGACGTTTTTGGCTGGGGTGTTATTTTCGGTGAGGCACAGACATGTTTTTAAACAGGGGCAGCAGTACTCACAGTGTATGAACTCCACGCCGACGTACAACACACACATTTCACACAAATATTTATGAAGGCACACTGAGACAGAAGATAATGAGTGACCTTGGAAAAATATTTAAAGTTCATGAGGTGTCCTTGCTAAAGCCCATGAGGAAAGGGAAATCTGAGAATAACACTGTCTTCTGTATTCTACAGATACACATGAATAAATGAGGGAAATACATCAGAGGTTTTCAGCACCTTTACACACACACACACACACACACACACACACACACACACACACACACACACACACACACACACACACACACTTGTAAATATACACACAGGTCATGTATGTTCCACTGCTTTACCGCTGGCTCACTGAGTAAACATGCAGCATATGCACAGTTAACAAGTCAACATATCCAGCTAACGCCAATAGTCTCCCATCAGCAATTTCATTCATAAATTCAGCTACAGCTTCCTTTGAAACACAGATGAAGAGCTTGGTCAAAGTGACACCTTTAAGAAAGTGGCTTGGGTTAGCATAGCAACAACAAGTCATGATGAAAGATTGTATGTTAGAGCTTTATATGTTCAGTCTGCTTGGATCAGGCAAATGTCACACTCAAGTTGTATCCTTCTTGTGTCAGTTGTTGTCAAGTTGAAGTTTAAAGTAAAATGAGTTATTGATGTCAAAATCTAAAGTGATATGGATATGGAAAAGCACAAGGGACTTTTCAAGCTGAGCTTAAGTAAGAACCCCTTCATTATTGATATAATACCTTAAAAGAAAGGGTGTTAACCCCTTGACACAATCATTGCCCCATCCCTTAGTGGATTCAGGCTTTTGGAGCTGTGGGACTTAATGTAACTTCTGATTTGTTAAAAACTTCCAGGAATTCAGGAAAAACTACCGGTACTTTTTGCTACTCTGTGCTACCGACACAGTTTAGTCAGTGCAAAAAAGTACTAAGATTTCATAACCAGAGTTCCAACTTCAAAGAAATGTAACCGTGTATAAAACCTGTATGGGGCTTTTGCAAACATTAATTGTATAGTTAGGAAAAACCACCTGTACAGCACATACTACACAAAGAAGCATCTATGTGGTTATTGTATATAACAGCTCAGTGGGTCTTCATTAACTTATTCTTCAGCTCCATGTAAAGAGGTCTTGCTGAAGCCTCTGTGGCCTTTTCACCCTCATTGCCATGTTCTAGATGGCACGTAGTCTCTTGCTACTGTTTTGAATGGACTTCATGAAAACCATTGTAACGGTAAGGACAATAGTGAAGTATCTAAAAGGGCCTCTGAATGGGAATGTCTTCATTCAATAAACAGTTGGACAATAAAACACCATGTAATTTCCCTTGTTTCTGTTCTCCACAGAATAAATATTTCTCTGTCTTTGCATAAGTGAGTCTTTGGGTGAGTTGTGGTGCCGCCAATAAAATAATATTTATTTATTTTCCCCGTTTCCACTGTTTTGTGGTAATATGGCGACAATATGGATTGTTATCAGCTATTTAAAAACATTTATTTTTATTTTTTATTGAAATCTGTCACTCATTTTTACTTTCCCATTTACTTGTGTGCCACCCCATTTGTTTCTCATCTTTCTCTGTGCATCAACTGGATTTCTTCTTCCTTCATCTACTCTACATCTCTGTTAAATGCCTGTTTCTCAATCTTTACACTTGTTCTCTGTTACTAACCCTAACCCCCCCCCCCCTCCACCCTGCTCAAAGGCCAACGCCCCCCACCCCCACCCCAGACAGCTGTCTCACCGCAGCACAGAGCTACGATGTGACACCGTGCTATAAATACGAGTACACATAGACACACACAAACACATACACACACACACTATAAATACCATCTCTGTGCAAAACACACTGCAGCAGTATAAATATTTAAGTATAAATGTGTAATGAATTTATTGATATGTTGCCCATGCCAGCAGGCACTGTTTTGAGCCGCAGAGTGGTGAACCAGTGTGGTGGGATTGAAGTGGTGCTGAGGGATTGTGGGAACGCATGTTCCGAGTTAGGCAGCTGACCAATCGGTGGGCTGGAAGCTGGAAGCCGCATCACAGAAAGAGCTACTGATCAGTACCAGTCTTCATAGCCATCCAGCTCTCTCTTTTGCTCTTTCTCGCCCTCTTACTTTATTCACTTTCTTGCTTTCTTTATCTCCTTTCTTTTTTGCTCTCTTTTCCACAACGCTGATTCTTCATTCTGCCACACACTCTTTTTTTTGTTCTTCTGCATGTCTTTGTCACTTCTTTTTTCTTTCATTGACATCCTCTCTGTCTTTACCCCTCGGCCCTTTTTCTTAACACTTCCTCATGTTGAACTTTAGTAAGTGCGAGCTGCACACAAGCTCTGCAAGTATGTGTCTGATTTATGAATGAGGATTTGAAAATATGTTCCACACACAATTTTTTGCCACAGCTCCACCCAGACTTTTATAAATGAACAGGTGACTCAAGATGTTAGTCTATATGGACACCGAGTGACCTATACTTTTGTTGCTCAATTAATACTGAACACATTTTCTACAGTTTTCTACAGTTGTAACCAGATTAACTCAAATAACAAAGAAGGGTCTTGTGATTCAATGGTTGCTGAAAAGAGTTGCTGATTGTCAACACTGGAAACTGTTCAGTTATTATGTAACATTAATCTCTAAATTACAACGGATGAGCATACAGACATTTGTTTTCTGTTGTACAGATGTGGAAGTATTGCTTTGAGTGTATCCTGTATAAAGATTGAGGCAAAAAAAGAGTAACAAAGCCTGCTCTCTCACTGGACACTGTAGCTATTGTGGTCTTAGTTTTATTGGGAGTAGCCAGTATCACTTCCTTTCGATAACAATCTCAATTAACCATGCTGTTTGTTCAATAAAATTGTTCCAATGTCCCAATTTCCTTCCTCAGTAGCAACTGTTCCACTCTGGTAACTATTTGCCTCATGGGAACCTGAGTCTGATCTAGGTTTCTCCTATAAATACCTTCTGTGCAACAAGCGCTATGGAAAGATTTAGTTTTAGTTCTATTGCTAAATTTGCCAAATAATCGTAGTTCTTTGGGCTGGATTTAGATTAGACTAGTCCTATTACACTATTTATGCATTTATATTGCTAAGTAAATCCCTTTGCCATATCTTTTTCAGTTGTAGACAGGGTAATAAGAGTTGCAAACAGAACAAAACTTTCATGTTTTTTTCAAAGGAAACCACGGCAGATGTGTTTTCTCCCCAGAATAACATGTTGATTGCAGCAGATGTTAAAATATATCTCTCTGGAGGCTTGTTATCCATTGGATGGTCTTTGACCATGTCATTTGAACCAGCAAACATGCATTTACAGACATGAAGTGTCACTAATAAATCCTGACCATCACAATTCTGATTCTGGGTTCTTGATCCAGGTGGTGTTGGTTAGCATCAGCAGCTTGGATGTCTCAGGCCTCTTATGGGTGCTCTTACCAGGTAACATAGAAAAGTCTGACATGTCTGAATGTCTGAAACATGCAGCCCTGGCCCCCCTCATCTTCTCCCTCTACACAAAAACACCTCTGTTCTGTCATACACTCGCATGGCTACTCCTTCCAGTGCTAAGCTGATGACACACAGCTATTCGTATCAGTCCATCATCACATTCAGTTGAAGGCGTGCATTACTGCTTGCCTTGTAAACATCTTAGGACTCGGTATGTGTTTCTTCAAGGGAAGAAAATACGGAGATCTCCATCACTATCACCATACTATCAGCATACTAAGGCCAGGTCTCCAGGATACATGAAGTCTAGGAGGACTCTACTGCTCATCTTGATTGAAGTTCTTGTTTGTACAGGCCCCATAGTGATGGGATAAACTCCCAACTGCAGTCAGGACAGTAGACTTACTGCCTCATTTCTTCTTCTACTGCAGCCCTGCATACAGTCTTGGCTCTTGGTCCTTTGGAGGCTGAATGCAATTGTCAACATATGTTTGTAACTCAGAGATTTGGCTTGGACTTCATAAAGAATAAAGGAGGAGGGGAGAAACAGCGAAGTCATTTTCTGATTACTAAAGCATCTCTTTTTACAATTCAACCAAATCTTACCCCTGACCCCTGACCTCTTCCTCGCTCATCTGTGGACTTTCTCCCTTCCTCATCTCTCATCAACTCTTCCTCTCTGTATCTCCATGCGTTCTTACACTGTCCCCCTGTCCTTCCTCCAGCTCCACTCATCAGGGGTCACTGTTGTTTTTCTGATTTCGGTTAGCATGTCTGTATAGCATGTCTTCTTGTTGTTTGCCTCTCTATGTTTTTCTCCATCTTTCATTCCTCCCTCTCACTCTCTTTCTTTCTCACTTGCCCTCCTCCCTTTCTGCTTTCTCTCCCTCTTTTTGCCCAAAGTTCTGCAGCCCAGCTGGCATGGTTTTCTGGTGGTGTAGTAAAATATAAATATAATAAGGACGTTTTTGAGCTGGTGAATCCATTCTGAGCAGAGAAACATCACCACAGAGTCCACAGATGTGGCACACACTCAGGAGAGACAGAGAGAGGGATGGAGAGAGGGAGGAGGAAATATCCCTCATTTGACATCGAGAGTACAGCAGGAGCACTCACTGCATTATTGTTGGCACTACCCAGCTACTGGACTTTGTTATTAGGACACTTCATACACATTTGACTCAAGTCTTTGTCAACAATCTTCAAGCAAGTCTTCAATCTTTTGATCATATGTCTCACTCAGCCCTCAAGTCTTATTTCAAGAATATTATTTTAAAGGACCTTTTGAAAAACGATCCACGTGTAATTAATAATTATGCCAAAAGTGCAATTATGAGGACATTCAATGACTCTCTCCGTTGCAGCTGCATTTGGGCTGTTATATTGGTGTCAGCTTAATCGTGGTTAGCAAAAAAATGTCTCCTCTCTTGTTTTCTTTTCAAATCAGTGTATTTGTCATAACTAAAGACCTGAATAGTTTCCAAGAGTCATACTAGGAAGACAACTGATGAAAACTGTTGTTTTTCCTGTTGTATTCCATTCTTTTTACATTATATGAATGAGATAACTAGTCTAAGAACCAGTGTGCTTGTGCACAATTAAGTGTGTGTGTGTGTGTTATAAGACTGTTTACTTGTAATAATGCAATTTTACAACTAAATGTTGCACATGTTATTCTACACTGTATTTGTTTGACAACCTACAGCTCTGGCTACCTGCATGCTTGTATATTCGTATGTGTAAGTGTGTGTGTGCTTCCGTCTCTCCGTTCATGTGTGTTTAGTGTCAGAGCATAGCGTACTTCAGGCCCTGGGCAGCTCTTTGTTTGCTTTAGCCATGCGGTGGCTAGCCTAGCCCGCTAACTCCAAGACACATTTAGCCTGTGCTCCACTTTTATATCCCCCTGCTTTTATTTTTCCTTCTCTCTGCTTTCTGAACAAAAACGCTGCAGTGAACTGGCTTTAAGTAAGACCAGTATCAGTGGCACACTCAACCATTGATAGACAGTTTTGGTCATTGTGGTTTTCCCTGGCTGCCGTGTTAGCTCCAGCTTAGCTCCTAAACTGCTCGCACTGGCCAAGTGGCCCTCCCTGCCAAAAATGTATGTCGAAATGTGTGAAGGCTACAGTTATAAGCGCATGCACATCCAGGAAGTTGTATCTCCTTGTCTTGGAAGATTAAGGCTTACAACATTTCAGACAGAACCACTCTGATGCTTAGAAGCCTATTAAAACCGTGTGTAAGGTGTTTATTGTGGTCTGGGGTTAGACGCTGGAGTGTGTGGAGGGACAGAAGGAGGAGGAGAAGGAGGAAGAGGGATGGTGGTTTCAGCCACCAGCTGTTGTTACCTTCAGCACAACGTCCTTTAACCCCCATTTCAGTGTATCACCACAAGCCACAAACACGCTAGCTTCCACTGACTGCAAAACAACCAAAACTCACTTGTTTACCAGCTAATGTCCCATGTATTCACTCGTACTCATTCAACCCGTCTCCCATATTTCTCTTTCTTTTATCAACTCCTCAATTCACATCTTGCACCCTCATTTCCCGATATATTCTCCTCAACCCCTTTGTGCAATTTTCTCACCCTCTCTCATTATCTCTATGATTCTCTGTATCATCCTTTTTCACATGCTCTCTTCATCTTTTCCTTAGCATTTCCTTTCATCTGTCTTCCTCTTTATGCCCCATTCAGCCTTTGTTGGTTAGGGCCCCGGGTATGCGTGGGTAACCCCGATGCCCATGTAAAGGCCCTTAGCTGTGGACTCATAGAGCCCAAGTGCCAGTAGATGAAAGCAGAGCGATTCTGGGGCTGGCACCCATCTCCCTCTGTCATGCCACCGTGGCCTCTTATTTCACAGAGAAAATTAATAACTTTAACAAACATCAATGAGCAAGGGCCTGATGCTCGGTTAGCTTGGTGTATGTGTGTGTGTGTATCTGTTAGCATGTGAGTGTGTACTGCGCACACATGCCTGGCTTTGTGTGTTTGTGTGTGTGTGTGAGCCTCTGTGTGTGTGTTTGAGCTCATACCTTACAGTATGTGAGCTATTGCAGTGATGCAGAAAGAGGCTAAGATAAATAGTGTAAGAACATGAAAGGTTGATGAATACTTACAGAGAAAGAGGATTTTGGGAGGTGTGGGGTGTCGGGCTCACACTGGTTTTAATCTGATCAGACTGTTGTCTGCTTGAAAGGCCATGTCGTCCTTTCTCGAGGCAAAGAGGAACTGAAAGACGGATGGATGAAGGGAGGGTTGGATGGATGGATGGATGGGAGAATGTGACCACTTCTGAAGCATTGTCGACAGCCGCGCTGAATAGGCAGCGGGGCCTGCTTGGAGCCACGCCCGTATTTATGATCTTCAAAGGAAGGATGAGACACACACACACACGCACTTACGCACAGCCACAAAATGTTGATAGTTACAGGAAAACACGTGCTTGTGCAAAATGGATACACAAACCAATTTGCATATAGATTTCTGCTCACGCATGCACACGGACAAACTTTTGTACACGTGTGGAAGTTGCAGCACTGACATACTCCCATGCTTACAATGCCTAACATATACCAACGTCCACTTGCCAAGGCAAGAGTCTGCTCATTGGTGGCAGTTTGGGATTCAGTGTCTTGCTCAATAACATTTTTTGTAAACAGGCAGGAGTAGAGGTCGAACCATTATCTCAGAATGAACAGAATGTTTTTTTTTATTTTGCTTAATCTCTTTCTGGAGAGTTAAATCAGAAGATCAATGTCACTCTCATGTCTATACAGTACTTATAAATCTACTGCAAGCAGCTGGTTAGCTTAGCTTAGCATAAAGACTAGAAACAAATGGAAACAGCGAGCCTGGCTTTGTCTGAAGGTAACCAAATCCACCTACCAGTGTAAAATGGGGGCATGTGCTGGACTATTTCTTGCCTATGAGCAGTGACTTCCTGGAGGAATAGTCCGGCACCTATAGCCTCATGAAAAACAGCAACGTGTCTTTTAAACAAATCAGTGTTTGTACAGATTAAACAACTAAGATATAAAGTGTTAATTAGTAACCTTCAGAAGTGCTGGTAGGCAGATTTTGTTTGCAGAGCAAGGCTAGCTATTTACCCTACTTCCAGTCTTAGTGCTATGAGCTAACCCGCTGGCGGCTGTAGCCCTAGACTTACTGGACAGATATGATAGCGGTAGTGATCTTCTAATCTAACTCTCGACAAGAAAACAAATAAGCATATTTTCTAAAAAGTCAAAATGTAATAGATTACATGCTCTACTACCCAAGGCACTGCCATCCACTGATCTGCAAAGCAACATTTTAGCTGTAGGATTTCACAAATGGATGGTTGATGACCAAGTCTGTGCCCTTCTGTGACACTTCTCTACGAATTTAGAAGTATGATTCGTATCGGAGAAAACGGAAGGGGAGAAATTCCCCTACTACTATGAGGTGATACTTCATACATCTTACAAAGCTGGAAACATTAAGTTTAACACTGACACCTCTATGACAAATGTTGATTTCTTTAAACTGGCTGGTGCTGTATGCGCGATACCTGGAACCTTCTAATGAATTTACACAGGTCACAGTTGATGTTCTATTTCAGCTAAAAGGTAAACACAGCTATAGATGGCTGTTTACTGTGTGTGAATCCCTCTCTTTGCTTTTCTCTGTTCCATCAAATGACATGAAAAGCCGTGGTGCAGCAGAAATACTTTATGGTATTTACACTCACAAATAATAAAACATAAATTGTGGAAACCCTCAGCCTTACAGTTCAGTTCATTCAAAGGAGCCTGCCCTGAGAAACAGAGGTGAGACCACTGATTTTCTGCTGGCAAATATTTGAAGAGCTAATTTGGAAGGGTTGGGTTTGCTGGTGTGTGTGTGTGTGTGTGTGTGTGTGTGTGTGTGTGTGTGTGTGTGTGTGTGTGTGTGTGTGTGTGTGTGTGTGTGTGTGTGTGTGCGTTTGTTTGTCAGCCACACACAGACCAGCAGCCAGGGAGCCAGCCAGCCAAAAGTTATAAAAATGAAATATGTAATTTGTCTAAGGAAACTGGGGGGGAAGTTATTAATCTTGTTGATTAATTGTCTAGACTAATTGACAGCCAGTCAATCATAAATCTGAAGTCAGTCAGTCAGCAAGTCAACAATCTGTGTGACTGTCAGTCAGTTTGCAGCCATGCTTCAGCTAGTCCACATGCCAAACATCCAGTCTGTCTCTGAAATCACCCCATTAATAGTCAGTCAACCAAACACTAACCAGCCAGTTAACCAATGACGCTTGATCTTATTTGATATTTGAATGCAGCTGAGGGAAAAAAAACAAACATTAGTCGCTGCATAATCCAGGAAATTGATTTAATTAATTGATTGTGGATTGCCTGTTGTTTACAGTAAAACAAAAATAGTTTTCAAGGGCACAGACAGACAAAGACAACGACTGGAAATGAAGCGGCAGCAATAAAAGGGCAAAGCTTATGTTTGCTGCTCGCCTGCCTCCCGGCACAATGTGGACAGGACTCTCCAGTGCGCCCTGTGCCCAGGAGGGGCGGGGTGGGTGGCAGAGCAGGGAGAGAGGGAGAGAGGGAGAGAGAGAGAGAGAGGAGAGAGGAGGGCAGGACTGGCAGGGTGCGGTCTGAAGTGGCAACAGATCGTTTTGGATCACTCAAATCCCTTCAATTCAACTGGAAAGCTGCAGCTTGTTGCACGCCGGGCGCATATGGAGAGGAGAAGTGTTCAATCCAGAGAGAGGGCACCAACCATACAACGGGCGAACGTGGCCGATGTTGTGACAGTTTCCCAGAGCAAAAGAAAGAGAGGGAGAGAAACCACAACACTGCAACTTGGATATCAGTAACCGCTCTCCCTCTCTCTTTAACTCTCTCACCCACCAAATCGACTTTGAACCTGTTTGTTTAAATACACGGACTTTACAGCCTACACACTTACTGTTGATTCTGCAAGGCGGAGGGAGCGACGTTTCTCAATTTGGGTCCATTTCTTGTTTTTTTTGGAGCTGCTAAAAACTTTTTGGTGTCCTCATGGTGCCCGGAGCTGCCGCGGTGAGCTTCTTTTATCCGAATTTTTCGGACGTGATATCGCGACTGTCACGGACGATGGAGTCGGGAACTGAGCCGCAGAGGTACTGAAGACACCTCTGTCCCCCGGGAGAGTCCTCCCTCCCACCCCCCCGGGGCGATGCGGGTCTCCTTCCTCCTTCTCACCGCCTCTCTGTGTGCCATGGTCCTCCTCCTCGCACCTGCCTCGGAGGGCTGCGGGCCGGGGAGGGGGTACGGCAAGAGGCGGCTCCCGAAGAAGCTCATCCCGCTCGCTTACAAGCAATTCAGCCCCAACGTCGCCGAGAAGACCCTGGGGGCCAGCGGGAGACCCGAGGGCAAAATAACGCGCAACTCCGAGCGCTTTAAAGAACTGACACCGAATTACAACACAGATATCATCTTCAAAGATGAGGAGGACACGGGCGCCGACCGGCTCATGACCCAGGTAAGGAGCGGGGATGAATGGGGGGGGGTATGGATGCAAAACATCTTGCACAGATATGCGCAAATATGGACCACTGTTCTTTGTGCTGCTGCTTGACACCTGGCATTAGTTATGTTAATAGGACTGAATTTACAATGTTGTATTTGATTAATCTAGAGACTGCAGCAGACCCAACCCATGTAGGCTAGTGGAATGAACTGAATAACTTCAGACTAGATTAGCTACCCTGTTGCATCCAATTGTCTGCTGAGTGTTTGCTGTCTGTTGAATGTTTAAACCAAAATGATTGATGTCATTGACTCGACCCTTCGTTTCACCTCTGGATTTTGCTACTGCACATTCTTACCCGCGGGTTCGTCTTGAATAATTGCCTTCAGTTCCAAACTAAGCCTGGTTTAGTTTGTTTGATCTGAATGCTCGCAGTTGTCAGGCTCATTTTAGCATTAAACCAACATCTATGCAGGATATATCTACCAACCAATAGGCTACAGTCCTCTTTGTCTCATATCAATTGTAATGTTTATTTGACCCACAAAGGCACCTCTCACCTATATGCAATTGTGAAAACTAGAGCAGTGACTACTTTACGCACAGCCTGCCAAATCTCTGCTATTTTTGGAAATTCGGTGAAATGCAAAACAAATACCATCATCTAGCTGCAATTGATTACCTGACTAATTAATCAGTTCATGCAGTAATGGATATTAATATTGACCGCATTGACAACTCACTGCTTCAAATTAGATTCATTGAGAAAATGGATCCCCAGATCTGCTGAGAGGCAACTTGACCTCAAGCCTTTTATGCAAGTAACTGGAAAAACTGCGAAATCAGCCCAAGCAAGCACACCTGGATAGTTGTGTGTACTTTGACCTGACAAAATCCCCCTGACACAATTGTAGTAGAGTCATTGTTCACATTTCTTTGTATATGTTTTGAGTGTGTGTTGGTGAAGAGGTATGCCCTCATCACTTCTGATGGGCATGTCGTTTGCCTTTTATTCACTCCCTTGCTCTCCTTCTCTGGGCTACCATTGTTCCACCTTCCCTGTCCCCGCCTTAACACGATGACACTGATGTCTCCGACTGTCTGCTCCACCAGACACACACCCACAAACACACTGTCCACATTGCATATGATTCTTGTTTTCTCTGAACTTGGGTATCTGCAAACATGCCTCATATTCATCACACCCAACTCTTCCCACAACGTCCCTCTTTTCTTCTCTTCGTTTGGTCTTCCTCTACCTCCAGCTGCTCACTCAGCATTATTAGGACAACTTTATTTTGTATTTGTAGTATTTGTTTTTAACGCCTGCCTTCCTCTCTCCTCCCTGTACCTCTCTCTCTTAGCGTTGCAAAGACAAGTTAAACTCTCTGGCCATCTCAGTGATGAACATGTGGCCGGGTGTCAAGCTGAGAGTGACCGAGGGCTGGGATGAGGATGGCCATCATTCGGAGGACTCGCTGCACTATGAAGGACGTGCTCTCGACATCACCTCCTCAGACAGGTGGGCATGCAATACAGCACATCATGTGGTGTATATAGGACTTAAAGTTGGCTTATAGTCAGTAAAGACAATCCACAAGTCACTCACTCAGTCAGTTGACTTATCAGTAATGCAATGAGTTAACTAATTGGTCATATTCTTCCTGCAATTACAATATTTTAAGTCTATTACATTATACAAATAAATGTATGGATGTCAGTGGAATAATGTATGTCTTGTGTGCATGTTTCGAAAAGCACGCAGTCAAGCTCTGATTGAATCATGTGGAGTTGACAATATACATATATATCATTATTTTTTTTATAGGGACAGAAATAAGTACGCCATGTTGGCCCGGCTGGCCGTAGAAGCTGGATTTGACTGGGTCTACTATGAGTCCAAAGCCCACATTCATTGTAGCGTCAAGTCAGGTAAGAGATGGCTCTAAGCTACAGTGTGTGTGTGTGTGTGTGTGATTATCTGCATGTGTTTTGCGGCTTGCTGTCATTACCACTAATGAGGCTGATGCCTTTGTTGGTGATTCACTAATGGTTTACCTTGATGCAGCGATCATCAGTCTATGTGTGTGTTTGTGTGTATGGCCTATTGGGAGCCAATCAAAGCAGGTAGGTGCACCTGTGTTCTTTGCTGTATTCAGTCTCCCTTCTCGATTACATCGGAAGTAATCGTTGTTTGTGGTCATAGAATATTTAGCCCTATGATGTGCAGATAGAGCCAGTGTTCTAATGGTGGGACAGTGCAATAGCTAATATTTAATTTGCAATGAATAACATATTCTGTACTATATATTTAAAGTCCCATCTGGCTCTTGTTCCTGCATTCCTATGATAAAGCGTTTCATTTTTTCCAGTTTTATTGCAAATCAGATACAGTCCTTACGCAAACAATACTTGACCGCATTCCACCTCAAGCCATTCTAACTTTTGAGATATTTTAGAAACCCATTTACCCATGTCTGGTACCACCAGTTATTTGATGCCAAACTACATTCTAGCAGTCCATTGAGGTTAGTAAGCTGTGAGATGATTAACTCTCCCTTTGTTTTGCTGTTGCTTTTCCTTCAGTAGGTTTCTCTCAGATCTCTTATCGAAGTCTTATCACCTCCCGGTCACAGCCCTCCTTCTCTGCAGCCCTCTGGCTTACAGACACACACACCTTGAACAAATATTTGGCTGCCTTAAGACTCCTTTAAGACTGTGGTGATACAATCAGCTGGTTATCCATTAGCTCTTGCTGACTACCTCTTCTTGCCACCTCGTCTCACTGCGTCTTAAAGGGCCACCTTCTTCAGAAACACTCCAACAAGCTCAAACGCAGGCCTACATCCTGGGGCATCTTGCACAGTCTAAATGGCCGACAATATTCAGACAATATTCAGACATGCTTTTCGAATACTGTTGTATTGCTTGTGTCATACTGATGGAGGGGGGCGGGGGGGGACTTCACAGTAACAACAAAAAAGCAAGAAGAGAGCTGCCCTTTTGTACTTTGAGGTTTGTACGAACCTCAGAAAAAACAGTACTCATTTCGGTAACTTTACAATGGATTCCCATTGACAGGCCTTAGTATTGCAGAATGCTTAGAGGACCACACAAACCTGTTGAGTTTTTCAAAGAAATCACTAATATAGTTGAGAAAATCAAATGGATGGGGATTAGAAATCCTAATTTGCTGCTGAAAACATTTTCCTCTGAAGATGTGAATGAGTTCTAAGAATAAGGAGAGAGGCAGAGGCAAGACAAAGTTTGAACATGAGTGACATTATATACATAAGTTAACAATCTCCCCCTGATCCACTGAGATAAAGATGTCCTTGAGTCAGTGTCAAAGTCTTGCCTGTTTCATAGATTACTCAATGACCTAGAACAATCTGAAGTTGAAGTGCTGCTGTTGCTCTACTCCTGAGAGAAGTTCAAACTGCATTCCTCTCTCTTTATGTCGGGACTCCTCGTCTTTGCATCACCACCGAAACAAACAATGCAATAAAAACGGATTAAAACTAAACTTTGTTCAATAAAATAAACATATTTCTCTTCCTGTCATCTCTCCAGAACATTCTGTGGCAGCCAAAACTGGTGGCTGTTTCCCTGGCGATGCTCAGGTTATCCTCAAGGGCGGGGCTTCTAAACGGATGCGTGATCTTCACCCTGGCGACCATGTCTTGGCCTCCTCAACGACGGATGGTCACGGCCCCCTTATCTACAGCCCGGTCTCATCTTTTCTGGACTACCAGCCCAACGTCACAAAGATCTTCTACAACATTGGCACCAACACAGGACTTAATATTACTCTCACAGCCGCTCACCTGATCTTTGTCACAGACTGCACGGGTGGGCTGAGTGAGCCACAGTGGAAAGAGACTGCTGAAGATCCGCGTTTGGGCTCCAAAAGGTGGGAAGCAGGCCCGAGGACAGTGTTTGCCAGTGAGGTCCGACCAGGACAGTGTGTGCTTACATCACAAGGGAAAGTGGGGTCACAGGCATCACTTTCAGTTGTGGCCTTTGTAGAAGAACAGGGGAGCACTGGGTTGTATGCCCCACTAACTCAGCATGGGTCCATAGTGGTGAACGGTGTGCTGGCCTCCTGCTATGCTGCTGTGGACAATCACCATTTGGCCCACTGGGTCCTGGCCCCACTGAGGTTCTTCTACAGCCTTATGGGACCTTCAGAACCGCAGACCGACGGCCTGCACTGGTACCCTTGGCTTCTACAGAGGCTGGGGAAAATGCTGTTGGACGCTGGACACTTCCACCCCTGGGGGACTGAGCAAGGACATAGATAGGAGCCACAGAGATGTTTCACACTGACTTACCTGTATTCAGGAGCACCTAAGCACAGATTGAGGGACCACCAAAGACAATTGATTTTATAGTGAAAATTAGTTTTCACCCTACTTGCCTGTATTTTCTGTACTTCATCAAACTCTTTTTTTGTAGCACATTGGACAAAGAGAAGAGACTGGGAAGATTAGTCTGCTGATTTCAATTTCATTCATTCCAGAAGATTTCGAGGACTAGAAAGGTGATCAAAGACAGTTCTGATAGAATAGACTATCAAAAGTACAGACGTAAGTATCTCCCATGTTCAATTTCTATGTCAATATTTTTATGTTCCACTCAGAGCACCGCAGAGATCAAAAGCAGGGAATGCGATTCGAAACAATAGCTTTCATAGAATCATCGTCAAAGTAGGCAGTGAAGATACTCAAGTTGGATCAGTCCTTCGTACTGTATTCACTGTAATGTGTGAACGTCACGCTGGGCGTTACTGATATCGTTGGAGGAAATTTAAACATTTGAGGAAAACCTTTTGTGACACATTTTGTGAGCATCAGGCTCCAGAGAAAAGGTTAAGGTGAACAAATGAAGGAAACGACTGAACAAGGTGTGATTTAAAGCTCTATGTACATAGGTATTTATACAGTTAGGGAATGTTAAAAAAAAAGGAAAGGAAGACAACAAATTAACTTTACTGTCAGAATCATCACTGCAGTAAATCCATTGATGCTTTACTCTTTTTTTAATAGAGCCTGTTTTTTTTGAATTTATTTACAGAATAATATTTAACTGGACGATGAGGGATGACGTTCTGTGTATTAAATGAATGCAATGTTGCAATTTGCTTGTGTTGCAATATAGCTTCACATCTGGGGCTTTGTTGGATAACTATGACAGGGAATGATGATGGACACTGTGTGTATACTAAAGTACTGATATGAGATCGGTGCATGGGGTTATAATGGCCACGCTGTCAATGTGGTTTTCCAAGTAAATCTCATGCTTTCAGTCATCTTGATTGTCTCAAGCTGATATATGGTTCATATATACATCTTTGTGTTTTTTTTTGTCAGTCATTTTATTTAAAAGGTGTTTGTTTTGTGACATGTTTTTCATTGTTTCAGGTTTTCAATTTTCAGGTCAGTAGTATCTAGTAAAGGTATACACAACACTCAGGCTGTATTCAACTACTGTATTAAGCAACAGCTATGCATCATATTAAATAACTCTTTAATCTCGAACAGTAAGTTACTTGACAGCTCTCCTTCGTATTGTCTTTTTTTGTATTCAATCGTTCACCCAAGACATAAGACCTAGATTGGCAGGAATCTTTGTTGTTCATATTGCCCAAAGTGTTCTTCCAGTCGTCTCTTATTGAATATGAAGACTCAAACTTTGCTATATAGGAACTCCAAGGCATTATTCTACATGCCGTCTAAAACATGTGTCACATATGTATATTAAGCTATTGTTGGAGAGACTATTTAAAGATCTATTTTTAGAAAATAATGTTAACTATTACTATTTTTCGGCAACTCTGAGCATACAATTTGTATTTGAAACATAAAGTTGTTGTTTTTAAACCCCAACTGCTCTGTGTGTTTTTTTTTGGTTGCAACGCATTGAGAACAGCTCCTTACTAATCACTGCTAGATGTGTACTCTATAGTAAAGTCCCTTTTTAATTACACCATGCTCGTTCTGATAGAGAGGCCCTGGCTGTCTTCATTCAGAAACACCATTGAGGGCTAGCAGCTGCGTTTCAAACAAGTGCTGATAATCATCTGTTACATGTTGACACATAAACAGCCATAATTGTGAGTGATCAGTGTTGCATCTCAACACCTGGAACAATGTGAATTGAGGATAAATAGCTGTGGTCAAAGGGTGGGCTGCTGGTTGGTTTCAGTACCAAGGACAGCAGCCCACAGCAACAGCTCCTCTCTCTCCTCCTTATGATGCCCGAATGCTTTCTTTCTTTTCCAGAATGGTGTTAGTCCTTGAAAACAGCACACCCTGATGGATGCTTCAGTATTTGCATCCAGAGAGCAAAATCTGCAGAACAGACTTCAGCACATAGAAAAAGACACTTAATCAATAAGCGAAAGGAGATTCTACAGAATCTTTAATATTATTGGTCAGTTAGGTACAGGAAAAACCTTTTTGTTGTATCCTATAGCTCATTACAGGAGACGTCGTCATTCAAATAGACAAATACCCACAAAACCAGACTTCAGGTGAAGCACTCGCCAAGTTACACATGTTTAAAAATGAGAATACGACAGTGATTGGTTTTCCGAAATGTGCAGGTGATGTTGTCACATGGGAGGCTTTTCATATGAAGAACTCATGCACATCTCAAGTGGTTGAAATACTGAAAAACATTCTAAAAATGTGTCCACCTGAGTCTGGTGGTGTGCAGCTTTTCTCTATGTGTCCCGTCTCCATGTAATCATGTTTAGGCCTGTTGGGACCACGATACCCTGGCAACATTTTGAGGCAAGGCTGATGGAAAACCAGCAATCATAATCAGAACAGATTTGAGAGGGAATGGTGAAAAAACATATTTGATATATAACTGCCCAACATACCTCTTACGAAGATGAACAAATAAATAACAATAAATCAAAAGAAAAACTTTCAGCTGCCTCAAAAGTGACCCAAGTATCATCGTCTTAAATTAAGGGTGTTCACACAACAGCACATGGGAAGTCAGCATGCTCACAGTAACTCACATACAGATATGAATGTCTTTATAGAATATGTATCTGTCATCACAGCTTGGCAAAATTACACATATACACAACGAATGCACAATAACACCTGGAACCGTAATACCAGCCAGTGGGAAAAGACCCAAATATGTTTGAGTTGTCTTTGTCCAGTCAGAAAAAACTTCCTGTAAAACGAACGACCTCACCCCCAGGTAGGTGGTGGTGATATCGTCCAATAACAGTTGCCTATAGATAAAGAATTTATGTTTCCCAACAACCCGTAAACACGCACACATACAATCGCACACAACCAGTTTCACACACTCTTATTACATGTTTATAACATCATGAGAAATGTCAATCTTCTGAGTCAATGACTGAACGAATGTGAGATAGTTTGAATGACCTACAGTAAGCGGCTATGTTGAGAGCAGTGAACCTGACAGAAGTACAAAACACTCCATAACATCCTACAGGAAGTTGGCAATTATGTTGACATAGTTACATTAGGCTATATGTAATCATTGCTTGGCAGCATACAAAAATAAAAGAAGTTGCTCTGGTGCATATTCTGAATCATCTGCATTTGAGTTAAGTCGTCTCTATGCAAACGGAAGGAATTGTTTTCGGCACAATTTTCAAAAACTAATGAGGCTGGCTCAGTTATTATATATTTGATTAGCATTAAGGTGTAACCATATCTGCCTAACTATTATACTACCAGTAGCAGCGCCTCATTGTAGTATGCATATTTTGAATTCCTTGTGAAAAAAAAAAAGAAAATATTTTTTTACATGCCCACTCCACACAACTTCACACAAATATAAACAACAAGGAATAAAAAAAAAAACGACTGTCGAAGAAGAAGACAGTCTCGTGTTTTTCTGCTCTATAGGACTCTGATCAGTATCTCTGTTTGGATTTTTAAAGCATTTCTATTTAGAATTCCTGCTGTCTTTAACTTGGTTGGTGTCAGATGACCAGTTAAATGCATGTGTATTTATTTGGATTTTTAACAAGAGGTTCATGCTATTATACCACTATTGAACCTAAACCAATACAACAGCTAGAGGCCCATGTTTCAATGTTTCACAAGTAGGTAATACAAGTAGAAATCAAACATGGTCTGGATGAGTCCAACAGGCATAGGGGTCAGTAATTCGAGTGATTGTGGATCGGTGACTAGCAAATACCGGCACCAAAACTGCTTGAGCTTTACTGACACACTCCAGCAAGCCACCCAGCCACCAAATAAGCAAACGGGCACAGGTGAGGAAACCTTCATGCCCTAGGAAAACAACGACACTTGATGGCTACACATGTGGCTAAAACAAAACTGTTGACAAAAATAGAGATTTGTTTCAAAAATCCACTTGAACATGAGAAGATGGCGATCTGCCTCAGCAACACAAGTGAGTGGCCAGTTGTTGATGAGATTGCTCATTTTGTTTTGTTTACTTCATCCTCACTGTTTATATGCTGTCTGGCTGATTAGGTGCTGATGTACCGCATGTGTTCAAAGGTCGCCTCTCAGTTTGACCGGGAGGGGGGGGGGGGGGGGGGGGGGGGAGTTGCCAGCTAGGAGTTGGTTTTACTCTTTCAGTGTGTTAGTCTACTGGGTGAATGTATCTAAACATACTGAGGACTCTTTCCTGTCAAGCCTGCGTTTACTAAATAGATGAACAAAAGCATGTCTCAAAACAGATTTTCTTTGTAATAATGGTGAAATATGCCTTGGCAGAGTTTACGAGGAGACATGGCTAAGAATAAAACATTATAATGCAGGTGCAAATGTAGCCATTGCAGAGGCACCTGTTCCTGCATCTATCCTGTATGATCAGGATCCTCCTATCAATTCCTTCAGTATGGAGAAGCAGGACAACAAAGAGTGGGACCTGTGAAATGGCTACATCTGTAATTGTAAATGTTGCCAGAAATCCAGAGAAATGCCAAGATCCACTTTTAGCACAGTGTAGCAGATCTTAGAAATGCAAGATTTCAGCCAGGGCTGTGACAGCTCTGCTTCTATGGCCAAAGTCCTAGTAAAGAGACAACATCAGGGCAAGAGAGGGAAGGAAGGATTGAGGCAAGAGGAAGAGAGACATGAAGAAGGGAGCTGGAATGACGTCCTGTCCACCTCTTTCACAGCCTCTGTGTGAAGTTCTCTGGGAATACTCCTTTAGCGGCCTTTTCTTTATTCTGCAGCCAGTCATCCTGCCTCATTCCCATCAGCCAGCCATCGTCCTAAAAACACAGACATGCAAATAAAGACACTGTCACTGTGACACCACAGCACATAACTGTGTGTGTGTGTGTGTGTGTGTATGTGTGTGTACCTGTTCGTCAGGGTTGTCAAAGGTGACTACCAGCACCACATCACCAGTCTTCATCTCCAGTTCGTCTGTGTCGTTGGCAACATAATCATGCATCACCTGGAGCTATAATCACGTAAAAACTAACATGAATGTTTTCCATATATATATACAGTACAATATATGTTTGGGTTATGAAGTAGATGCTCAGCACCATTGAGAATGTTTTTTATTCTGTATCCTGTTTTACCTTGAACAAGAAGCCAGGTGGCATTTCTTTGGGCTCTGATGCTACCTCTGTTGATTCTGTTGTTACTTCAGGTGTCTGAAAATACAGAAGCTCCATTTAATGACATGAGGTGCTCGGTGAATTTTTTCAAATATTTTAAAGAAACATTAATTTAGCCCTGAAAGTTTTTTTTTTCTTAAGAACGTGATTTAACAATAATCTGCCAGCAGAATTTTCCATAAAATAATATTTCGTAACCAAAGAAAAGGAATACTTGGTTTTAGAAAATGCTTAGTTTTTTTTTTTTTTTTTTACATATTATAGACAAAATATTATGTCATAAGATGGATTCTTTCTAGAAAATGGGAGGAAAAATGATGCCATATATTCATCTAAAACATAATCATGACACATTTGGGCTTGTGTAAGCTCTTGATATAATACATATGTGTACTATTACAATATATAATATTACAATAGTATACATACTATAATTACAATAGTACATCATTATATTGATAACTCTAATTAAGCAATAAAAAGCACATCATAACAGTTATTGCAGGTCTTAGTAGTTCATCTTGCAGGTACCTCCTCTGTTGGTGCTTCTGCCTCTGGTGCTGCAGCAGCTGCTGCAGACTCACCCTGGGAGCAGAGAGACATAGAAGAATAACAGAGAGAGAGGTCAGAGAATGAGACAGATGAAAGATTGAAAAAAGGAGGGGGAAAGAATGGAAGAAAGAAGAGCAGACAGACAAGACAAAAACGAACAAGAAGACAAGATGCACAGCCTACATAGCAAAGTCATGGCTAATTCAAGCAAGTATGTCGAATAGTTAGTAAGCATGGCCACTAATGCACAGTTCCCATATAGGTATAGCTTTTGCACAGCGCACTATATGCGTGTATTTCGGTTTAACAGTGACTGGGATTAGTCGTGTGTATTGAGAAGTAGATGGCTATACACTTTCCCTCAGCAATTCATTTCCAGCTTTCCCTTTGTGCCACAGCAATGCATCCATGCTGCTGGTCCGAATGCATCCTAAATCTTTCCATCTCAAGATTTATCCGTTCCTCCAGCTTTCATTCACAATGTATCTCCCTATCATCTGTTTCTTTCCAGTACCCCATGCTCAAATCTCCTCCTCAAAAATCGATGCATCCACCATTTTCGTCCAGATGCATCTCTCCATTTTTTTCTCTCTCCTCGGTTACCTGACCCTCTTCATCATCCAACGTAGCAGCAGCTGGTGAGGTGTCTTCCTCAGCGACTTCAGCTGGAGCTTCAGCTGCAGGTGTTTCATCCTCAGGGGCAGGCACCTCGGGGGCCGGCACCTCTGTGACCGGCTGGCCCCCATCATCGCCCCAGTCCTCCTGGGCTTCAGCCTCGGGATCGTAATTAACCTGCTGGACCTCATCATCCCCCCCTCCCTCCTGAGCCGGAGCCACAGGGTCATAGCGAACCGGTACGGCTCCATCATCCCCCCAGCCTTCTGTGGCAGCTGCTATGGGGTCATAGCGGATAGGCTGTGAACCATCATCACCCCAGGCGTCTGCAGCAGCAGTCATAGGGTCATAGTTCTGCTGGGTGTCCTCTTCCTGGGCACCACTGTCCTCATGCTGAGGGGCAAGGGGCACGTTTCAAGGAGTCAGAGGTAAAAAGAGATATTTTACCTTTTGGGTATTATAAGGGATTCATAAATCAAATGGTTAAGGAAATTTTAAGGGACACAAAGGAGAGGGATATGAAATATTTAAGGCCAGATGCAAGGGCTCAGCATTACAATAGACAAAAGGGCATTTTGTCCAACGCATGAACAAAACGGTGCGCTATGGAAAACTAAAATATTTTTGATGGACAAGGGATTAGGAAATTGCTGGAGATATTGAAGAGGCACTAGTTTTGTGCATAAGGGTTGTATTATGAGAATGGCGGGTAAGGTATTCAAAAAGTAAGTGAGTTCAAGACCATACACGTGATTTTCTATGCTTTAGCCCGTTAACTAAAACATGTGTTTGCTATATCTTATGCTAAGTTTACAGTTTACAGTTTTGCAACAGAGGACACTAGGACAGTGAGAAAGCACTAAACCATCAGTTAGCATTGTCAGTGTGAGCATGTTGGCATAGTGTTGGCATTTCACCCAATGCACCACTGTAGCGATTTGAAAATGGTTGGCAGTACTTTTTAAATGTCTGATTAGTAAAAGGGCTAAAACGTGCAGAACCATTTTGATGGGATTTGAACATGGATGAGGGTTTGGGGAGATGGCATCAATCACCATTTACATTACGCGTATTTGTAGTATTTAAGGGAAAATGGAAGAGTTTTGCTAAATATGCATAGTAACGGGCCATGAAAGATGCCATGGACATCGGTTGGGATGGGAGGAGTTCAGCAGCAAATCATCATCATCATCACCATCATCATCATCATCATCATCATAAGACCCAAGAAGATTGATGAAGAAGGTTGAACCTTTACAGAGAAGGTTTCAGATAAAACTAAAAGACACATGAAGAAAAGGAAGGGTGGCAGCAGAAGACGGAAAAACGCAAAACTCAGCCTTTTCCCATCAGAAAATAGATGTCAGATCTTCTGCGTGTAGTTTGCAAGCATAGTTTTTACTCCCACGGCTATGTTCAGATGGAGAAAGAGGAGGGAAGCTTTGTAAGAGCAGAAGGGTCGTTCCTTTCTGAGCTATCACTGTTTTGCCTCAAGCTGTAATGCAGCAGAACTGTATGATTGTTGAGACACATCTCTCTTACAGTGATAGGGATGAGCAAAAAGGTTATTGAATGGTCGGGATGCCAAGTTGCAAGCAAGGCTTTGTGAAGTTGCCCACTAGCTCTCATTAGTTAACCAGTCTCATTTCCATGAAACAATCCACTGAAAACATGAGCAACTTCACTCAACTTTCAGAACAAAACTGTTCCCTGTGTGTCACATGGAGCTAACATGTGAAGGTTACATGTTCTGTCAGTGCAACATGTGCACATACAGGGATAGGAGGAAAACAGAAGGAAATGTGGTTGATTCAGTTTCAAATGTTACATTTTTTATTTCCATTCACGATTAAATTCATGCTAAAACAACGTTTGTAAGTTTGTTATCTTTTCTGGATTTCAGTGGTACAGTACAATCAACCCTATGTGTTTTGGGTCTACTGAGGCCTACGCTGTGTATCATCAATATAC
Source organism: Lycodopsis pacificus (assembly GCA_028022725.1). Taxonomy (NCBI): domain Eukaryota; kingdom Metazoa; phylum Chordata; class Actinopteri; order Perciformes; family Zoarcidae; genus Lycodopsis; species Lycodopsis pacificus. Next base: position 10,339,121 of record CM051688.1, on the reverse strand, counting down.
TGTGCACCTGTACGGTAGAACAGAGAGATGCCTCTTAAAAGAGAGGATTGCATATCATTCAATATTATTCAATATATATATATATAACAGTGTAAAATGCCAATTTGAAACTGAATTGACCCACGCTCATTCCCAAGTTCTGTTTGTGCTGTATAACAATCTCTTCAGTGTTTAGTGTTACCACATCAAGCACTGCAGACACAAAGACAACGCACAAACGGATTTGAGATGGACAAATGAAAGAGATCCATTTATGGAAAAGCTTGTTAATATGCAACAATGGCCGTTATAGAAGTCCTGTCCTGGGTGGGGCTTGTATAACGGCTATTTAAGTAGTAAACGTAAGCAACAACAAATTAAATGATGGTTTTTATGAACATAAATAAGAATATTCTGATGAGGATGATGATCACAATGATAATTCAATATTTTTAAACATTAAATAATGTATTACGGTGAGGATGATATGCTTACCCATGAGTCCCAGTTTGCAGGCTGTAAAAACAAGAGGAAACAGAATGAGGAGACAGAACCAAACACTCTTTACGAAGCTCTTGTTTTCACTCATTGCATTCAATAAGAACTTTCCAGTGCAGGTCCCATGCTCTCACCCTACAAGCTCATAGCAGGAGATCTCCAGCAGAAGAAGAGTACAGGCAACAAGTCTGAAGTACTAAATGATGTAAGTCTGAAGAGGTGACCACTCTCATATGTTTTTTGCACAGAGTGAGTGGAATATAGGAGAAAGGTGCACAGCAAAACACAAATAAGGAATCATTTAATCTTGCAATTAGCCTCAAGTGATTTCAATATTTTCATTCAGAATCCACGCAATCCCCCCTAACCATGTAAAATGTCACTTTCACCAGAGTATCAATGTTAAATGTTCAATGCATCTGTGCTATAGAAGACATCCCAGAGCCTGTGATAACATAAGATAAAATATGTGACAAGGCTGCAGTGAAACATCAACATCTTAGTGGGTACTAAGGAAGGTTACGATATTGTATTATAAGCACAGGCGGAGCCCTCTACTGGACTCTGTGAGTAACAGTAAATCATGCAGCACAGACTGCTGTCTGCCATCCAACACCCTCTTTGGTGAGCAGGATAGGAGTGACAGGGGCCTTTGGTAGAGGGCTCAGCCTCCACCTTCTACTGGACTCTATGGGTACAGTGGGTGGAGCCCGGTGAATGCACGCATTGCAGTGACATAACATCGCCCCAACCACACGGACTGTGTTTCACTCTCTTCTTCGTCTCGTGACAGTAATGACAGTTTTTCTGTAATTCTCAAGCTCTATGATCATGAACACATTCATTAAGGAGTTTTGAAGAGCAGAGTTTTGGGATTGAAATATCACTAGGCCTCCAGATCGCCTCTAAGAACACGTAAAGCATGATAAAATATGTTTAAATGTGTATGTTTTCTGTTAGTCTTGTAATGCTGTATATTGTCTGGTAACTGTTAACGACTGACAGAGTAAAACATCAGATCTAAACTATGTCATCTTTTCTCACATTTTCTTTGAGGATTGAGGTTACCCAACATGCTCAGATAAAGTAAGTACAACCCTATGACATACGAGTATCTTAAACTACGTTCTGCAGCACAGTTCTGAAGAGAAAGAAGTGGAAGCAGAGCGGGGCGTTAGTCTTCACTCCATGCCATGAGTGATCTGTGGATAGCGCTGAAGCAGGAAGTAGTGGTCACTAAAAGCAGGTTTCTACAGATCATCATGCCAATCATCCACCTCTTGTTTAGGTAAATTGGAAAGAAGCACAGCAGGTAACACCTCAAACCATGCCAAGCTTATCAAGCTATTTCATTTTGTATCCAGACTCATCAAGCTTGTTTTTATATATTTAGTCAAACCACTGCACTGGCAACTGGAAATGATGTTGTTCCCCAGTTTTACAAATTGATGGCATAGTTCTCTTGAACTTAAATAGCATGAAAATAATTCAAAGATTTTCTGGATAAAATCTAAAATAACTTGTGAAGCTTGACATTTCTTGCAGTAGAGGGTCTCTCTATGGTCTATATGTTCATGCCATGAATCATCCACCTGTGTGACCGTGGAGGCTTTGGTTGCTGCACTGAAAGAATCCAGGTCCATGTCCAACAGGCTGCTCACTGCAGGACTGTCAAACTGATAACAACAGGAATAGGAGGGCTCATTGACTAACTGGGCACAATAGAGGGTCATGGAACAGAACAGAATAGAGCAGAATAGAACAGAACAGAATAGAATGGAATAGAATAGAACAGAATAGAACAGAATAGAATGGAACAGAATGGAACAGAATAGGAGAAGTAGGAAGAGGGGCAGGCCAGACAGAGGAATACTTAAAGGCTCTGACCAGTGCAGGAAAGTGGGAAGTTAAAGGGCCGTGGCTGTTTGTGGACAGCAGCTGTTGACTAACCTCTGAAGGGGAGGTGACGTTGATATCAGGAGTAGCTGCAGCATCAAACAGGCTGATGATGTTCTCAGTTTTCATCTCCTTACATGGGGTCACCTTCGGTGGAGGAGGCATTGCAGGCCTTAGCTAGAACAGCGAAAGAAGCATGGTGACTAAGTTGTGCCTCAAGACAAGTGAACATAAATTCAAGGCTCGAAGTAATATAAGAATTAAACCTTCAGTCTGCGTTTTAAAAAACTGACTACAAATGTTTTTATTCCAAAGTTAAAAGATGACGAACTCAAACACAGAGGCAGCCTGAGAGAGTGTGTTTACCTTGGATGGAGATTTGGGGATTGGCGGTGGTCCTCCTGGCCTCAGAGTGTGGTTAGATGCTTCTTTTACACTCACACTGAGTGAATGAGAGAGAGACAGATGGAGGGCAATACAGAGATACAGACGGATTACAGAGACAGTAACAAGGATGGCAAACAATGGGAGAGAAAGGTCAAAGGCTAAAAAGTGAACTTGAGAAGTTACGAGGCATGCTCTACAGGAGTCCAAAAGCTGTCATGCAAGAAAAGAAAGCCTTCCGTCCCTCCATTCCTCTCCTTTTCGTCCCTTTTATCCCATGCAAGCAGGCTTTGTCGGTGCCTCCAGTAAATCCTCACAAGCGAGCAGAGGCAGAGGCATTCGCTTTAATAGAGACGATTTTCTAAAGCTGACAAAAACGGCCCCAAACCTGCAGATATTTTGAGGGTTGGAAAACCTAAAATGTATTGCTGGAACAGGACATTTTGTAAATTGGTGGTGTAAGTGGAAGAAAGAGGTCATTCTTTGAAAGCTCAAGCACCACATCACCAAGACTGAAAGTGAAAGGGGGCCAATAGCTTGAGGCTTATAGCGTGTCAGCAGGTTTTTGTTAATATAATGTATAATTTGTTCAGGAATATGCACCACTGAAGCAATCAACTAAGGTAGAAAACCGGTATAGATTACACACAGAAGGGGAATAACAGGGGGTTAATCCATGTACATTATCCTACTATGAACCTCACGCTTTGGGTTGTATTGTTATGCAACAGTCTTGCCTGGTGGAGCGTTAAACGTGCAGTTTTGCTCAACTCTCTAATATATCTGCAGCTCTGGGGGGCAAAGCTCTCGTTTTCGGTGTGTCTGTGACTTCACTTGCACAACCAATCACTAGTTCTTCCTTCAATCTCCCGAGCCTGCAGACTGACTGACAGACAGACAGCTGGACGGACAGGTCAGTTGAACAGACAGACAAGAGTTGTGTCACCATTGTTACCACAGTTGCTGCCGGTTACCTCCTATTTGTTCCTGACGATGAGGCGCCGCGGGTAACTGTCGTTGTTCTGAAAGGGGGGGTTCAGGGTTGGCTCCAGGTTAATGCATGCCATTGTCTTTGTCTGTTCCTGTAGCTTAACATGTTTGATACGTAGTGTTCCAATCAAGGAGTATCATATTGTTGTGTTTGGATTTCCTCTTCTGATGCAGCACACTACATTCATCAAGCACAATGAATCATGTGCACTTCAGTGGTTCAAACATTTACAAAAGGTGCCATGGATGTACAGCATAGAAAGTATTTTCTCTTTGCTGGTTAAAATGACCAATAACAGTGATTGATTTAGGAGGCATTTTGAAAGGATTCCCGGGATTTCTAAGCTGTTTTTCAGGTAGACCAGGATTTTTTTGATCAAGTTTAACAAGATATCCCAGTTCCTTTGAGTAGTGTATAGCATTGGTGTTCATCTATATCTTTACCTTTAAACATAATTGATGTTAAAATAATATGTATTGACACCAACCTGCTTGTTTGCTGCGTGTCTCCACTCTCCAGTTTCTCCAAGATGTCATACAAATCCTGATCCAACTGCGGGAGGGGGGAAAGAAAGGGTGTTGGATATTATACCTAAAATGAATTGCATTACATCATCATCAGCCTACATTGTTCTGGCACAATATATGCACATTCTATGACAAAAATCATTACATTGTGTTTGGTGTTCCTCTTGCTCTGTAATATCATCAAAGTACTGGCGAGCGTGTCCATCCTCTATGGCTCGTTTGCATCATGTCCAAATCCAGATTGACAGTATTTAAATATCTCAAGCTAAGGCAGTACTACAGAGGATAATCTCTCTGCAGTCAGTTAAAACCCAATGTCCTACTGTTGATTTACACGGAAACATTTAAAATAAATGAATTACAACTGACATTGCCTGGCTGCAAGATGTTTTTTAAAACCGGCATTGTCGACATTTTCCATCAACCGTTACCTGACACCCTGTGTCGATTTGTTTAGTCTGCCCTTTATCTAAATTCAGCATTAATGGAGGTCTATACACCAGACTCACCCGGCCAATTTCCTTGTGAAACTTCTCCTCGAAACCAGCCAAACTCTGGAAGGTGCTGACATAAAACCCAACACGACTAGAAAGGGCAGAGAAGAGAAAGAGAGACAGTATTGACAGCATTACCGGCTTGACTTAATATATCATCCTGTGATGGCAATGAAGCACGGACGTAAGTGAAACGTAATTCCAGCGTACACCAACAGGAAATCATTTCCACAGACACAAAAACATACACACCTGTTCCAGAGTGAAGGTAATTCCTCTTGCAAGTCAATATTAATCTCCTCAAACACCTTCTGGGCTCTCTCCAGCTCGTCCTCAGCCTGAAACACACACACACACACACACACACAATGTGTTGGCAAAAGGTATTGGGGCATGTCTGTGAGTCTGCGTGCGACAAATAGCATATGTAGCAGTGCTAACATCCTCTAACACTTATGATTGTGCTTCAAAATGGTTTGTCTGCAGTTGTTCTGTTGTTGCCATTTTGCATTCGTTAGACGTTCGACGGCGGCCAGTAACAGTGAACATGGGCTGAAAAAGAGAGCGATGAAATGCTCCTTATCATTGTTCCATAGTCAACAGACCTGACAGGAAGTGCAGAAAGATTATTGTGTACCTGGTTTCTGGACAGACTGCTCTGGGCAACATTGTGTGCGGACAAGATACCCTGAGCCCAGCCTGGAGTGGCCCTCTCCAACAAAGAGGAGGGCTGGAGGAGAGAGTGAGAACACGACAAATAAAACACATTATTTATGGATACGTAGATGACGGCATAATCAGAGTGCCACTGCTGTTGCGTCAAAATATTTTGAATTTGTTTCACCTTGGTGATTTTAATGCCCCCGTCCTTTTTCTTGGTCTTGTGCGTGGTGGCATAGTTGTGCCTGGCACTGTCGTAATCGACCAGCTTCCTGTCCCTCTTAGCTATACGTGACTGGACAAGAAGAGGACAACGAGTATTTGTAATATTCAGCGTCTCCACCTGCAGGGTTGACCTCAGCTTTCATCTTCGAAACATAAAATTGCTTTTCGGTAGTATGACTATTGAAACTTAAGTAAGATCACAGTAAGATGTGGAGGAAAGCCTGGCTGCCACTGCATGAACACTAAACAATAATCATTTTTGGTCACGGTTGCTACTGGTTTCTATAACCACACGGCTTACCTTGATATCAGGGAACTGGCCCAGGTAAGTATCCATGGAGATGAGAGCATTATCGACCAACTTTTGGTGGTAGTCAGTCCACAGCACATCACAGTCCTACGGCATGGATGAACATAACAGTACCACGCATAATCACAATTACAGATTTGATATTACAAATTGCCTGTGATGCTTGTTTCATTGCAACCTATGCTGCTTCCCAGACGCATTTCTGCACCACCTCTGAGTTAATTCCTGTAGCTCCGCATATATGTCTTCGCTCATGATCTTGAATCCAAATTAAGAATAAACTAAGACTGATTGCCATATTTTTTTTGCAGCTAGCTTGTAGTAGTTTTGTCACATAAGAACCATTAAACCAAAATGATCTTCAAGAGTAATAAACTCAGTCGGAGGAAATTCCAAAGAGCTAATCAACATCTCTCACAAGAAATGTTAATGTGTAATTTGGATGATTCTGCCAAGAGGACACAGCTTTACAGACCCTATGAAAAATAGCTGCTGTGTTGCATAAGCTAATCAGGAGCCAAGCACACACACACACACACACACACACACACACACACACACACACACACACACACACACACACACACACACACACACACACACACACACACACACACACACATACACTCAACTAATCAACTAATATACAAACTATAAAATGAAGTGGTTCTGACCTCTATATGGAAACCAGTTTGTCCGAAAACTCCCACACATGCAGGCAATCTCTGCATTTAAAACTCATTCATGAAAAGGGTTTCTGACCTCCACAATGGAATCCACTTCGTCCTTGCCGTACCACTCCGGTTCATACATGTCATTCAAACATGCCTGCACGTTGTTGGAGGACTCGTGCATGGCTGACGACAAACACATATTCCACATTAGTGGAACATCACCGGATACTTACAGGTTATGGTGTGTATTTACACATCCACGACTGTGTGTTTACATGTACAACTTTGTTGGTGTGAATCTGTAAAGGCGTGTGTGTGTCACCTTTCACGGCCTCCAGGTATGCCCTAAGGTCCCTTTGCAGTTTGCTGCCTTCAGTCTGGGGGGTGAAACACAAAACATGGGGCTTAGAACCCAAAACTAACCAGCGTGAGGAGAAACGTTCACAGCCTGTTTAGCCAGAACATATTTACCAGACGTGACTAAAAACATCTGGCAAGCTGTGTCTTTTTTAAAGTATGCGATAATGAGTCACTATAGCATTTTTGATTTCTTGGCAAACTAGATATATGACTCTGCCATACGGCATAGTGCCAATCATTGGACTGTACTCACATATTGTTTGTTGAAGTTGATCACTTCCTCCTCAAAAGCAACATCTTTGGTCTCATCGGCTTTGCCAAGTTTCTGAAGAACCTGTCAGTTAATAAACACATCATGACATTACTGACAATACCAAAGGTTAGGGTAGCAATTGATTGTGTTCAGTTATAGGACAGAGGACGGGACCTGTTCCCTAAAAGACGCGTCACCTGTTTTATTGTCTGGATCTCTTTTAGATCAAATATGATTTCTCTGCATTCATGGATAAAATGTATTGGTTGCAAAAGCAATATATGACACAGTGTATTCAGGCATTGTTTAAAAAGAGCAATCGGAACGCACTGTAACCAAATACTGTTTAATCTAATGATAAGTAAATAAATATCAGCGATAAGTCACATTGGCTGTATAAAATGCATATATGTATTGTGTATATTATTTAGGCTGACATGTTGTCAATACAGTAACATCCACACATATAGCAAAGTGGATTTACAGGAGCACCATTATCTGTTTTCTCTCTGCCACTCTTCTGTTTATGATGCACTATGATAGACAAATAGCGCCCCCTGCCATGTATTCGTAGCACAACGCGCAGGTTCCATGAACGCAGACTAGGCCTAGACCTATATCTAAAGCATGGACAATAATTATCATCATAGTGCTGGCAAAATGTAAGAGAGTTTCAGCAGTTACCATTTAAGTGACAAACACTCACATTGAAACATTGAAATAGCCAGATTATAATTCAGAATGCCAGAAACACATCAGTCATCGGATAAATTACGCTTAGATCTCAGCGCAATATGCACGTGCCCGCTGAATGACATTGACCACGGTAGAGATGTGTTTGGAGTGGACATCCCCATCCCCAAATAGGCCGTCAGCATCCCTGCACTTATTATGATGATGTCGTGATGCGACACTTCGCCTTGGTGGAGGATGGATGTGGCACTGCTGCTTCGTGGCTTGCAGGCCCGGGTGATAATTCCCCACACCGTTCCCCATTAACCCGTTTGGCGAGCAGCTCTTACCTTTTCTTGGGCTCTCGTCAGTTTTTTCTGAACGTTGCTGGCCACTTTCCCTGCGGTCAGCCCCTTCCCCAAATTCAACTCAGCCATCTTGTAGCGTAGATCTGTCTTTGGATGCGGGAAGGAAGGAAATAAGAGCAATAACGATCGGATGGACCGCTACGGCGACCGTTGAGGCAAATGCATCAATGTCCAGTGGAGAAATAATGGCAATAAATGTAATTATGTGAGGTTGTGATGTATCTTTAGGAGGATGTGTATGCAGAAAGCTAACCTGTATTCTCAAATGTTGAGCAGCCGAGTGCGCGTCCGTGACAGAGGAGGATGCTGTCAGCTAGAGAGGCTCTTAAAGGCACAGATGCTGCTGCGCGTCCACACAAGACTCTGTACAGTAAATGAGACATCGAGTGGTAAACCTACACGTACATTGTCAACACGATGTGCTGTTTTAGAATAAAATGCTGCACCTACTATCCTAAAAAAAATGTTCGTTCTTTATCTTTGCCATCTACATTTTTTTACTTACAATTATCGTCAGACCTTATGATTATGACGTCTTAAAATCATCAATGTAAAATAATTTTGTTAAGCAAAAAATAAATTATCAACCGAACATTCACAGTTAGGCCTGAATCCAAGCATGCGTGTATTAACGCTTCAAAAAGCCACCCGTCTCAGTCTGATATTATTATATAGATCACTGAAGTGCAGCTCAGCAGACAAGTGAAGGAATAATTGATTTCTAGGCACTATGAAGGCATTGCGTTTTAAAGATGAAATGCTTCCATATGTTTTCTGCAGTGCCTTGGTTTGGAAATAACAGCTCAAAAACATACCAATTTAACGTTAAGTAAAATTAAACTATTAACACGAGCCATTGATTGTAAAATGTGTATTTGATGGAGTAGACTGCTTGTCTATAGCTCTGATGCTCTGATAGCGTGTCTTCTCCTGGAGGGTCAACAGCTCGAAGGATACAGTGAACTACATCTGCCACTATACACTAGGTTTTATCAGGTGAAGACAAGTGTCGCCACAAGGAGCTTTCCAGGAGATGGCGCCATTGACGTTTCATGTCCAGAGACGAACATTATGTAGAGACCTCTGAGTAAATTCTTACACTTTTTAAAATCTGTCTGTTTTTGCTCAACGGCCACAAAAGCGGCTCTTAACACGTGTAGAGGGGAATCTGCCAACATCACACAGATCAGGCTGTTCCGAGTGATTATGAGTGAATTAATTGTGACCAGGTCTAAACTACAAGTTGGCTGCATTTGATACATTCCGTCTCCTGGCGAACAACAACCCGCACAATATTTATTTATTTATAATACATTTGCTTTAATATTTATGATTGGGACCGCGGTTACCAGACTTGCACGTGAGAGGCTTTAGTTTGTCATAATCTGCAAAAACGAGAACGAAGACACTCCTTTCGATACAGAAAGACAATGTCAAATAAGGCATGTTGCTTCGTAAATATCGCTTTTTAAAATCGCTTCACACATTTGCATTGGATTGTGGGGACGGTAAAGCAGTCTGTTGTCCTTGTAAATTAAATACTGCCCCCCCCCTCCCCCCTCTCCTCTTTCTTCTTCCTCCCCACTTTCTCCCTCTCCTCCTCCCTTCTTCTCTCTCCCTCATCATTCCCGTTGCCGTCTCTTTATCCCCGACAATAACAACACTTGGCCACGAGTCACCAAGCCCATTCGTTCACATATCCACATGAATAGCTCCTCTCCACCCCCCCCCCCCCCCCCCCCCACACACACCCCACCCCCCTCTCGTGCTGCGGGAATGGTTTAACCCGTTAGCCACAGTGAGCGAGACAACTGAGCACAAAGGAAGCACACACACACTGGGTCGAGTAAGGAGGGATGCAATAGGAAAGCATGATGTAAACACGGAATAAAAACCGCAAGGCAGCATTTCCATTTCCCCGTCGCACCGGTCCATTATCGGCGTTCAATATTATATGAGGTACGTTCGTGTAACGACGGCGCGTCTGTCTGGGCGGCGGGAGGCAGTAAGTGAGACATTTGTAGCCAAGAGGAGTTGAGCATTGTTTCATTCTCGCTCCAGGCTTTTCTGGAGTTGCTCGCTGTCTTTTGTTGTTGTTGTTTTGAACCGAGCCCGGTTGGTTCACTGAGATCATGTTGTTGGGTGTTTCAAGCAGACAACTGGAGATTCTCTTCTTGTTTTTTTAAAGTCAGTTTTTTTTTCTTCTTCTTCATTTTTGGACTCTGCGATGACAAAGGAAACACACGCTGATATGTTGCATTTTTTGAGGTGAGTTCTTCTTTATTCACGTCAGTTATGTTCTGCTATAGCATTAACACGTATAGGTATTACTGAGTCCTATAAGTACAAAGACTAAAGTCTAACGTTTTGTTCTGTTATCTCCACCCAACACCTTAATCGAATCACATTTCATACTGATGAGACGGTCCCCGAGAGCTTATTATGTTGCCCACATCCCCTTATGCCCATCACTGTAATTGCCTTTGGAAATTAGACCCACGGACGACTATCTCCTCTCCTATTGTTTCCCCTCTATTGTTGTCAAACCTGCCTCGCGGAACATTTGGTGCTCTTACAAAAGGCGCGAGCGCTTCCAGAGCGGTCGCATATCAGTGACAGCCAGATGAATCCTTCATGATGTTTGGCAATTAATAATTGAAAAGACTAAACTCTGAATTTGATACCCGTGTGCATAATTGGTTTGAACAGGGTGTAAACAGTGGGAGCCAAATTGATTTGCACTACCAGGAAGTCACGTGCACATCCCATTCATATCTATCTATCTATCTATCTATCTATCTATCTATCTATCTATCTATCTATCTATCTATCTATCTATCTATCTATCTATCTATCTATCTATCTATCTCTCCACCTCCTCTCTTCTTCAGGGTACAGTAATAGCACATGAAACATCTTCATAATTAGTAGTTTGCTTTTGCGAAGAAGAAGTAATTATAGTCAGCAAGCCTGCTGAGCTTACTGTGCAGGCATTTTCTTTTATTGCCTTTGTTAAACATGCAAATGTTGTCTTTCACCCTGCACTTCTCTGAAAATGGCACAGCTTGAACTTGTGTGTTCTCTCTCTCACACTTCTGCTGTGCGCGATAGCATTGTATTCATAAAAGGATCAAAACAGAAAAAGAGTGCAGTGTTGTGCTCTAGATTTGTCGGTGCTAATAATGTGTGTGTATGTGTTTGGTACTATCTGTGAGGGCATTAGTGAAGAGCTGTGGTGCAAGGAGGAGACACACAAACCAATGAAAGAAAATACGTGTTACTGTACACGCATACCTATTTTTATACAACAGGAAAGGGTGAGAAATACAACAGAGAGTATGATTATGTGGCTGGTACAAGCATCATATCTCATTTAGAATTACAGAGGATACGGGTCATTCTGGCCCTCTCTAGGCATAGTCTATTAGAAAAGGCAAAATTACATCATTGAGCTGGATTTCTCCTGAGATACAATGATTGATTCCAAGGTTGTGCAGTATTTGAAAAAAAGGATGCAGAGAAAAAGCCGCCATGGGAGAAAGCATGAATAAGATAGAGTGTTTAACAGTGTTAAGGAACCACTGTGCAGCCAGTTACTGACTGTGCTTTTGTTTGACTGAGTGGTGCACTGGAGAATGGTGTCAGCCCACAGACGTTCTTACTTTGTAGAGCTATTAAATCTTTGAATGGGGCTCTCCGCCAGTTTGTGGTTCATTTCCATGGTCCGAAGTTTGCACAGCCCCAATGAACACATTCAGAAAATGGCATGCATCTTCATCATATTTCTTTACCACCATTTACCAGATAAAGCGTGGCCAAGCACGCATTTGTTTCGGAACCCATATTTACATTCAACCCACAGTGCACCAAGCTTTCTCCTCCTAGCACACGGTGCTGCTTCACTGGAGCGGTTAAGGGTCGTGAACCAGGGCACTGTTACAGGAGGTAGTGAGCAAAATGAAAGTGTTTAACATTTACTTTCATTTCCAATGTCCACAAGGTTCAGTCGTCTAAATTTCCAGCCAGAACCCAATTAGGCCCAGGTAGTTATTCTGGTTGACAGGTGTTATTACACTGACTCCTCCATGTTTGATTAATGGCAGCTCTTGATGTCACATTTAAATGTCAGTGGCGTCACTGCCGTGTAATGATTGGTTTGGTCTGTGTTTTGAATAGGATGAGGGGATTCTGAGGACAGAGGACTTTTAAAGGCCCATTGAAAACCGTTTTAATGAACCCCCCCCCCCCCTGTATGGTGCCTTTCAGATAATAGACTTTGGCCAAAGCAACAGGCTCGGAGTTGATTAGAAGTCTGACCAGAATTCAGAAAGTCTGTCTCTTTGATGATATTTTTCTCCGCGGCTGACAAACCTGTGTGACAAATCATTTGAGGGATTCCCAAGGATCCAGACTTTAACTTTTAACTTAATTTGTAACAAACCATGATTCCAGTGTGGAGAGGAAAGCTTTCAACTTCACAAATATTGTTTCAAGTAATTGTGAAAAATGGCCTCGCCACCCAGTATTTTGATCATAATTAAGATAGATCTCAGACAGCAACACGTCATAGATCTCGGTGTTGAGCGGATGATAGTTACCAGAGAGACATTCACGCATGGATTGCCTATGTTGCTACTACTGTGCCGTGCTTTGATGACAGCTTATGTAAGTACAGTGAACATAAGCCAAAAAGACAAAACATCAGGGGCTTCTCTGTCTGACAGAGCTCATCTGCAACAGGCCCCAGTGTTTTTGTTGTATATTAAAGAGAAAGATGGGGAGGTTAAAGAAGGCGGACAAAGAAAAAGTGAGGAAGGACTGTGAATATTAATGGAACGTACTGGAGCGATAGATATTAATAGCAAAGTGAAAAGAAAGACGGTAGGAGGTAGAAAGGTCGAAGGGGCAGAGTTATGACGAATGAAAAGTGGGGACTGATATGAATACAAACACAAACAAACTAAAAGAATTACCATACAATGAGGAAAATGGACTTCCAGAAGAAGTGCAGGGTGAAGAAAGCGATGAGGTGGAACAGGAAGGGGGGGGGGGGGGGGAGTTAGAAGGGAAAGGATGAGGGGAAGAGAAAGGGTGAAGTTGATCCTAATCCCATTAATACACCACAGTGCTGTCTTTCCCTCTGGCGTATTTGTGTGCACACACACACACACTGGTGACTCACACTGGTCAGTGATATATTGTTGTTTGTTGTGCAGCTCACCAATATGCGGTCTGGACATCCTTTTACTGATTTGAGCCCTATGTATGCTAACTGTGCGCTGATCAGGACGGGGTCAGTGCAATGAGGACAGCTAGTTCCAACCAGATCTGACTCACAGCGCGTACGAGCCCTTTGGCAATGTGGCGCGTGTGTGTGTGTTTGGTTGTCATGTCGATTTTGTAGCTAAAAGAGTCTCTCCATACCGTCCAGACACATCTGCTGCTTCTGCCAACGCTTATGTTCTACACGCATACAATATCTGAAAGATGTGTGTGTGTGTGTGTGTGTGTGTGTGTGTGTGTTGAGTGTACAGTATGTATGCGCCTTATGAGTTGACTGCAAAGACAATTATTAATAATTGAGTATTAATTATATCACAACACGTGTGTGCCAACACAGGAACATATCAACAAGCAAATAAATAGACCTGCAGCGCTACAACTGAATGCAGTAATTCAGGACGGGTCTACAGAGAGAGAGAGCTGTGAGCAGCATGGCTGATAGAAAGAGGGAAAGATAGAAGGCAAGGACTTCTACAGAGAAACTGTGTGTGTGTGTGTGTGTGTGTGTGTGTGTTTGTTCCTATATGTGCCACAGCCTCTTAATATCCTGTTTTCACACCATCACAGAGAAAATCTACTGTGTGTTTGCTACGGGTGGAATTTGATCAAGTTCTTTCGCGATAAAGTGAATTTCTAACTTGCATGTAGTTTAAGTGCTATGCTTAGTGGCTACTTTGCGGATTGTGAGTTAAACAATCTATACACAAACAAATTAGTTTGAACAATTGCAATACATTTTGAGTATTTCTACATTGTTGAATTTACACTTTTACATAAAAGATGTAAGTATTTCTTTCCCCTCAGGTGGTTGCGGTATTACTCTCACACTGTTGGTCAGCAGCTGCAGGTCTCTAGTGCATTGTGCACACAAGGCTGTCATATTATTAGAGGAAAACAAGTAAGACGGAAATGTTATTCTTTTACTGCTGGCGGGGAGCAGAAGAGGCGTAATCAAGCAGCATGAAGATGATTATGTCGGAAATGAAGAGGAAATGCTGTAAAAGACAAGGCAAATCTTTTTTACGCTGTTAGGAACATTATGTATTCATCTGAGCGTCTAGATTGAACCTCAGTTACATGAATACCTGTAAAAAGACATCGCTCTGAAACTTGTTCATTCCATGCATTTCCAGGGTTATCTCGTCGTGCAGTCATACAAATAGTTATGAACAGTCAAGTCACCATCAGCTCATGAGGGACATTTGGAAAAGGACAAAATGGATCCACGTGGGAGTGAAGACAATTTCAACGCTGCGGCTTGAAGTATAGGTCTAGTGGTCGGCAAGAGCGGAAAAAGACAGAGAGCGAAAAAAAAGCGAAGTAGTTGAAAGCAACAGCGAGATAAATGATGCTGGAAAGAGAGACGGTGAAAGACAGAGAATGAGCTGTAATCTGATTAAAGCCTCTTTACTCCCCGGTCACCTCACCTTCAGGCCACAAGCAACGACCGACCGAGGCTTAGCGTGGGATCAATGCTGAGGCCACCATGTGGGCGGAAACACACCCACACACACACTCTCAGATCACTTCACTTTAAGTGCTCCGAGGCTGCCCACGGTACACAAGCAACATCTGAAGATACACCTGAGAGATCACTGCACGGCAAAGCAGTTTCTGCTCATACTTTGCTGTTGCACTTCATGAGCAGTTTGCTAAATGGATGGGTCGACGGACGAATCGATGCATGGAAGGGGATTGGGTGAGAGAAGGATCAGCTGGCGATGAGGACATTGTGTCTTGAATACTTTCCTCTGTCAGGGTCTCGTTATTGTGTTTTTTTTCTACATGCGTTTGTTGGTAGGTGGTTGCTCGAGGGGTCTTAAGGTCACTCAGACATCTCAATGGGGTTGTAGCTTAAAGGGAGAGAGAGAGGGAGAGTGTGAGGAGAAAATTAACAGCTCCCATACAAATCACCTTCTTGCCTTCAAACCTAATGACCCGGGCAACCAAATGACCCAGGCTGAGAATGTTTCTGAGCGCCCTCTAGTTAAGTTTCATTCTACAGTTACAAAGAGAGGCAACGTAAATGCAGGCATGCATGATGGATGGGGTGAGGAACTCAAAGAGCACATGATGAACTGTTAGCAGTGAAAGGCTTTTAAACTGTTGAAATTGTCACCAAATTTGTTTTCGTTAATAGCTTCCCCTTTAAGCATAAAAGCACCGACATTATTCCACTCAATTTGGCACTGAAATGGCCTTGGAAGACAGTTGATAACGCAAGTGTGGAAAATTATGCGATTAATATTTCTTGCATGGATTTATTTACCAATGTCGGTGCTTTATGTATCAAAGGACCTGTCGTTATGTCGCCTTTATGAATGTAAGCGATGTCTTTACTGGTGCTCACATCCGTGTGTTTCATTTATATAAGCGCCGCAGACCGTTAGATGGGATCAACACATGAGTAAAATATCATACGAAGGGAATGCACATGAGAGGAAATTGATTTGGAAACATAGCGAGGCAAGGGGCAAGGCTGAAGCCTGTAAAAGTAAATTACAGTGAGATAAGAATACTGCTTTTACACAGTAAGGTTCGGCTAAGCAATCAAAGACGCAACACTGAAGGCACTTCCAATGAAACAAGGCTATCTGCTCCTTTCTGGTTACTATGCCAACTGACCAAAAAGCTATGTTCAGTGTAACGGCACAGCCTGAATGAATGAATTCATCATTTACTCTATGAGGTGTCGGAAAATGTTGCTTTATCTCTGTTGCCCAAAGCCCAAGCACTTGAAACAGCTGGTTTTGGCCCATAAATATTCAAACCGCGAAATATGCAATTTGCAATGATAAAAATCACAGAAATGCCAATCTCCTTTGATAAAATAGAAACAGCAAGTGTTTGAATGTTTTCCTCCATAAACGAATGATAAGCTTAATATATTTTCCTGTTGTTAAGCTCTTGTCAACATTAATAAAGCATTTCAAAGCTTTGTGTCAGCATTTTAAACAGCACACGTGTTGGTTACCATCACAGGAAACAATGGTGGGAGGTACGCATGCTGCTCACCACTGCATGCCTTTAATACCGATTATCACAGGAATGAACATCCTGCACTTATAGAGCTATACACATCACATAACTCACTGTTGAAATAAAGGCCATTTGGATATAAGGAAAGAACTGAGATCATTTGATGTTACATCTCAATGGTCTGTGGAATAACTGAATTAATCCCACAGTGTCTTTATTCTGCAGCAGATGTACACAGATGCTAGATAGGACTGTTTTGTTGTATTTCTTTCATCTCAGATCTGTCTTGAATCTTAAGCAGATTCAAACTCTCAAAGTCGCTTTCTGCTTTCCCGACAACACCCTCCTCTCACAACGCGCACACACACACACACACACACACACACACACACACACACACACACACACACACACACACACACACACACTGTAGTCGTCTCCCCTGTGACAGATGGGCTATATGAAAACACAGTCATCCTGTTAGTAACCATGACATCAGCAACACTTGCTCACTGTCACATGCACATGAATGCTATAATATAATAAAGAAGCCGGCATTAATGAGTAGTTGGCTGTTTGTTTGGCAAAGAGCCATGCTAGCAGCTCTATGAGACACTACTCAGTGTGTTTTTAGGTTAATGCTATGCAAGCACGTTAACGATTTTGCAGATATACTGTTTACCATTTAGTTTAGCATGGTAGCATGCTACCATTTGCTAATAAGCAGCTGAGGCTAATTGGGAATGTCATTACACTTGCAGGTAATGGGGAAGAAACCAAAATATTGGACAGATTAAATATTTTGATCTGAGAATTGCGCGCTCTGAGAAGTTAGGGGATCGATGTTCTCGTCCTTACGGGGCATGATTGTCTGTATTACATTTCACAGCAAAACATCCAGCAGTTGTGGAGACGTTTGACTCTAAACGAGAAATGTGAACCACTTGGTGGAGGTAAAGGAAAAGTCTTCAGGATTCATCCTCTGGGGACCATGTATGTCCATTCAAAATTGGATCAAACAAACACCTCACAAACATTGCCACCCAGAAAGGTTTCTAATAAAAATATTTATTTCCTGTAAAACATTAAAATGTGGACGCAATCGGAGAAAAGGTTGCTCTCTACAATGCAGGGATCATGTCTGTTGCCCATGAACCTTGCCAGGGTCTCAGTAATACAGTAACTTTAGTGGTATTAGCAAGCTTTACCTCTTAACATTTGACCTTAGACTAACATCTCCATCCTGCCTTAGTCTACTGAACTATAACCCACTGAACTCTATTCCCCATTCTCTAGGTAGAACTGTAATCGATCATCACATAAGTTATCAGATACAAAAATAACTATGACATTAGTTTAAGCCATAATATCTGGTCCAATCTATTGATCTAAGTACACTTAGGTACATTTAAAAATCAATACCACAACATCATACCAGAGTTAGGAAACCCTGCAGTAGAGATAGAAAGATATATTTCTGCTGCCATCCCAATACAATAGCGTT
Source organism: Lycodopsis pacificus (assembly GCA_028022725.1). Taxonomy (NCBI): domain Eukaryota; kingdom Metazoa; phylum Chordata; class Actinopteri; order Perciformes; family Zoarcidae; genus Lycodopsis; species Lycodopsis pacificus. The sequence continues at coordinate 10,321,064 of CM051688.1, read as the reverse complement.
GAATGTTTTTTCTTTTGCGCTTTAAAAATCTCTCGACAATCCACAGAACACACTGTCATTCCTTCAGTAGTTCCACTACACAACTGTTCAGAGGGAGGTCTGTTTATTATCCAGAGTAATGACACCAATGTCTCTTGAAAGGCATGCCGCTGTTGAGAATTCAGTTCACAGCTGTTGTGTTGAGATTGAAGCAGAAATCTCTGAGACAAATATATTTCAAACACTAGACGAGTGGAACTTATCCATCAACTAAAACTCACCATCACTGTTGTGTTGTCATGTTTTCTCGGCACAGGAACTCGACTGTTTTTCTTTAAGAATAACACTCTGCCTCTGCAAACGTTGAAACGGCAGGAAGCTGACCTTTCCAGGAGGGAAAAAAAGATATTCTTTAGTTTGATATTTATTGTAAAGTCGAACTCACTGTGTTTGAGGAAAGCAAACACACTTTTCAAAAGAGGATGAGATTCCTTACCTGCAGGGAATTTGTAGTTATGTGAACTTTTGTGTGTGTGTGTGTGTGTGTATCGAGTCTTCCTGGTTGTGAAACATCTCCTTGTCCAAAGACTGCTGCTAATTTTGCTATCTTTCTCTTTTTCACACCTTTATTCACTTGTGTCTCCCTCTTTCTTTCTCTGGCCAACCCTTCGAAATCCCCACCCTGGAGAGTAGTGTGTCCTCGTTCTGGTGATGCTCTATCACCACCACTCAGTGTGGGGCCTCTGAAATATTCATGGTGACACACATACAGACACACACACACACACACACAGGCACAACTGCTTTCTAACCCTTCATCTTTTTTTCCCGTCCTGTCAGTTTACTCATATCAGTAGAAGATTAGAAAATATAATTTATCTCGCAGCAGGTTTAGGGAAAAAAAGCTTTACACAAATTCAAACAAATGCACAGACACACACACACACACACACACACACACACACACACACACACACACACGCTAAACAGTAAAGGCAAAGACGACTTCACTCCTCACGATCCTCTGAATTCTTGCAGAATACAGTTTGATATTTCCTTCATATTTTTTTCAGTTTGCAATGGAAATTGTATCTAGTCTTCAAGTACAGCATCAGGTGTTTATACACAATGACAGTCACTCAGGGAGTGCAGCATTTTTTCCAATTTTTTCCAAGCTTTTATCAGTTCATAGATCTGTAAAAGTCAGCACACTCGTAGGGGTGAAGGTGAAGTCACACTGTGAATGGCAACGCACGTTGGATGCCAGAGATACACACTGCGGAATAAATCCTAAAACCCTTATTAGAGTGCCAGCAGTGTTCGGGTGTGATCTGTGACCTCAGACTGTCTACTCGTCTGAAGAGAAGAGGAGCTGAAGCAAAGCTCCAGCAGAGAGCACATCAACACGCACAAAGGTTATTACTCTGCCAGTGGGTTTTTGATATGTAACCTAACATTATTGGCCTGTCTGGCTGAGCAGTTCATCATGTGAACACTGATTTGGTCCAGTGGTCCCCCATTTGTCAGCAGGGAGGACAAGCGAGCCCGTGAAACAGAATTTAGATGTCGGCTTCACTGCAGAGTTTCACACAATGGCTCTCAAGTGGAGCTGATAGAAAATGAAACCCTGTGCCGAGCAAACCTGCGTCGCTACAAATATGATTACTTCAATCAAACTGAGAATCCAACAGCAATACACTGCTGTTCTCCTGTGTTCATACCAATACACGGTGCGGTGTCTTCTACAATTCTATCTTTTCTATTATTCAGAGACGATTTTGACTGCTTTTGAATTAATCACACGTGCAAAAATCTAAAATTCATTTGAAATCAAATGATTACTATCCAGTGTTAAAGTGTCATATTCTAATCTACATGTGGCTGTAATTGTTTTATTAACCTAAGCTTCTATAGGTTTCTGTAGACTTTATATTTTTGATCCATGAAAACTCCAACTAGTTACCGTTGAAAAATTGAAGAATCAAGGATGGGGCTGTTTTTTTCAGTGGATAGCCTAATATGTTGTTGAGTTATAAAGAGGCGCTAGCTGAATAGGGTCAGAGGTCAGGACCGTCTGCTGCCAAGAGCCTCAAAGAACCCCTCACCGATTGGCTCTTAACGCGCACATTCCCATGGAGACGAGCCCCACCTCCCATTCGCAGGGTCCTTGTACCGCTGCTGGTTGTTATAGCAACAGACAGGACGTGACATTGTTGCGTAATAATATGCTGTTTTTCTTTCGACCTTATTGGTGGGCTATTTTCTAATCATGTCATCTTCTCTGTGAGGGGAGCCGTTAGCAGAGGCCGTGTCAGGTCACAATGGGAATTCACAAAATCTCCACACATTTAAAATCAACATACAGCTTGAAGGATTGATTGCTAGAGTTTATTTGATGAAGCTGTCATGGAAATAAACATTGGTGCCGTGCTTGGGACATACAAGAAGCAACACTGACTTTAGTGAAAATACTGTACTCCTCATACTGTATTATTCTGATTACTTTTCCTCTCTTTTCCCTTTGTGACTGCGGGTATATCAACAATATCGAGCGGAGCACATAGCTTGCTTGTTAGCAACCGTTGTGTAACAAAGCAAAACTTCCTCCAACAATTGATGTGACTTTGTGTTACAAATAAATTCATTTTTCTTTGCATAATGTTGTTTTGGATGCCAGGGACAAAACACTGCAGCGTTAAACATGTTCCGTACCCAGCAAAGACTAAACTTCCAAGTCTCTGCGGCGCTAACCATTGCATAATGTCTAAGATAGTATAATGCCTGAGAAGTGCTGAATATTTATTGTTCAGAAAAGAAGAAAGAGAAAGAGAAGGAAGACAGCTTTTAGGACCAAAACATTTGAGCATATTATCACTCTGTCATTATTCGTCTTGGCAGCGCAGTAGTCATGCATTCTCAGTGCCATCGTCTGTGCCTGTGGTGAAACTAAGCTGCAGTCTTCACAATCTGTTTCACCCTCTGAATCGGTATTTCCAAAACAGGCAATTATGAGCTGGAATTCCTCCAATTACTTTTCAGGTTTTTGACCCACTCTGCATGAAATGCAAACTAGCGCAGGCTTTGTGTTTGAAATTGCAGCTCTGGATGCAGGTGCATATCGAGGATGTTTTAGATTAGAAGAATTCTACAAAAAGGGCCTTTTTCAAATTGTCCTTTGAAGCTTTGCACGTCAACAGAATGCATGAGTGTCTATTACTTTATGTATTTGAATGTTCATCCCGAGGTAGATGTAGCATTTGTAAACATTTCCTATTTTAAATAATTCAACGTTTTGGGGATTGTGCGGCATTGGCAGAGCTAGTGCTCTCTTAACGCTCCCTCGTTTCTAATATAGGATAGAAGTCAAGTTGTTTCTATAGACTTTCCCTCAAATTCACTCACTTCAGCCATGTAGCTTAAGCTCTACCACATTACCAATCGGGGACCATGAGGAACAGCGGTCCGATCCCCGGCTCCGCTAGTCCATGTTGACATGCCTCTGCCATCAGTGTGTGAATGGGTGAGTGACATGTTTTGCTTCGCGCTGTGAGAGCTCGGAAGACTAGAAAAGCCCTATACAAGTACAAGTGCATTTACCATGTCTGCAGCAACTCATAGTAATAATCAGCTGTCAGGTAATCACAAGTTTGCAGGGCAAGCCGGATGATGTGATGTGTAGGACCGCTCAATGAACTACACAGCTGAGTCTCTCCTGTCAATAAGTGCCTATACTCAGTTCAAGTGTTCCGTTCTAGGAGTGCTTCTCTGCACCTGAGAGTGTGGGGAGTTCACTTCAGAAATCTACAGCGTCACGTAATATCCTCACGGTTGTTGTTGTTGTACTTGACGCGGCCGTAAAATGCAGTTCATGTCGCTGACATGGTTGCCACTGAAGACTGCTGCATTCGAACTCCCTGTGTTAATGCTAATCGGCTTTCGGTTAGGTCTGAGTCACCCCCGACTTCTCCCACAGCGAGCATCGTTTACCCACTGTGTCGTTAAAATGTTTTAATACTAGTTTATAGTTCATCTTAATCTAATGCTTTTAATTCTGTATAAGTAGTGACAGGGAGGCCCAGAGGCTTGGACTCAGGTGGGTGTTGCTGACACAGAAATGGATCTGATGAAAGGTACTGTGCAGGGGGCTTAAAAGCAATTATAGCAGCTGACATTTATTGAGACACTTTGGACTGTTTTTCAGTACACTGAAGACTTACATTTCACTTGGCTCATCCATCTCCATACTTATATTAATTGAATGCTATTGGGTATGTCAGAAGAATGCTGCTAGACCATGACTGATGCTGTGCGTACAAAGGGTGATATTCTCCCTTATGTGACGGCGAAGGTTCATTTCTTTTCTGCAGTGCTGATTGTGTGCTTGTAACCAATAACGCTATCAACACGTAGTTGTTCTTACTCTAGCTGGCCACAATGTTATGGTCAGTGTATTCTAGTTTAACTGCTTGTCACCTCTGTCATGTTGCAGATACTAAGTCATTTAATTTCAAAAGCTAGTAAAAATATTGGACACATCTGGATTTCGATTTCTTCTTGAATTCCACTTCTGTGCAGGTTTGTTTATTCCAAAGCACACAGCATGTCATGCTGTGTGCTGACTGTTCAGTGCTCCAGAGGAGTTGTTTTGCACCGTGGCTGCTGAAGTGTGTGCGCGTGTGTGTGTGTGTGTGTGTGTGTCACAGTGCATCAGCACCTACAGTCAATAAGGATTACCCCCTCTGTGCAATCTGGGTGGTGAGTATGGGTGTGTGTGTGTGAGAGAGAGAGAGAGAGAGAGAGAGAGAGAGAGAGAGAGAGAGAGAGAGAGAGAGAGAGAGAGAGAGAGAGAGAGAGAGAGAGAGAGAGAGAGAGAGAGAGAGAGAGAGAGAGAGAGAGAGAGAGAGAGAGAGAGAGAGAGAGAGAGAGAGAGAGAGAGAGAGAGAGAGAGAGAGAGAGAGAGAGAGAGAGAGAGAGAGAGAGAGAGAGAGAGAGAGAGAGAGAGAGAGAGTATATCATCTGTGCTCTGACATGGCAAGTGCAGTTACCTGAGGGAGACGATCAGACAAAGCTGATGGATTTAGAGGAAAGGAACAACACATCTTAAGCCTGGGGCTTCACCACACGGACAGTCTGCAGATATAGATTCAGCGAGGAGTCACACATGGCTTATGGAAACAGTGGAAAAGGAAAAACTTTGACCTTTGCATGAATTACTGCATTTGACTGCATAAAATATGTAGTAGAGTGCTTGTTTCATAAATGAATAATGATGATGCAGAGTAACATACTGCCATTTATGCTTCTTGGAGAATGTTCCTATTTAAAGCCATCCAGCGCTGATCGAGTCTACACACTCACGCTATGTCTCAACTGGAAACGAAAAAATTGGGATTTGATGCCTTAATGACTGTGTGGGTGTGTTAACCACACAGGTCTATTGTTTTGTGCACACTTCACTTTAAATGTGCCTTAAGAATGTACTTGAATGCCATTTTTCTTACTAAAACGATGAAGTCTATGCATTCTGCTGGAGTGTGACACAGTGATTGACTGAGTTTGCACTTGACTATCTTCACACAACATAATGTGAAACAGCTGACTTTGATCACTTTTAATTAGCTGATGGTACAGAACCTACCCAAAATAAAATGACCAGAGTGGAAGCCCAGAGCACATTTCCACCCAACAGAAGTCTTCAACAAATGCCTCTCAGAACAAGGGGAGTGTGTCTGCAGCTCACCCCACTCCGAATTGATCTGCTTGTGTCTTTTAGTGAACCCAAGGGACACACGCAGATCAATTAAGAATGGAGTTATCAATACTGAGCTGTATTGTGTAACAGAACATCTCTAAATAACATCTCATGAGATCAGCGGTTGTGATATAAGTTACACTCTGGGTGCAGAACATGAATCGTGAAACCAGTACCGGTAATTACTCATAAACGACAAACAGTGTAACAGCGAAAGCTGCCCCATGGCTTCATTTACAGATTAAAGTGAAATGTAGTAAGTGGAGTCTTACAGTTGGTTATCACACTAAATAACTGCTGCAATATATCCGTGCTTATACATTGATATTGTATGTTTAATGAATACAATGTATGCTTTTACTAAATTATTGTTTTTTTAATCATTTTTACACACTCTGCATTTGTATGTGACGTGTTTCTGGTGCAGCTGCTTTTGTCTTCTAAGTTTTGCCGTTTTCATCCCAAATGGAGAAAATGATAGCGCTCATAGACTTTGTTTCAAGAGTTTTGGTTCCTGATATCCTATAGTCCTAAAAGCCCAAATAGGCTCTTTGGTTGCTCATGTTTTGTTTCTTGCTTTTGCACTTAAACACACATTCCAGTAGTATCTCCTTTACATTGTTATTAGTATATTGATTTGTTTGATCTTTTAAGACCTTTACCATCATATTTTGGTCTACCTGGTGCTTTAATCTATTTATCATAAATCCGGCATATGGTGCACTAAATGCTCAAGGACCATCCACTGTATGCAGCCTTTGCAGCATGAACAATCAATACATGTAATACTTCTATTCCCGACGAGTGTTTCATAACAACAGTGAAACACGGTCAACACTGCAGCACTGCTTTGCACCGTATAAAGTTATGACAGAGCAGTCTTTAACAGCAGTGAGTGAGTATTTGCAGTGGGTGATTAGAGTAGCGGTTAGGGGTTGTTTTTGTTTTTTAACCTTTCGAAAAACTTAAGCTTTGTGGCACAAATACAAAAATTCACAGTCTTATACGTCCCACGACATGCAAATGTATGCTAATGCTTTTCAATGGCAACCATTATGTGTGCTGCAGATCTTCTGCTTACGAATACTTTCAAACTCTTAGCAACTAGTTGTTGCAGCCTCTTCACTGTATATCCGAGTGAATGATATCGGCTGAATTGTTATTTTTGAGCATGCAGTCGTTTCATCTGCAGCAGTCGTTGTTCGGAGTGGCTGTGATATACTGGGGTGTTTCTTTTTTTCAAAATTGTAATGCTTACTGCTCTGTCAGCACTCAGAGCTGAGTAGTTGAAATGAGCGATCAATAATCACTCTTTCCTCGTTCTTTCTCGCATCTCACTCCTGCCCTCGCTCTCTTTCTGTGCCCCACGTTTGCAGGTAGACACGTCTCGATGGGTGAGACCCACTGATCCAGTCATCCCTTCACTCCTAACCCCTCTTCCTCCTCTGTTGCCCTAAACCTAACCCCCCCTTCACTTCAGTCACCATGACTTCCACCAACCAACTCCTGGGTTTGGCTGAGGTGAGCCTGAAGTGTGACCAGGAGATCGAGAGGAGATACGAGATTGTTCCCTCAGTGGTCTGCTCCATGTGCTGCCTCTTTGGAATCATCTACTGCTTCTTTGGTAAGTGAGGATGTAGTCAAGGCTTCGCTCATGAGGTTTGTGCTGGTACTAATAGGCATGTTATAAACACAGCTTGCCACAAGAGCTAATTGCCATCAGTTAAGAGTACCCTTGCTCTATTATTGGCACAAGAGCTCTTTTCACCCCAGTCCCATTTAATATACCGACAGAAACTAATGTGTCCTGTTCAGTCATCAGAGGAATAGTTCAACATTTTTGGGAAATTCACATATTTGTTTTTGTGCCAAGATTTATAAGATTTACTTTATATGCAAATCTACTATCGGCAGCCAGTTAGCTTAGCTTAGCACAAAGACTGGACACAGGGGGAAACAGCTAGCCTGGCTCTGTGCAAAGGATACTAAATCATCCCAACTAGCACATCTAAAGCTAATTAGTTAACGCATTGATTGTATACTTTTTATTTAATCGGTACAAGTGTAAAGAGGAAGTGCAATAGCCTGATGCAGTTAACCCCCTTAGCCCCCCGTAATATAACAATGAGTTGTCCTTACATTCTGGTTTTTGTACATATTAAACAAACAAGATATGAGATGTAACTTAGTGAGCTTTGGTGGTGCCTGAATGCATATTTCGTTACCTTAGGGCAGAGCCATGCTAGCTGTTTTCCTTTGTTTCTAGGCTTCACACTTAGCTAAATAAACCATCTTTTGGCTGTTATTTCATACTCACCGAAACAATGTTCTCATCTATCTCTCAACAAGAAAGCAACAAGTATATTTCTCAGCATGCCGAACTATTCCTTTAACATTAGCTGAGCAGAATAATGTCAAAATGTATACAAATCCATATCATCCATCAGAAGTCACCTGTGCAGTGTGATTTTGCAAACAAACATAACTTTAATGACAGACACGAAGGAAACACTTAAGAGTGACATGCAGCTGATATAACTTCCTATATGTGTAAGTGCCAGCACATAATTGGAAAGTGCAACATGTCGCCAACGAGCCCTGAAATCTCATTTCCAGTTCATATTGCTCTGCTGCTCTAAGATATTATTGATTTAAGCAGTACACAGAGGTTTTCTTTTTTCCGGCGATGTGAATCAATATTGAAATCTCATTCCTACAGACTAAGCTATTGTGGCATTGCTATATTTTTGAGTGTTTTCTTAGAATTCCATCAAATGCCAGAATATCTGTTCCTCTACAGTCTACATATATCCCAAACTGCTGTCATCAGCAGACAAACTAAGAAATTGGACTGCCTGCTGTCTGTTACAGAAAAAAAGCATCTTCTGCTCCGTATTCAAAGGCGTGTTGTCGTTTCTTTCAACTAAAAGTTACAGCTGCACTGCTGAAAGAAAAATGAAGCACAGAGTTTTGCAATTAAACCAAAACACCAGGCCTGGCTGGTTTCTTGTTTGTTTTCTCTGTGCCATCAAAACACCAGGACTCATACTTTATGCATGGCTCCATTCGTATGTTGAGACAAAACAAAAAGGCTGAATTTTGTGTGAGTAACAGTGAGTAACTGTTGGATTGCACCACAAAAATGAAGGGCTCATCCTAATGAGTTTGGATGTAAAGTCATTACAGGAATGTGGAATCAATAAATAATTATAGAGAGAGAGAGAGAGAGATCCGCTGCTATGGAGTTCTTTTCAATGCAACAAAAAATGATGGAATCAAAATTGTATTTCCTCTTGAGTAGGGACTGACAAAATCCCATAAACATGCTCAGATAATGACTTTGCTTTCAGAATGTTTTATGCATTTTTGTACAAAGATACAATTAATTTTAATGTATTGCCTTGGGTTGGCTCACAGGGCTGTCTAATCGTTTACTTGCAGCTATTTTCTAGGTAAAGAGGCAGTGTCAGAGATTTTATTCGTGCCGTGGCGGTTTTGCAAATGACTGTAGGAATACAGGCACCCGAGATCAGATTCATTCTATTCTATTTTGCCTTTACTGGTCAGCAGACGGTAAAGAGAGACTTGAGCTCTCCTCCGGTGATGCATCAGTAAACGCTTGACCACCAGGACGAGCTACAAATGCTGTTGGAGAACAGATTTACAAGATACTTTTTTGACATTTAGATTTCCAAACAATAACACAACATAGAGCCGTGCAAGTTCTAAATGACCCCCTATGAAGCAGGTAGAAATGTGTGTAATTGAACCTCAATGCAACACACATTAAGTGCCTTCTGTTAAGCAAACAATGCACACAAATAGATAAGAGGGAGATTCGCTGAAGATGGCATTGACATTCACTCTATATGTCTTGGGTAAAGCATCAGGAGCGTCAGTGCCTGCATTGGGAAACAGCTTACCCAACAACTTTATTTCCCCAAAGTTGACAGCACGCAACAAGACTGCTTTGGCTCGCGGCCCTGAAAGAAAAAGGTTACACGTAGATCCTCACCACTAGTAGGGCAGAACATGTCAAGTTAGCCCTTGCGGGGTGCCAGACAAAAGAGCACGCCGTACGCCACTTTAAATTGACTTTATCAGCCTCATTAGCATGCTAACATTGGAATCATTGCATTTAGAAAGCTAAATGTTGTAATGTTTTGGTTTTATGTCCAAAATTAACACCAGCTCTGAAAGTTTCCAGTTGACAGAAACTTTAATTTAGAGAATCACACTGATTATATCATTTGTTTCATACACGCTTCCATAAAATTAACAGAAAGGCGTCGTGTTACAGGATGGAACGGCATCATTTGACTTTAAATACTGCTTCTCAGTCCTACACCATCTGTTGTCTGTTTCTCTTCTTGTTTGACAGCATGCTCAACAAAAGAGAAGGTGAAAAGGTGCATTTTTCACCCTCAGTGCCAGATCTTGCTCTAAACAAAAACACCGTTCTGCAAACAAGACACAATGGATATTGTTGGCGTTGTACAGAAACTCCACACTCACACATGAAATTACATTTCTGCAGTCTGAATTTGAATGTCCCTGCCGATAGAACTGCAGAATTTGGTTAAGTTCCATCGTCTTGAGAAGAAAATGGTAGCTGTCATTTATTTGATCCAAAAAACAACAACAAAGTTGGAGCATTAATGATGAGTGATGCTTTAGGGGCAAGATGGATGAGGCAAAAGAAAAGAGAGGAGGAAGGGAGTGCTAGCCAGAGTGAACAGATGGGATGGAAGGTTTGATGGCTGGAAGAAAAGTAAGGGAAGCAACGAGGAACAAAAGAGGAAGTAGGAGGGTTGGAACAGTGAGGGAGGAGAGGAGAGGGAAGGATGGGTCAGAGCAGAAGATTAAGAGCAGTCAAAATGAGGCATGGTATTTCTAAATGTATAAACTGATTGATGGAGATATTAAAGAACAATTTGTGATGGCCGCTGACCAAATGACAGTTCAGGTGGTATGCTTTGTAAATGCTATTACTCCGTGTCAGACTATTCATTCAGACGTGCTGTTACAGAAGCCAGAAAACAGCTGTGAAAAAAACACAGCGGCTTTCACCGCACTTGTTATTTAAAGGGCCGGTGGCCGAAAGATACCAAGGAAAACACACGGGAACGAGCAGAAGAGTAAAGAAAGCCAGGTGCATCAAATAAACGAGGTATGGTCACGAGGGAGGAGCGTGGACAGTGGGTTGGCTGAGAGGAAGAGTATTGTTTGGCTCAGCTGTGCAACGCCTGATTACACATAGATAACAATCTGATGTTGGATCCCCTCGAGACAGACAGAGGAAGACGGAACGATAGAGCAAATAGAAAGGGAGATGCAAATATTAATCAACGCAGAAGCAAGGGCCAGGGAGATTGCACCTCTTTATAATTTGAGCAAATTATAATGGCGACAAACTGGTGAACGATAAAAAAAAAAGAAGAGAGAGACAGCCAAGGACAGCAAGGAGCAGACAATTGGAAAAGAAAAGAAAAAAGAAGGGGAGCAGCTGTTCTATTCAGCAGGCCTGTTGACTAATTAATGTGGATGACCTTTTGTAACACGATGATTATCATATTTTAAAGCAGTTTCACAAAGGTTTCTGGAGACAGTTTATCTGCTCATAATGAAGAAATGCACCCCTCACCCACCACAGGCAGGTTGTTTGTTTTGCTTTTCATTCTGCATCATCCCTATGTTCTCTGTTTAGAACAGCCTTTATTTTCAAGAACTTGCAAAAGCAGTCTACACTCAGTCAGCTGCATTGAGAAAACCTTTCAATACAAGCACGAACAAAAGGAATACAATATTAAATCAGGCTGCTTTTGATGGCTTATCTGTAAACCATGAATGTCTATGGTTACTACTTGTAAAGGCTACCTCATTATAAAATGGTCCCCAAATACATGTTCTCGCTGTCACCACATGTTGGCTTTGATTTGTGTGTTTAAAGAGAAACCAAATCATATACACAGTCATGTACAGCATGTACCCGCGTTTGTATGCTGGAGATAACCTTACAGTGGTCTGTTTCCCAACTCTCCCCCAGGCTATCGATGCTTTAAGGCCGTATTGTTCCTCACAGGCCTAATGTTTGGCTCTGTGGTCATCTTCATGTTGTGCTACAAGGAGAGGGTGATGGACACTCAGCTGAGCGTAGAGGCATCGGTGGGCATCGGCCTGGGGATCGGGACCCTGTGTGGCCTGGTGACCATGTTGGTCCGCAGCGTGGGACTGTTTATGGTGGGCCTGCTGCTGGGCCTGCTGTTAGGAGTGGCGTCACTGGTGGTGAGGAGACACATTTGACTGTGCACTATTTCGATTCATATTGATCTGTGTACAGAACGTCAAGGGAAATAACATGTACATAATAGGCATCTTGTACTATTACCACACAAAAACCTTCTTGGGCCCAATCACATCAGAGAGTGGTAAGTGTATCCAGGAGATCCTGTAGAACGACATGTTGAAATGACATTGAAATGATTCCATCGGCGGTAATGCCAGCGTCTTGATACAAGCTAGCTAGCGTTCTATTTAGCTTGTCATTTAGGGTGCTGGCAAACAAGTTATCCAACTACGAAGCAGCAGAGCAGCACATTGAAATCACTAAGGTAATATAATAACTAGACAGGCCTTCAGGTCTCCTATTTTTTTTTTTTATAGATTGTGACTACAAGCCGTGATGCCAACAGTTCTTCACAACTTCGATCAGACAAACTCATGTTGTGGATTTACTTTGCCGCAATTAACAAATCCATTCAAATTAAATATGACCATGCCCTAATTCTGGTGATTAAAACAATAAAAACTGAGATAAAAAAAAAAGAAGCCAACTGCCAGAGTAAAATTAACCCTCCGCTCTCTCACCAAGGCCATGGAGGAGTTCTACCACCCCAGAACAGTGTGGGTTCCTCTGGGTATTCTCCTGGGTTCCGGGACGCTATTTGCCGTCCTCACTCTTCAATGGCAGCGCTGCTTCGTCACCCTCTCCACCGCCACCTTCGGCTCCGCAATCATCACCGTCACCGTGGACTACTTTATAGAGCTGTTTGCCTTGGTGCACTACGTCTACGAGAGACTCCGGGTAAGCTCATCTGTGTAAACTCTTAGTGGCAGGGAGAAATAAATGCTATTCATTTATTTTGAAGTCACCTTGAGGCATGTTTTTCTTTTCTGTGTGTGAGTAATCTTTATGTTTGTGGGTGGTCATCTGTGTGTGTGTGTGTGTGTGTGTGTGCGTTTGCTATGTGTGCGCACGAAGGAAAGGCTGAGTTGAGCATGAATAATACATCTTTAAATAGAGTATATGTAATTGTATGATGTCGTAGTGGTATAATGGAATACAGTCAGCTTCATACAAATGCAATTGAAAATCCATTTGCAGATAACATACCCAAATGGAAAAGTCTGTTTTGGATGAAATAGCCGACAACACTTATGCAAAAAATCCCGGAAATCCAATATTGGCATAAAACAGTTCATCATGCAAAACTGCCTGCAAAGGCTTCATCCGAAATCTGTTCCCTCATTCGATCCAAAATCTCCCACAGGAGATCAGTTGGGTTGTGATCTGGCCACAGCATATGATTTGAATCTTTTACCTACTTGTCACACAGTTCAGTGCCCTGTATTGAAGCCTCTTAATTGATTCAGTTTCTCCAGTCATTTATTTTGGTCCTTAATTAAATTCGTCACGGTCTGTATTTGATTTGTAACACTGCGCTAATCTAATTCTCAGCCATTATCACATTTTCCAAATACCTATCAGACCTCTTTTCATTCACTCAACAGAGTAGAGATGAGGTTGACTTCTGCATGTAGAGGCCCTACTGGAGCAACTGTGGTTTATGTTTCTTTAAGACAAACTTTTGATGTTTAACATTCTTGTTGCTATGTTACTGCTTCATGCTTTTTACTGCAGGAATTCTGAGAACTTTAAAGAGCCTTTGAGAAACGGACCAAAGTGTCCCCATCGTGAGAAACTAGTTATTTTGCACATATGAATGGTTGAATTAAAATGAAATTGTTCATCTAAAATTGTAAATGTAATGTTTGCAGGTGGCGCCAAAGAGGTCGGTGTGCTGGTTTACTTGGGTCATCTTGGGGGTGTGGCCTGTCCTGTCCCTCCTCGGAGTGCTGATCCAATGGAAGGTCACTGCAGAGGGATTTTCTCACACAGAGGGTGAGTGAAGCTGCTTCACACACAACCAGACTCTTTCAATTAGGTCCAAAAGCTCATTGTGGACACAGATATTGTTGTTACAATTACAATAATTTCACAAAACAGCAGCAACCTTATAAAAAAACTGGACAAAGTATGAGTTTGTCTACTGTCCGTAGCTTCTTTTGCATTGGTAATTGGATATAATGTAAAAAATAGTTGTCACAGTATTGACAACAGGGCTCTGGACTGAAATGAAGACACTTGTAGAGCAGTTTGACTGAAAGAAGCAGTAGCGGAGACAGGTTACAGGCTACAGGTACATGCAGGGGAAATGGATTAAGGGCTATAGAGTGAGTGTAGGGGTCAGGTGATATAGAAAGGTGGGAATACACCAGGGACATATCCTGGATAAAGGGAATGGCAGGTTTGGAATATTCCATAACAATTCAGCGCCCTGGGGGAAATGAGTGTCTGAGGCTGAAGGGACGTGTCTTTGCGACATGCCAGAAAACTGAAGGCAAGACTTTGATCTTTTCCGTCGAGGATTTCAATAAAAACGTGAGAAAAGCAAATGTATTCATGAAAATGCGCAAACACGCATCTCATGAAATACTGCTGAAATAAAGCTACAGCCGGACACAGCTTCTGCTCCAACCTGGAACACACGGTGGATTACACTGCTGATCCAAGAGAGGCGGCGCTCGCCTCACTGTGTCCGCTCTCGCTTTAGGGCGAAGCAGGCCACAGACACAAGCTTCCGGCAAGAAGAAAATGCCACCCACCCTTCCGTCTATTATTAGTTTTAGGGCAATGCGGTTGAGGCTGTATCTTCACTTAAATATCTGGGATTCTTACTTGACGATTCGTTATCTTTTAAGGGCCTCACTCACCACATCCTGCATCGTCTATCCGAATCACTGACATGTCCTTATTAATAAAGACATCCTTAATTAGATTCCTTCATAACTGTTTAAATTCATCCATCTGAAAGGTACTGTCTCTGCTCTGTGACATCTCCACACGGCTTACTCCTGCTGTCTGTACCCAACGTCCTTCTTTAAAATGGGGAAAAAGGCTTTTAGGTATGCTGCTGCTTTGGAATTTGTCGCAGATTGATTTTGGTCTCGGGGAGCCGGTGTCTCTAAGTGTTTTCAAAAATAGTTTGGAGGAGTTGGAGGAAGGCACATCAGGTTGTCGATGCTTTAACTGAGCTTGCCTTTGTGTGATCCAGTATGTGATGAACTGAGTCTTATCTGAAATGTTACTTCCTGTAGCTGTTGCTACAGACGTGTTGTTTGTCTGTGCTGCTGCCTGTCTTGGCCATGACCCTCTCGTTGAGGAGATTGTTCTCAATGAGGCTTTATTTCTGGTTAAATACATTTTAAATAAGAAATAGAAATTTAAAAAAAGCAGGACGGCTGCTGCTATGTCCGAGCATTAAGGACCGTGTACTTGAAGTTTGCGTATTGGATGTTTAATTAAAGATGAATTTGATTCAATTAATTTTAATTATGTCGATATATTTTATTTTAACTTTGATCTTAGTTACTCAGTAAGCATGAACCAAGAACACAGAATGATGACGAGGCTTGTTTTCAGTCTCACAAAGGCCACTATACAAACTGGTGACATTTTATCAAGACGGACAAATCTATCCTAATTGTATTAAATAGGCAGTTTTATCGGCAGCTTAAGAAATTACAGCCATTGTGAGGACGGGGAACACTGTGTGTGTTTGTGAGGGAGAGTCTGAATACACCAACATTAGTGTTGTCAGCAGAACCTGCCATTGACAGAGACAGCCTTAATCTGTTCTCAAAGCAACCACAACACAGATGGCAAGATCTCACACACACACACACACACACACACACACACACACACACACACACACACACAGTGTAAATGCAGCACTCAATACACGGAGGTCATACACACACACACAGCCTTAAGACAGAGGCAGAAATATACAAAGTCTCTCGCTCACTCTTGCACTAACTACACACACATGAACTCTCACACTTGATCTCTGCTGGTGTGTGACATGCAGAGTTAAACTGTGTCTTCGAAAAAGTCACACATGGGCTCCAATAATGGGATTAAACAGCAGGCTGCCGTGGCTTCCAGTCAGAGGGTGTGGGGCGAAGAGATAGAGGAAGCTTTCTCGTACTATTTTGAAAAATGTGCAATATGTACGGGGAAGAGACCTAAAAATGAGTTGGCACACGAGGGAAGCTAAAACAGCGCAGGCTAAAAACTGTCACGAAAAAAATAACAAGAGCTAAAAAAAATACAGCCTGTGTTTGGGAAAATATAATTAGGGAGAGGCTCAGCAAGAGCACTATGAATGTTACTGTAGTTACTCCTGCTTTGTGATAACAGCCCGGTCAGTAAGGGTCACCATTGTGTCCCTTTAAATGTATTTATTCAGCATGTATCCTTAAAAAATGTGTTTGCACTTGTCAGAGTTTGTCTGTCCTTCATGATGGAAAGCACTGTAATGAAAGACGAAGAAGGATGGGGGGAAAGGAGAGGGGGGAAATTGGGAGCAGGTGTACTAGGGGAAGGGGGCGGGTCATAAACTGGGGCTCAACGTGTAACCAGGTCACCCAAGTGGATCAGTAAGGAAAATCATCTGTCTGTCAGCCGATTGAGTACGGGGCAGGCATGAACGGATGAACACGCATATGCTTCCATGTTTTTTTTGTTTGCTTGTGTGGACAACGATGGGACACGCTCGCATGCATGCGTACTTAATACTTGATTGACATAATTCATTCCCAACCGCCAAACATGAACCATCATAACCAAATTGTTAACATAAACTCTGAGCTAAACCTGAAGCTAAACTCTCAAACGGCCGTTTAATTAAAGAAGTGGGAACTGGCCAAAACGTCTTCCCTCGCAAGGTCTTAAGCTCATATTAGTCCTCACAAAGATAGATGTACAAGATCACACACACACACACACACAGTAGCATGTCGCCAGAGGGGCCTGGGGTGGGGTGAGCTGAGGAAAAGAAAAGGGGGTATCATTAAGCAGTTTCCCTGCCAGATGGTGTCTAGTTAGCTGTCCGCCCGCACAAAGAAACAACAATAGACCTTATAACACTTCCACACCAACCCACCCACACGCTTTATCTCTGACGCATGCTGTTCATCTTTTCTTTATTAGGTTCAGCGGTGGTGTTGTACATGTGCGCCGACTTTTTTGACCTGAGCATGAAATATCTCCCCGGCACGACTGCATATTAAACCGCTGAATCAAAAAACACAACTAAAAATAAGCACATTGGGTAATCAATGGACAGCGAGACAGGAAGGATTTTGGGCATCCTTTGCTGGCATGAGTGTGAATATAACACGAACACACTCACCCACTCACAGTATGTCAGTACATGCTGCAAGGAAAATTATCTGTCTGCCAAAGGACTGAATAGAATGAAGGAAATGAGGAAATGGACGTTTGTGTTTTGTTTTTTTATAATAACCTCTCTTAGGGATGGCTAACCATCAGCATTTAAGAGATAATTTAAATATTCAAATACATCTAATTGAAGGTTTCTCTTGTTTTTTGTCAGTCTGAGTCATTTTAATGCGTCCTTTCCTCTTCACTTAATTGCTTTGTTTCACTATAAAGGCTGTATTGTTCTGCCTTTATCAAAGACAAAGACATAAGTATCTGTCGTTGCCTCGCTCTCCACACATTATCACATCTCTGCTCTCTTTGTCTCCAGTGGTTTTGAGTCGACAGCAGCGCAGGGTTCAGCTCATGCGGATCCGACAGCGGGAAGAGAAGCTGAAAAAAGAGAAGGAGAACAAAAAGAAGAAAAAACGAGAGAACCAGAAGACCACCCACAAGCAGAAAGCCCACACCCATCACCACCACCACCACCACCAGCCGTACCATCACCCTGTGGCATCCCACCCTCACCAAGCCCAGAGCTCCCAGCCACCGAAAGTCCCGCCTCCTCAGACTGAACCGGGCTACCAGCGCAAGGCCAACCCTAAAAGGCGCTTTGATGGAGATGTGCTGTCACCGGTGAGACGCAGGGGCTCCTTATTCTTAAGATGAAATGAAGTTAGGGTACAGCTATGTCGGTTAAAATGTCATGCTTTCAAGATATTTCAAGAAATAATATTTATATATATGCTTTCTGGTAATATTTTCAATGTTTCTATTTAAAAAATACAAATATATAAAAATGTATATTTTCACTGATGTGTATGGACAGATACCAGAGATCCTTTTTCAATCTGTTTTCCTGTTTTTAATCAATTTCTTTTATCATAATCTATATTTGATTTATTCCTCATTACACCTTTAAAGACACAGTTTGACATTTTGGGAAATAGTCCTAATTGCTTTCTTTGCGAAGAGTTAGATAAGAAGACTGATGCCACTCTCATGTCAGTACTTTAAATATGGAACTGGAGCCAGCTGCCCATTAGCTTAGCATGAAGATTGGAGACAGCTAGCCTGGCTCTGTACGAGGGTAACACAATCTGCCATACCTTCATATTGACCAGATCTTTGAAGTGTACTCCTTCACGGCTGCTGTTTGTGCACTTTACTGTCAGCCTGTGCACTGTATATTTCTACCCCAACCATGTACCATCCGTCTGTCCACAGAGCTACATCAAGAGTTTCCGGGACAGACAAACGGACAGACGAGCCTACTCCCACAGTCGAATGATGAGCCGCTCCCGCATGGCCGAACTCGACTACGACTGCGGCTCTCGGGTGCCCCTCACGGCTCCCAGTGGACCACCAGTTCGCATCTGAGACAGGGAAAAGAACATGCGTACACCTAACCACACACACACACAATTACACAAGGCTACTTCAAACCTCTTTGTCACTGTTAGGGATAGAAAAACTAACCCTATGTGCCAACCTTATCAAAAGCCGAATAACCCAACAGGAACGCAATGTGTTCCAATAAGGTGGTGAGTCCCACACTGCTTTTCTCCTCTCAGACCTGTTACAAGTTGTATTTTTTTTTAACCGGTTTGGTCCTGTTCTGTTCTTTATGACCGTCAAGACACAACACGAGCCCCTCTTCTTTTGGATGGAGCAAGAACTGATTGCTTGGTCAAATCTCAAACACAGTCATCACACACTGAATTGGACTTGAAACCTGTTTGTACTGTTCTGGAGGACACTGGCAATAATGGACCTGTCTGGTGGGGAGTTGATTGAAATATCTCCGTTGAAACATTTGATTTAAAGAATGTTCTGGTTGCTTCAAGCCATAAGAAGTAATTTCCAGTGGGATTGCAGTGGGGGAAACAATCAAAACACTACTTTCTCCACGGGAGAGCTGCACCATTTCAGATACAAATGCGTCACACGGCTTCCATGGAGTCAAGGTAGCACAACCTTCAATAAACCTTCCACAGCAGCTTTAGTTCAAGGGAAACGAAGGAGGAAACGACTTGCTTCAAGGATTCCATTACGAGCGCTCGGAGGAATATGACAGAAAAACAACAGCAGCAAACACAGCTAGCACTGAAACAGAAAGGCAGCTCTTCTTCATCGTTTTCTCCACTGAAGGGTCACTGTGTGAAGGAAGGTGTACGTGAAGTCAGCCTGTTATCGTCTCTGACAGCAAGTGAATCCAGACATGGCGGCACAAGTCTTCTGCTGCTTCAAACTGCAGAACAGGAACTGCTTTTAGGTGCGCATATAGGATCAAAGGGTTAACACCGAAGACAATTTTAATCTTATTTCACCCACGAGCACCCCTTGTGTCATTGCCTACGTTTATACCATGTTCCAAGGGGGGGATGTGCTTGCATCTCATCACTCTCCTTTTTTTCCTTGACAGCCAGCTGTTTGAGCAGGAAACACATGCGTACCTCCCGTCTTCTTTTTGAAAGCTACTGTATGTGATTATCCTTTGTTGAAGTGTTTCTGAACGCTCACACGTCCATTTTCCTCTTGTTGACTTTGTCAGCTGTGTCAATATAATGTTAAAGCACAAAGACAAGAAACTGCTATCTGATACTGGTCATCCAGGAATGAGACGGTTGAAATTCAGAGTTTGGAGGGGACAATACATGGCAATGTTAAATATAGTGTGTTTGTGTGTGTGTGTGTGTGTGTGTGTGTGTGAGTGGACACAGAAGCCCTGTGGTAAGTGATGGATTGCACCACATACTGGCCAAGGAGACCCCCCTCTCCTTCATTGTCGTGAATGCTGTATTTCTTTTCCTCTTTTTTTTGTTTTTGCCAGTATACTGGTCCTGTTTAAGATGTGAATCTTATAGTTTGGATGAAGTGTTAAATGACGTAAAGGAGGAGGAGGAGGAGGAAGATAATCTCCTGTAAATGATGAAACATAATGAAAAGATGAAATCATTTGCAAACAGCGCCCTCTCATGTTTACTGCCAGACCTTTTTTTTTTTTCTAGACTTGACTGTTTTTGTGCGCATATGTTCGTGTGTTACATGCATTTGCGTGTGAATGGCTTTTGAATTCAAACGCGCTCCGCGCATTAATGTTGTCGTGTCGAACATCCGGAAAAGGTGAGGGAGTTAGGTTTGTACAAGCAGTATTTTCAGGAACAAAGGAACTTGTTTTATTTGAACCTCTTTGGAATTGACATATGGTAGTTCCTCACACTACCCAGGTTTTACTTCATGAGGTTTAGATGGACAAAAAGATTCCACAGTACTGTTCTTAAATATTAAATATCTAAATATGGGCTTGGCACCAGGACCAATCTTTCTCACCTCAACCCGTTACTGCATGAGAATCCTTGTGTAACTGTTCCCAATGTGTCAGTGTTTCAGTGTGTCTCTGTTGTCATGTGAAAACCTCAGATTTACGTTTTGGATTTGTTGGTCCCAGGGTGCACAAAACACAATCCACAATGGCCGATGAAAGGACCAACCACAGCCTATTCTGCCACAGGATCAACTCTTCTCTTCTCTTCTTGTTCCCTCCTCTTGACATGCATTATGCTCAGTCCCCTTCTAGTCTGCTGTATCATTGTTATGCCAATAATGTTGTGCAGTAGTGGCTGTACAAGTGTTACTTGGGGTTTTGCTCACTCCAGTCATCAATGTCTTTAACATTGACATTGACAGACAAAAAAATGACAAAATGGTAATTCAAAACGTTTGTAAGTTGGGCCTGAAATGGATCAATAGAAATCTGTTTTCTGAGCCCATTGCTACTGAATATTTGTTGGGGAAATACTTGTTGTAGATATTGAACTGTAAATAATTTTCCAATGTGCAACTGTTTTACTTTAATTGTCATGTTTACACCATGACCGCTTCTGTCATTCATCCAGCAGATTGGAGCTGTTTTTGTATTGTGTTTCTACTGTACGTCCTATTGGTTTGGCTGGGTGGTGGATGCACTTGTATCGTTCTCATGCTGTTCTTTCAGCGTGTGATGTTGAAGAGCAGCGAACAAACTGAGCCTCAACTGATTATCAGCAACCATCAGTAATTGAATAATTGCTCCACATTGTGAGAAGAGACGACAACTCATTTTCCTACCACCCTGTTTAAATGTGTACAAATCACCTTATTATTGTTATTATTATTATTATTGATAGCATGAATTTATATGGACCTACAATATGATAAACATTGTGATTCTACAATCTGATGGATGTGTTTGTCTCCACTCTTCCTTCATAGGGATTTATGTATACAGAGGTGCATTCATGAGTACAAACAACAAATATTCTCTGAAGCATATCAAAAAAATCATGCGCACCACTACCAAACACGTTCCTGTCTGCCTGACTTGCACGTTCCTAACCTGCGAACCTATTTAGTGGTGTTGCGTGAAGTTGCAATGGTCAGGTGCGCTGTACTATCGAGCATTGTGCGACACTACACCTAACACTTAGAAAATAGAAAATGCACAGTTACGTGTGGAGGCAGGTGTGGCGTGTCAGTGCAGACACACACATGCATTTCACGTAACAGTCACAGTTCATAGAACTGGCTGTTTTGTAAATGAGGTCTCCACCATAATGTATTTTAAAAAAGAGGCTTTGAGCAGCATAACAAAGGAGCCATGTGTAACATTTTCTATGTCTAAATTCCTCAACATATACGTTCAACCAGCTGATAGAGGAGCGGTCACAGACGTTGACTTCATTTGAAGGAAATGGAAGAAGAACATGCTGCCCTTTTTTATTGTGCTGTAATGATTGGGAAGCTGAGGGCATTGGGGAAGAAACCGTGACAGAGACAGAAAGTTCTGATCAACATGGCTCTAAAGCATTGAAAGGACTGCCTCTCACTTTCTTTCTCTGTGTCTTTGTTCAGCCTCGTCCCTTTCTCTGTGTCTGAGTAACCTTTTCATTACATTTGTTCTCTCTCTCGCTCTCTTTCTTGCATGCTCGTTTATTGTCTGCCTTTGCTGTATTTTTCTTTTCGTTCTCCTCTACCCCCACTTTTTTTATTTTTTTTATTAGTCTTTGCTGACATTTTCAGTCCACTGACTTCAGACACAAACGGCATGGACTATAGAATTCTAGATGCTGTGCTAATCTGCTTCCTGCGAGAAACAAAGCACGACGGAGGCCAGCTCATTAACGCGCCATTGTTCACTTTTCCTTGCACCGAGATCAGTCCTGTTACTGATCATTTCAACTGGGAGGCAACTCCTATCTTCTGCATAAAAGTGCATTCAGTCTTAACAGAAGACGGTCACGCTTGGCTGGGAGAGCTAGTATCATTTCAGGAAGCTAAAGCAGCTCACATCAGATGATGAATGCAGTGAAGTAGTCCATAAAGGAACCAACTCAAAGGCATGCGCGCTATCTGAGGAATACTAATGAGTAGATTTAAAATGGAGACTATCTCAGACAATACATGTGCTATGTATACAACGTCTTTAGAAACGGGCTGACTCAGGTGACAAACGGTGGTAACAACTGTCTTTATTTGAGTTTCTGGCCACAGGGAAGCAGCATAACATGGTTCACCCATTCTCATACGATCAAACACACAGCACATGCTTTTGAGCTCAAACTTCAAACATGACTGAGTTCCTTTTTCATCAGATGTCTATGCTTCAGACACAACATCTCACTTTCCTTAAATCCGTTACACAAATATAAGCCGTCTTAATCAAGTTATATCCTTGTACATTTGCACAGAAAGACTTGGAATATGTGCAGTGAAAAGTAAACATTACAATACTTTTGACCATGGTGTTTGAGGCCCATCGATCTGTCTTGCACCTTGAAAACCTCCCTGTGTGATACTGGGCCCCACACAAAGCCTTGTTGTTAATTTGAAACTCTATTCTTGCCATTGAATTATTTTTGCAGACAAGATGTAACAAATCCAGGTGTTTTTGAGAGAAGGAAAGTAACATGAATAAAGCATACATCTTGGAATGACCATATTTTAAAACCAGGCCAAAAACAGTGATAGAGCATACTGCATCTGTCCTGTGTAAGATGTATATACTGTAGTACAATGTCTAGAGATTTAACCGGTTGGGTTCCCTCATATCATTTTGTGTTTACATTTAAATCAACTCATATGTTCAGCGTTTTATCCCTAAAAATAGGCTCAGCTTCTAAATCGTGGTCGGAAAATATCAATTTTTTGTACTATTTTGTATTAATTGGTTACATATAGTGTTGCTAACGTTGCCTCGTCCGGTTTACATGATGTCTTGCTGATGCTGTGTGGACTCGCTGACAACCTGAGGAGGAGAAAGATAAAAGAAAAATGAATTATCTATGTTAAGGACTGTGAGTGCTGCAGATAATACGTGACAGTATTTTTCCATCAACAGTGAAGCAGGATTGTTTTGGTTTGGAGTGAAGTGCTGTGCGTGGGGATGGGCACTAAAAGTGAAGCTTCTTCAAGGAAGCCGGTGAGGAGTGTTGAGGTTCACTTATGTGTCTACAAAGGGTCGCCACAAACTACAAGATCTCAGGGAGTTATAGAATATAATTCCAATACATAGATTGCTTTATACTCTCTGCAGGATCCATTCTGTCATTGCTGTCGTAGCCACATGCAAACGTCGGCCTATTTTAGGCACAGATCCAAAATCTGGTAGTTTGCTTCAGCCCAGTGAACAGATGATAGTGGGATATTGGAACCAGACTTACAGACTGGGCACTAGCGCCCTGGCTCATAGAATACTTCATCTGGATAAGAATATAACAAATGAAAATGGTTCAGTTGGAAAATTATAAATGCCATCTCGAAACTGGTGTCACAGTATACTGGGATAGGTGTGTTGAGTATCACAGTATATATGTTTGCGTGTGCTCGCACCTCTCCATCGCGGGTCTCTATGGTCTTGATGAGAACAGTCTTCTTGGAGTGAACCTCTGAGGGGCGCGGTTGCTTGGACTCGAGACTGGTCTCTGAAACGATGCATTCAAACAGCTGTTTTACTCCTTCATAAACTCAAACAATAAGCTTTACTACACTTACACCAAGTTCATTCAGTCAGAAGACATTAGCTCAATATTGTTCTAATTAATTAGCTTTGAATGACACGATGACACGCCTTGCACATGAAGGGGGCAGCCGTGAATCAGTCTGTGGCCCTAGTATGACTGCCACTTAAAAGATTAATATTCAAACTCATACTCGCCTGCACTCACTGCACCTAATACATCATCCATAATTACTGCTCAATGTTTTCGTTTAAGCAGCCACAAAGTGGCTCAGGGGGACACATTGGCAAAGATGAATTGCACATTTTGGACTATTGATACATCAAGCGAATGGGCTAAGTTGTGTGATTATTGATGTGTGGCCTGTTGATGATTGCCCCTGTGCATAAAAAGCCATGGAGGTTTTTGACACGTCATGTATCGCCACACGGTGGTGAGAATGTGTCACTGCAGGATACGCAACTTGTAATGGCCTCAAAATAGCACCGACCATATACAGTCCCAAGCTATAATTAGTCTTTTCTTTTATCCCTCATTGACTCCTCCGGAATGTAAAATGGATTTTATGGGTATTTATTTGTGAAGGGAATAATGTGCAGTGTTGCTCCTACCTCTGAATCCAATAGAGGAATAAGCAGACTGGACAGGCATGGTGGTAGTGATCCTGAAGGAGAAAGACATATTTCAACATCACAAGCGGATAACAGGAGGGAAATACTAAAATACAAATGACAAAAAAAAGTTAAATGGGGAGGGATAAGTCAAAACTTAAGCTGTTTAGCTTCAGCCACATCCGAACGGCACACACACACACAGACCTGCTCTCCTCTCCCTCCAGCAGCTTGCGGTAGGTGGCGATTTCAATATCAAGGGCCATCTTCACATTGAGGAGGTCCTGGTACTCTCTCAGGTGACGAGCCATATCATCCTTTGAATCAATACGTCAGAATGTTGATTGTCTGCTCAAACACACTGAGCACTGAACACATCCTCAACAGTAAATGGACCAACGCTGTTTGAAGGAAAGGCTGTTGTATATTTGTATTAGCTGTGAAATCACAAACATAGACAGTGTTCCCATTGGAGCTTTCAGTCAGTTCCTAATTTTATAATAAAAAGCTACATAGTGGCTCGGTCTATGATCTCTCGTCAAAGATTATTACCAGAGTGAAGCGTGTCCTAAATTCTGCACCAGTTTGATGATACTTTCTATAATCTGTTGGACTGCAGAGTCCGTGTAAGATCACTAAGCTAATTAAATTACCTTCATCTTAGCAATGTCTTCCTCCAGCCGTGTGATAGTATCCTGGTAACCAGAAGCCTCGTTGGTCATGCGGTCCTCCATGTCTCTCATCTGGCGCAGCAGAGACTCGTTCTACAAGGGAACAGAGGCGTGAAGTTAAAAGTGGAACAAAGAGGTCGAACACAGAATGAAATCGATGCCATCGACGGAAAGTATTGATATATTTATGAAGAAAATAAAAGTTTGAACAACACTGAGAGGGACTGCAGGCAATACTCACAGTGCCCTTGAGCGAGTCAATCTCACAGGTGAAGGACTGGATCTGGTGCCTGTACTCCATGGACTCCTGCTTGGACTGACGCAGCGAATCATTGTTCTTATTCACAGCCTGGTTCAGATCAGTCACCTGAGGAGAGAGGAGATGAGGTATTAAAAACACAACAGCTGAACCAGACTATCCGTGTGTGTGTGTGTGTGTGTGTGTGTGTGTGTGTGTGTGTGCTCATGCCCTACCTTAGACTTGTACCACTCTTCAGCCTCTGAGATGTTCTTGGCGGCGATGCCCTCATACTGCACACGGATGTCCCTCAGAGCGGCAGTCAGGTCGGGTTTAGACATGTCCATCTGGATCTGCACCTGTGAGTCCTGCATCTGGCTCTGCAGCTCACGGATCTCCTGCAAGGTGACAAGAAGATACAAATACATACATATATATATTATAAAGAAAATAAGAAAGGAATTATGACAGGATGGGGATGAGGAAGAAACGTTTTTTTGTGGGGAACAGATTAGGACACAGAAAGCAAAACTCTGCACTAATCACCAATACACTAAAAACAATTTGGCATTCTATTCTATTTACATATTAATATAGAGGTACAAAAAAACACAAATTAGCCCGGTGGTGCATTTCTTAAAACAATATTAGAAATCAAGAATAGCACTGGATAACATTGTGAAACTAGTAAGCTTTGGTCTCACTCAGCTGTCTTCTGGTCAAACCAGAAGATATAAAAAGCTCTGCATCTGTTCACATGCACACATTCTTTCTCCCTCTCTATCGCCCTCACACACACACACACACACACACACACACTCACACAACAGCTGACATGCTCTTCTACCAATCGGCAGTTCAGCATTTCTGAGAGGTCAAAGCTGAGGCCGACATGACAAAACGACAGGAAGGGAACTCAACTGTGCCGGCATATGTCTGGGTGTGGAGCTCGGAATGTCCTTTGATGTCCGTTGGTGAATGTGCACTAATGTGTCCATTGCACTTTTTTCCATTTGCTTTGCTTAAGACCGATATATATGCCCAAATACTTGCATTTTGTATTGGGAGAGTGTTGGACTGTGTAAATGTGCATAAGAAATATATATATATATATTTTTATATATATATATATATATCAGTGGGTGTGTTTGAATGTGATCTCTTTGAAGAGCTCCAGGCCTACAGAGGCTCAGATATATCTAATGTTACAATATAGCCTCACGCAGAGTTGTAATATGATACAGCACACACATATACATAATACATAGACATACTGAAGGCGTGGTGGCCTGCAGAGTGTATAGACATATCAACAGACCTCTTCGTGAATCTTCTTGAGGAAGGCAATCTCCTCTTGCAGGCTCTCAATGCGTCTCTCCAGGTCCAGCCTGGCCAGAGTGGCATTGTCAACATCCTGGATACAACACAGACACAGAACGATTTTAAACATAACTAACACAAGAGGTCAAAAGGTGTAGGGGGGGGGGAATAAGGTGACAGGAATAAAGTGGTGTGAGCATGGAGTGTTTCTCTTTTTACTTCAGGCTTTGGGGATTAAATGAGATGTGTTGAGATGTATTTAGATATAAAGCAGTGATTTTATGGAAATAGAGAACGTACGGCTCTGAAGGCAGAAAGGTTGTTCTCAGCCTCTTCCTTCTGATGGATCTCCTCCTGCAGTCTGGAGAGAACAAGGGCAGAGAAGGTTGAAACACAAGCGACTACAAACAAAACAACTGCGTTCGAGAGCATGGCTTCTTCCCCAGCGACCAATTAAACCAGTGACAAATAAACACCTCTCATTCCTCCAGCCTTCTGCGCTCTGTTCTTTTCGGCTTATAATATTAGAACTGACGAGACAACGACACATTTATTTGTGTCCATATCCACACACACACACCAAACCAAGTCTTCACCTAAAAATGGAAATGATCTACATTATGGGGATGTGCATGTTGTCCCCAAAAGGAAGGCAAGACCCCGTAAGTGAGTAATGCATCCGCGAGCACACTCCTACACACACACACACACACACACACACACACACATTTGCTTTTTGAGTCCTAAAGCTGTGATGCAGCTGCTGTCACACTGCCAGAGTCAGAAGGGTAACAGTGAGAGAGGAACAGAGCGGTGTGCCCTCGGGGGTGCTGTCTCTAAAATAAGCATTTCACTTTGCTCCTTGAACAACTGGGAAATGTAGAAAGAAATGCATTTATATCATGTATACATATCGTGACAAACCCGCAACAATATATATAATGGTTGTTTGTAAGGATAAGGAGTGTGTGTGTGTGTGTGTGTGTGTGTGTGCGTGTGTGTGTGTGTGTGTGTGTGTGTGTGCGTGTGTGTGTGTGTGTGCGTGTGTGTGTGTGTGTGTGCGTGTGTGTGTGTGCGTGCATTGTAACTGGGTCTCTGTGAGTATTTTGATCTCAGTGAGAGCAGCAGGTGCTTTGGCAAGTTTCGCTCAATGTTACAGGCAACAATTTAAAAGAAAGTGAATGTTCTATATACACTTCCATTTAAGCGATGGTGCGTGCTATTGCTGGGACAGGAATACAAAATCCAAAGAGCTGACCCAGTATAGCTACAAATAGACCACTCAGAGATACACCCACATCACAGCGCTCTCTCTCTCTCTCTCTCTCTGTCACATTCTTTTGGATTTTCTTAAATGTTTGTTCTTTTAATCTTAGTTTTACTTTCGCCATTCACAAACATAACTGGCTGTGTGTGTTCATCTGTCATTATACTTCTCTTTGTGCTTGGCTAACTTTATCTGTCTGTCTGTCCTCAGCTTCATTCCTATTGGGCTATAAGTCTCTCTCTCTCTCTCTCTCTCTCTCTCTCTCTCTCTCTCTCTCTCTCTCTCTCTCTAATGCCACATGCTGGGCTCTTCTCCGTTCTCCTGCTTTCCATTTCTCCCCATTGTCTCTTCTATGTAAACATCCAGCGATGCCAACCTGCCAACCTGTGGGTCAAGAGCCGCCAAGGGGTCGCAAGAAAAAAAAACTGAAGGGTCATGACATGAAAAATATGAAAACAATTTAACAGTATTTCTGTTACACCTATTTTATCTGGTTAAACTGCTCATCACAGGCCCAAAAAGAAAAATTTGTACTACCCAATAATAGAAGTGCAATGTGACTGGGACTCTATAAACTATTCAGTTGGTGTTTATATTTCTGATACAGTTAACATTGGCTTCTTCCTCACTCAGGTTTCTGGAACATACCGTTAAAACAATAAGCTGCCTTCCGCCCTTTTTCCTCATTCATTCATTGACACTCTTTAACGGTGCATCCATTGGTACACGTCAATCCACCTGCTCATTCAGCCATCCTCTAACCTACCGAAGCTTCAGTTTCTGCAGGTCGTCGCCCAGGTTGTCTCTGTCAACCTCCACGCGGGCGCGCTGGTTGGAGAGGGTCTCTATTTGCCTCCTCAGCTCCCTCATTTCCTCCTCAAACATCTCAGCCACGCGGCCGTGCCCCTCGCGGCCCCTCAGCTGCTCAATCTCCACCGTCAGCGCCGAGTTCTGCTGCTCCAAGAAGCGCACCTTCTCGATGTAGCTGGCGAAGCGGTCATTGAGATGCTGAAGCTCGGCCTTCTCGTTGGTCCTTGTGCTGAGGAAGTCCTGGTTCATGGCATCGGCCAGGTTGAAGTCGAGTTTCTCGCCAGAATAGGTGCGCATGGCTGAAGAGGAGCCGAACCCAGCTCCCCCAGCACCAGAGGACACCCGGTATGCAGAAAAGGAGGGAATAGTGTTGCTCTTAACTTCGTAGACTCTGGAAGACATGCGGCTTCCAGAGGCGCTACGGCCACCGCCTCCAGATGAGAAGACGGAGGACATCGGGGTTGACCCGATGCCGGAGCCGAAGGTGCGACGGTACGAGGAGGCCGTCTGGGCCGAAGAGGAATAAGACTTACTCATGGCTGGTTGGCTGTTTGGTTGTCTTGTGGTGTTGATGGAGGTTTCTGAGACCCAAATGTCCCACTGGGCAACTGGGAGAGAAGCGAAGTGAAGAAATACCAGACACTGAGCGCAGCTATTTGTAGATTTACCACACCCACTCCCAACCCAACCCCTCCAGTCCGCCCTCCCTTGGTCTCCATTGACCCCGTCTGTAATCCCACAACCTCCAACTCCACCCCTCCACTTTACCTAAACCCAATTTTCCTTCAATTGATCACACTGCAAGTATTTCAAATCCAGGCTCCATCTGAGGAAAGATCACCGTCGACCCATTGTGGGAGATGGCTTCACAAAGGGAGAACACAATGGAGATGCCAATCAAATGTCAGCAAATGTCTCCCATTCCTACTCCAGGATACTTTCATTTTATCATCTTTAATCTGTAAATGAGCAAAAATGGTGCCCTTCTGGTAAGACTATGGGGTACTTTTGAAAAAAAGGTAATAGTTAAAAACAGAATATGGCTGCTTTAGTTTAATTAACACAGTGAGTTGACTTCTTGTTTTCAGGGTAAATTATGTTACTTCGATGACATTTTTGTAAATCATTTTATTCCAGGATCTTGTTATGTAATCCATATGTCACATCTCATCCCCCTCTCAGGCCCTTCTTCTCTCCTAATTCCTCCCCCCCATGTGCCTGTTACGTGCCCTCGATTCAGCTGTCCAAGGGTTCTGGTTTCAACTATCGGAAAGGGCGGTGGCCTTCTGTGTGCTTGCCTGTATGTGTGTGAGTAAGTGAGTGAGTCAGTCACTCTCTGCAGTTGTCATGGGATTCTTTCATGGACACTATCTGTAAACCACATTCAGAGGAAATATAATCCGCCGGGGTGCTACAAGTCTATATGTCAGTGGACTGAAATAGATCACATCCCATTTTAAGTCAGTTTAGAATAGCTTGACATGTTTGAAATAGCAGGCGTACTTGTTGTAATTCAGTATATGTAAGGTTTACGGGGTTAAAGAAACTGGATCATAAAAGCACGCTCCTCTTTTTTGTTGAGATACCATTTTTATCGTCCCATAACACGTTAATGACCGCCACATTTCAAAACCTTACACCGTATTCATTTAATCTCTGAAGTCACATCATATTATATAGCAGTTGATCCTAATGCCTCACAATAGGATTTACCTTGTACAATCTTTGAGTTACGGCGCTACCCTGCCAGTAGCCATAGAGCTACAATAGAGTTATGTGTTTCCCTTTGGTTACATAAGGAGCTGCATGGTGTGACTGATAGAGGTGCTGCTGGGAAGGTCACTCACACTCTCCATTTTGTCATAAGCGCTCTCCACTGGACTGACACACCCTCTATGTGAGTGGACAAACCTGCGCAGTTAAATGCAGCATTTTAACATTTTTACAATCATATATTTTGGCAAATCCGGGGAAGTAACGGAAGTAAACAAGTCACTATTAACGTGGTGACGTCCCCTTAGTCTAGTCTATTGTAATTGACCTATTTTGCAAATTTTTTGACTTGACTCACCAGTTAGATGCCCTGTGGTGCGGGGCAGCTAGCATGCAGTGGGTGAAAATGGCACCCACTGCACTGACACCAAAAGAATACCAAAACACATCGGTTAGATTAAGGTTAGGCGAATGGTTGGGGTTTAGTAGGAAGTGGGGTTGCTGTTGGTGTATACCAGCCAGACATTGCTCACAGGCTGCAGCTGAGAGACCAGCCCACAGGCTCGTGAGGCGTCTCTGTCCTGCTGTCATCGGACCTACTGTGTGTGAATGTGTTGGTGGTTATGAAGATGATAATGAAAAGGCCGATGATGATGATGAATCTAGTTTTAACAGATGCAACTAAACTAAGAAGAGAGTAGGGGAGATGTCATTCAAGTGCAGTTTGTGCACACTTATACTATTTTGGGAAGACGTCTAATTAAGCAACACACGTTAAACCACCGGTTTGGTTTGACCATTGGTGTGTTGAGGCTTTAAGTGTTTTCATACTTGTTCTGTCTTCTCTAGTCTCACAATATCTAAACAACAAGTTTAAATGAAATAAATGAAATAAATGAAATAAATGAAATAAATGAAATAAATGAAATAAATGAAATAAAATAAAAAGAATTAGAAGTAGTAAAGCGATGACATCCCTATAAAAGCCAGTCTGTAAAAGTGGGTTTTAAGAAGTGATTTAAAAGAGATTACAGATTTTGCGAGCCTCATCTCCTCATGCAGGTCGTTCCAAAGCTGAGGGGCCCTGATGGCAAAAGCACGGTCACCTTTAGTTTTCAGCCTCCACTTTGGAACAGCCAGAAGGGCCCCACTCGAGGAGCTAAGGCTGCGAGCTAGCTCATTTCCAGGGGTCAACATTTCTTCATATATGTTGGGGTCCAAACCCATACGTGCTTTAAAAACCACATTGAATAAAACCACTTTGCGATCAGACACACAGATATCCTTTGTCTCAAAGTTGTCAGGGCAGAGAGCACTGTAAATAACCAGGTCAAGGATGTGACCCTTTGAGTGTGTGGGGTCCTGTATAGCTGAGGTTAAAAGACTCCAGGCTGTTCATAATCAGTGACGAAAGTCTGGGAAGGGCAGCAGACATGTATGTTAAAATCACCTAAGATAAAAATGTTGTCATACTTTGATGTAAAATGGGATAGTAACTCAGCGGTCCCAGACTTTCGTCACTGATTATGAACAGCCTGGAGATTATTGAAATGATCACAGGATCTTTAGAGTTTACCATAAAACCAAGATGTTCAAATGATGGTAATACATTAACCCCCCCCCCCCCTTGCCCGACAGCCTATTCATTCGTGTTTATCCTGAAGAATGAATTAAATTATGGGGAGTTTGTGTGGTGGTCGTGCGGGTATTTGTGTTTCACAGAGCAGTGTGTGTGGGTATCAGCTGCTGGTCGTGTCAGCTCTATTTTAAGCATTTGAACTCGGTTGTCCAGCCGCTTTACATAGCATCATGGGACTGAAGTTAGAACCAGACACCATCAACAAAAATAACAATAATGATGCTGCTTTTACTGACATGTCCTAGGATACTGCTGACAACCAAACTCTGATTTCAAGTACCAAATGAAAAAAATGGTGTCCAAACACAACTGCTCAGTATTATTGAAGGAATTCTAAAATCAGAATATAATATGGAGTTCTAATGCTCACATAAATCTAGGAAGTAAACTTTCCTAGCTTTATGCTACTGTCCTGAAACGGAGTATGTTCCCCATTATCAGAAGGTCTTTCTGTCCTTTTTGGCTCTGGGAATCCAGGACTCAGCAGGTCCCTTCCAGGACTATGACTTTGCTCGTTCCAGCGCCAAAGGCCCAAGTGGTCCGGGTAAGATCCCTGAATAGACAGGGGCTCAGTTTTGGAGCGGGATGCAGACACAAAACGAGGTTTCAGATATGACTTTTAGAGTCATTAGTTTAAACAGTTACCAGAAATGATGATTGGGGCTTTTCACTGTGACGGATGACGTGAGAGGACCTGATATGAGCGTGATGTGACTTGCCTGTATTGTATTTTGATATGACTGGAGCACTCATCCTGGAGTTTCCCAGTTGAAGACCACATCATCAGCACAACATAGAAAATGAGTTCCGAGTTGCCTAACAACCACCAGACACAGGAGCAATACCTGACCTGCAGCCCAGTAAGACACTCTTAAATTAGCATCCAGATCCCGGCATGACGGGAACATATCACACAGACAGACGCATGCACCATGTCTGAGAATACCAACAGTACACGGCAGCCAAATCCTACTGTGCAATGCCATTATTCTTTTTTGGGGAATAATGCAATATTATAATACAATAATAATTGCAAAAATGTCCCCAACTGTGCGTTAGAAAAAGCCAATTAACCCAATGATGTTGTACACCACAGATCTCTATTTTATTGCTTTGTCTGGATTCTTTAAAATATGACAGAAAGAAAGATTGAGTCATAGATAATTTCCCAAAAATTCATTTGATTCCGCCTTCTCCTTTTATGAGATATTATCACCGCCATTAACCCTGCCTGGCTTTTACACGTTGGTAAATGTCTTGCACTAAAATGTAATTTATAGAGACATACTTGTGCCAGTTCTATCTATCATGTCGTCTTTACTTTACTCATTGGAATGCTGGGACCGTCAGGAGCCAAGCAGTGTGGATGACATGATGGTAAAATGTGTCAGGATCCTGTTTTAACCACCGAACACGGGTCACTAAGCCATAGAGGCGTTTTAATTACACAGACGACATTACAAAGACACCTCTACATTGATTTGTGTTCCGGTGAATAAACAATTAGCAATACAGTCACAGACGTACGAGATCGGGTGATAAGAGTTGCAGTATAATAGAGAGACATGGTGAAAATCCGATGCTGTTTTAAATCGTGTGTAGGCTACAGGTGAAGGGTGGTCAGCTGGTTTCATCCTTCTGTATGCAGGTTGCCCAGCAACCAACCAAACACGCATACACACATGCCAATGTGTTGAGCTGTCGCACAAAAGTGACACAAGGATGAACGGATGAGAGCAAAGGAGAGGAAGACAGAGAGATAGACATAGGCAGTCATTGTGTGCGTGTGTGTGTGTGTGTGTGTGTGTATGTGTGCGTGTGTGTGTTTGCATGTTTGTGATTGCATGCAAGCATGTAACATGGAAACCAGAATATCTTTAGACATACAGGGAAACTCGTTCCAGATCTATTTGAGGTCTATCTTAGGAGAGATATGATATCAAAAGGACAGGACAATGTGCCAACAATTTCACGTCAAATCAAATAACGTGATTTATGACTCATGCGAGATAGAAAGGCTCCTTCCTCTTTTATCACAGTCAAGCTGCCCCAGACTTCTGTCGGTAAAAGGAGCACTATACACAACGTATCATTCGGTACACGTACGCTCTTGGAAGCTTCCCCGTGACATTAAGTTCCAGCGCTGACACTGATTTATTTTTTCTTTCAAATTGTCTTTTCATTCTTTTACAAATTCAAAGCAGTTTCCTAATTTCCAGGATAGGGTGCTGCTGTAATGTGTAGACTTCTTCACCTGTTACATGAGACAGCTCTGCCCATGACAGCGGTGTTGAATGCACACTATCAACATAGAATGAAAACTAAAGGGCAAGGCCAATGGCTTTGGTTTATAATACAATTTCATAGACCTAACCCCAACACTTTTTAGCATGGAAATACAATTCACCAGTATCATTATTATGAGTTATTATTAATAATCAAATAAGGGTTTGCTGGTATGGCAGATTGCTAAACATTGATAAGAGATCATGGGTGGATGATAGCTTAGTGCATGGGGCATTTAGACATTGTAGCCTATTCCAAGTGTCTCAGTCTCAAACAATGTAATGATGTAAAGACTCTATCATGCAAGGCCTTACACTTAACAGGAAAATAGACGTTTTCATTCATATTGAATATTTTATGAATAGAGAGAGAGAGAGAGAGAGAGAGAGAGAGAGAGAGAGAGAGAGAGAGAGAGAGAGAGAGAGAGAGAGAGAGAGAGCTACAACATGGTAGTTCAGTTTGATTTCTTGAAAGACACCAGAGGGAGCAAGAGGACAACTGGACAACATGGACTGCAGCGACACCGCTTCCTCAGTGGAAGTGGGGCTCTCTAGTCTATGGGCTCTCTGCCATGTTCAATGCAGTTCCAATCAGAAGGGATCAATTAGGATCAATAATAAAGCAGTGAACCTCCAGTTAGGATGTCCATAATGTGCGTTTAGAAGGTGAACTCTGCGTGTGTAAGCACTTCAGCCATAGTGCGTTCAGATTGCTCTTGTTGACATCCTTCCTTCCAATCTTATGGAAGGAAAGTTCAAGCTCATTTATCAAAATCAATGTTACAATTGTGTAGCACGTTTTCGTTCCATCACCAAAAAAGACACTGACACTGACTAGTGTCAGATGGAGAACTACTGAGACACATCCTAGAGATGTCATGAAAGCTATAGGGACAGACAAAATAAAAATGCATATGTTATATCAACATAACCATGAGCTTAAGGTATGAGACTTGCATGTACGTCGGCCAACACGTGCTCACCTGTAAGCTGTTCGATGCACTCCCCACGTTTTGTGTGCATGCACGTTGATGAATAATCAGCTCATGACGTCATGTCTGTAGGTGGAAGATAACACTTTCACTCTTTAGGCCGCGATGACGTAGATGCAGGTCCATCCCTCGCGTCTCAGATAGCTCCTTTCTTCTTCTTCTTCTTCTTCTTCTTCTTCTTCTTCTTCTTCTTCTTCTTCTTCTTCTTCTTCTTCTTCTTCTTCTTCTTCTTCTTCTTCTTCTTCTTCTTCTTCTTCTTCTTCTTCTTCTTCTTCTTCTTCTTCTTCTTCTTCTTCTTTATGAAGGCCAAATCACTGTTAAAATCCGAGAGCGCAAACAATTGAGATCCACGCGCGCGCGTATTTTACTTTAACGAGCGCTTTTATGTCACTCCGCGAGCAAAATTCACACTTCTTCATCTTCTTCTTCTTCAGGTTGTAGCCTACGTTATTTCCTACGTCGCTCGTCCATCTCCTCCTCCCCATCCTCACGCCCCGCCTTGTCGCTGTGGAATTAGTTTTTTTTTTTTTTCAGCCCTTCATTTATGTTGTTCCGTCACATGGGCTCTCTGGGTGCAGTGTGAGCTGTCGACACTGGCTGCGAGTCGTTTGGAAAAAGATGGGGATTTAAAAGAGGCACCGAAGCAAGGGGACTCCGCATCTTTCTCTCTGCGTCTCCTCCGCTGCCGGCAGGCTTCAGGGGGATCATGCAACACCTTAAGTCATGGCGAGCTCTGCTCCTTTTAACCGTGTTGTGCCAACCAGGACACTCAGACAAATACGGTAAGATGGTCGTGGTGATGATACTGATGATGGCAAGGTCCTTATCAGACATTCTACGGTCATATTCCTGTAATATTCCCAAAGGTGCATCATGTGTCTAAGTGGCTAATCACTTTACGGTGATCTCATCCGACTGTGGGATACTTTATCATCTGTGGCATCACCGTCATGCCCCTGTAATATTCCAACAGAGTCTGGATTCAGGGATATCTGTATTTACGTTTCATTCTTCCAAAACGACCTGTAAATGATTTGCCATAGAGAGATGGGGTATGTGGGTAAATAGAGGCTGATAATGAGATTAGGCTGAGGCGGAGGAGAACATATGGACAATGAGGGGAAGGAGAGAAAACCTGAGTCTAGAAAGTGTTTTATTTATTGTTGTTATAGGACCCTTTTAGAGAATTGTGATTCTTGTCATGCCACCAAATACGTTTTCATTTGTAGTCCTTACTAACAAGAAGGGAGTAGGAAAACCACCAAATCCAGTTGTTGGGGATGAATAGATTATGTCAAGAATAACATACAGTGCATGAATACAATTTTTTAAAAAACAGACAGCAAATTTAAGTTTTAAACATGAAAGAAGAGATAAAAAATTATTGAACACAAAACGTATACACTCAAGACAGAAAATATTGCTTTTAATCAGAGATAGGTTGCATATTCTATTGACAAAAAAATGTATTTACTGATGCCTGAACGTGTCCCCCTCACATTTCACTCAGCATTAGAAAGGGCAGTGGCAGCAGCAGTCTACGTTATTATAACGATAATGGCAGCTGTAGTAATTTCAGCTTATTGATTATTGCAATTATTTCATTATTTTTTATTTTTGTAGATGGACGCATTAAACTGTCATAATTTGTTATTGATGCAACAAGTTAATTGATACATCTATTATACAGTACTTTCCCCAAATATAGGTTTTAATGTATTTTATTCCCCCAAGCTTTTTTTTGCAGCCAAAAATAAAAAATAAAATGTCTGACACATGGAGATTTGTGAAGTATGGAGTTAATTTAATGAGTAATTCAGACCTAGATTGAAAAAGCCAATGATGTTCTCTTCCTCAGGTTTCTTTTGACAAAAACAAGTGAGCATGATTGTGTACTAACAGAAGGGCACTAACATTATTCCCCTCCACCTTGTACTGTATATATAAAGCAATGTGAATTATATGAGGCATATTTATTTTTTATTTTTTGAGTCACCCAAATGTGATGCATTAAAAACCGTAGGAACAATTGATTTTAATTATTTTAGACATTTAAAGCAGCTCACTTTTATAGAAAGATAACAATAATTACACCAGCAGTTCATCAAACCAGTTATTAAAAAAACAGCAAAACTGAACTTAAAATGCTAGTCTTTCTGTGCCGTTTGCCATTAACATTCATACATCATTGAGAAAACTGCTTTATTAAAATGGCAGGAAAAGAAGCACTTAACAATGAACGATGGACAGCTCAACGGGAAGCCATTCTGCAAGTGCCTAAGATTTCAGCACCATGGAGAGAAGCCAGTAACCACTGTTGCTTCCCTTTGTCCATTCATCCATTAACGCCTCTTCGCTTCCATCTCTGTTCTTTCACACATGCATCTATCCATCTGTTCACTTGATTAGCCATCCATCCATATGTCCGACTGTCCTTTGTCACACACGCAGTATGACGCTTGTGTTGGAGCTGACGTCTCTGCAGCCGATGACCTGTTGCTATAGGTCAGGTTTCCGCTAAAATTGCATTTGAGATTCATTTGAACCTTTGTGCTAATTTACCATGCTAGTGTGAACTTTTGACTATGACCAATGAATACAATTGTTTTTATAAAAAATCAAATGAAAATAAAAGATTGATGTTGCTGCCTTGGGAGGATGCTGGTCATGTTAATTTATTTATCCAAGTTGCATTGTGCATTGTTGAGTGCACAGGAAAATAAAGTGAGATCCAAAAATGGAAACACGTTTTAAATCCCAGAAAATAAACGATTAACAGTTTGTTTGTTTTAGCTCCATGTTGCTTTATTGGCCCAATACTACCAGATGTCCCTCCCTGGACAACCAGTCAGTATTTGATGACTGAGATTGGCATTTAGGCATAATGTCTTGTCAACATTGTTGTGACGTGTGTGAAAAATACTCAGATACCTCATTATTTCAGCTATACACATAAAGGTTCACTTCGATTATTGAGCCCAGGTCAATGGGCATGTTGTTTTGTAAAACGGTACCGGCCACTCTATTGTTTTATTTTAAGAAGTCATCAAATTCATGTGCAAGATTGAGAGTAAGCTTTCGTCCAAATAATTCCACATGAAGTGAAATTAGGAATTCCATTAAATTGCCCCATTTGTCATTGAAATATAGCCTCAGCTTTCAAAGTAAAACATTACAACTAAGACATACAAGGTACTCACTTGCACTGCACTGTGTGCGCACAGTGTGTGTGTGTGTTTCTCTTCAAAGAAAGCAGAGGTGAGTCACTGAAACCGCTGTAGGTTCTGCGTCACTTCATTTAAATGTTCAGGAAAAAGTTCTCAACCTTTTCTATCCATTCAGTTCACAACCATTCTGACAAACAGCTACCCACCTGCCTTTTTTTGCATTTCATTTTGGAGATAATAATTATCAGACACAGATTTCATACCATTTATTTGTCTCTTGTTCATGCAAACAGTGACAAAAAAAAAAAAACGCTTTTACCTCTGGCGAGTAGGGGCAAAAAAAAGATGTGACGTGTGTTGTGAAAGAGAAAGATAGAAAGATATGTTCTGCTGTGTTCCTATCTGTCGTCAGCCACCTGCTCCTTCCGACACTGCCATGAGGTCTTACCCTAAAATAAGTGGAACAGCTAAAAACGAAATACAAGGAAATTACCAAAAATACGAGTAACTACACTGTTCAATTACAAACCAGTTAACAAATCAGCATAACAGTGTTGCTCAAAAATGATCTTGTCCTGCTAACGAATCAGTATTTCACATCCACAAAACATTTGATCTCCCGTCAGGCTTATCAAATGTAGAAACACGGACTGCCTGTCCAGCCTGTAATGCCTTCTGATGATGTCTTTGCAGAAGCAAAATACGACAATACGATGATGTTGTATTTCAAGGTTTTCAGAAGTTGCAGGTTTTATGCTAATAATGTCCTTATGTTATAATGTCCTTGTGCAATTATACACACGTCTTACACAGGATAAGTCAAGTGTGGGTGGGATTTGAATATGAAAGACGTGTGTGTTTTATTAATAACATCTGAGGCTGATTTTAATGAGTCAGGGTTAAGCTCACTTTGTTGTGTTTTCTAAATGTGAGAGCAGACTTTGAGTACCTATTAGCCCTCTCTGTCTTTCTACCTCAGGTTGCCTGTTTGAGAGAAAACTGTGCACAAGGGATCAGTTCTGCTCAGATGGTGAGTAAAACACACACACACACACACGCACAATCAAACATAATCTCTCTCTTGAACGTCTACTTTCTTAATCCTTTTTTTAACCCTTCAGCATATTTAATTATTAACCCTGCAGCTGGACACATGCACACACACACACACGCACACACACACACACACACACACACACACACACACACACACACACACACACGCGCACACAAACACACCGTATGTGACTGGAAGCGCACCAACAAGTCACGGATTTTTCCTCTCTCAGCCCCATGTGTCCGTCTCTCACCGTCACCTGCCCCGCTCTCCCTTTCCTCATCTTTATCCAAGCCCCTCCCTGGCTCTATACTGTCTCCATGGCAACACTGACATCACCGTAAGGTCGACACCCCCACAGTTGTTGTGGCAATACGGCAATGAGTCACTGACGCACACTTACGCACTTCTCTGTGGAAATTGCACTTACGCACACGAGCAGCCATTGGACGGAATACAAGATGGATCAGCGTACTTGCAGCTCAGGAGCAGATGCTGTATTCATGCTCATCCGTGGGTCTGAGGGGAAAATAACGACCACTCAAAGGTTTTTAGTCCGATAGGTTGAAGTGAGCCTTTTGTCTCTCTGTCTGTCTCTCTGATTCTGTGTCTCTTTAACTAAGAGCCCACAGTTGAAAATTAGCTGCAATCAATCCGTCTGTTTGCTAGACACCAAACAAATACTAATTGACTTATTTTTGTCGCTCGAGGGAGGAAAATATTTCGGTCCACAGGAAGTGTAACCATCACAGTGTGTATAGACAATACAGGTCTCCCTGTGACTAACACATAAGGTGTACGCAGCTACTGCGTTGAGTTTAGATGGAGAGGTTCAAGATGTGTTTGACTGCAGCAGCCAACAGTACCATCAATATTCACACGCTTTAAATATTGTACTGCACAAATCATTGCTGTAATTTGTCCGTAACTTTATGATTTTGGATGACATGTTTGACGTCCAAGGCATCAAAGAGGAAAGATGAAATATTCGAATGCCAATGGAATGTTGATTAAATACAGCTATTTTTGAACCCTCTCACGGATAATACAGCCACGCTACATTGAAACTGTATGGCAGTGATTGATAATGTTGATTTTTGTTTATCTTTTCAAATGCAAATACAGCCGTAATAATTATATTACAGGTGTTTATCAGACTGCTTCCCTCTTCCAAGTTTTTGGATGCAGGCTTGTTTGCTGACGAGTTGAATCAAAGTATCAATATCAATTTTGTCTCTCTGTGTTGAGTGAGACTGATCCGGCACATGAAGCAGCTAGCCTCTGCTAAAGGAAGGAGTCTAAAGAATTAAAACACTATATAATCAGCTAATGTGAATCTGTGAATTGAACTAAACTAAATCATTTTAATTGGTAAAGTAATGTTTAATTTCCACTCAACACTATTGACGGAGGTGCCATCTATACTTTGTAGCGTCCTCTAAGGTTTGGAAACGACAGTGGTGCATCCACACAATCGGCCTCTGAGGAATAATTTGTTTTAAAACGGTTAATTAGACTTAAAGTCCTTTTCTTTCTGCTTGCCTGCTGCCTGCCACTCGTAATTGGAGAAATGGATTGTGTCTTGATGAGCTATACGGAACGCACAGCATCTTGTTGTTGCTCTCAGCAGTTGTTTATTTGTGTCTGTGACAGGATGTGTGACTGGCCCCTATAGATTTGGCTGTATGCCAAGCAGATAAGACCTCAGGTTGTTACTGCTGCACAGTTTCTGCACATTTAACAGAAGGAGTGGAGTTTCATTTCTCTCACAGATATTCAGAGACGGAGGTGTTTGTTGTCACGGTGATGTTGTTGCAAGCATCTCTCCTGTCAGCCTGTTGGGTCTGTTAGAGCTTGATGCCAGTGTCAAACAGCAGAAGGTCAGACATTGTCACCGGAGGGGCGGCGTGCACAGGTGTAGCTCCCTGACCTTTTCAAAAGCAGCAGC
Organism: Lycodopsis pacificus; assembly: GCA_028022725.1. Classification (NCBI taxonomy): domain Eukaryota; kingdom Metazoa; phylum Chordata; class Actinopteri; order Perciformes; family Zoarcidae; genus Lycodopsis; species Lycodopsis pacificus. The sequence continues at coordinate 10,279,048 of CM051688.1, read as the reverse complement.
TCCTTGAGGTGTTGATTTGGTGGATACCGGGTTGACGTACAACACCCATCTGGGCAGCCGGTGTGGGGCGTCTTTTGTAATTGTTCATCAGATTGACTGGTGCCGTCAATCTATCAATGGAAAATCACACAAAATATTTTTTTGGAGCATTTTGTTTGAATCATATATATGATTGAATCATCATATATCCGCTGTCCAACGCAGAACACGACAGTATGTTCCCTGCACAAAATTGACATCTACAGGAATAACCCAAGCTCCAGAAATAGTCCCAATCCCATCAAGCCATGCAGTTTGCTGTCTTCCCTCCGTTCATCCTCCATTCCTCCTCCTCACGTTCCTCTTCTCTCTGTCAGTTAACCATCAGGGATAAGAGCTACTGTATGTCTCCCCTTCCAGTGCACTTCCTTTGCCAGGATACAATATCCTGTGTCACATCACATCATCAACATTAAATATTTGTGATTTGATTACAGGTTTCACTGACCGGGTTGGAACACAGTGGGGGAAGGATGCACACATTAGTTCAATATTCTGTTTCTCTTGTCAGAGAATCAACTTGGAAATACTAACACTAAAACAGGGCTGATACATTTACCTGATTGTACAGCTACCCAACGGTAAAAACACTCGACTCACTCACAGAGTGGCAGGAATTAAGCTGTGCTGTTTTCCTATGCAATTGTGTGTCTATAAAAACACATTAATCCTCACTAATCTGTTCCGAGTAACATTTTAGGCCTATACTGTCTCACCGTGGCAGGTTGGCTCGAGTGAGATTCAGCCAGTGTGGTGTGGTGACTCATCAGTGCGCCACATCATACGTAGTCTGCTCTGCTGTGTCTTTATTCTCATCACAGTCTGACTCTTTTTTTTTCAGGAATATCTTCATTTATAAATGTGTCCCACATATATCTCAGAGCTAAAAAGCCGTCCCGATGTGGTCTCGATAATGTCAGCTCTACACAGAGGAAGACATTTCAGATTCTCAGTATCTAACACTAAGTTGTTTAACCTCCTGAATCCTTTCTATGTGATGCGAAAGCAGGACAGCGAGTAGGATAGGAATGTTCCAGTATGAACCGCTCCATGTCCTGTTTCCAGCTACTTTTCATTGTGGTTTATGTCCAAAAGTTATAATAATTTATTTCGAAAGGATGCATCATCTAAGTCATAGACGAGTGGATGCATGAATTTGTGTGGGTTGAACATAAACATTTCTTTATGTGATGCAAATGCTGTCATTTATTTTCTGTGGCCACGAGGCTGGCTGCAGGTTAGCAACTATTTTTCTGAAGCACACTCACTGACAGCGGCAGCACCTCGTCCAAAGCAGTGACAAGCATTGTAAGTGTGTGGGATGTACTTCAAAACTATGACTCACGGCTGTGGGCCAGTGTGGTGTGGGCTACATAAGATATACGTGTACTATCACAAAGTACTGCATTGTACCTCAAGGCCAGCTTCACTGAAATATCTGTGAGGAAAATATGTGTAGTGAAACGCCTCTATATTAAAGCTAAAAGTCTAAGAAAATACAAACGTCAACAACTGTGGGGCCTTGTCACATTTGCTAACATCAACATTTTCTGGAGGCCTTTTTCACAGCAGGCATTTTGATTCGTCAGAATAGGAAAAGCATGTTACTCATGACTTGTTATGCATGTTCTATTCAAGTGCCTCAGATTATGGCCTCGAAATCACTTTAAAAAGAAATCTCAAATGATTATATTGGCAAAATAAGACAAAAAATGTTTACAGTGTGTGTGTCTATTCCTTCCAGATGGGCTGTTTGGTCAGTGTCGCACCTCTAAGCAGGACCTGGTCCAGTACCAAGTGTCAGTTCCTGTTCTTAAAAGAATGCAGGAAGTCCTCAAACAGCTCATGCTACAAGGTGAGATGATGCATGAAAATCATCACCAGCATTCCTCGACGAAGCTAAAACCGTTGGAGTGAATATAGCTTCTAAGTAACTGTGAGGAAAGTCAAAGGTTTAGACAGAATAGCTGTTATTTTGAGTCTCTTTTGTGTTTCGTGTTTTGTGTTTAGCCATATTTTATACGAAAATTTATTATACTGAGACCATTATACCTTCCACTGCTGTGCTCTGAACTAAATGCTAACATGCGGATGCTTTTAGCAGGTATAATCTTTACCATGTCCATCTTAGTTTAGCATTTTAGCATGCTAGTACTTAACACAAAGTAGTACAGTACAATATACACGCAGAAATCAATTTATAACACAAGCACTTCAAGATAATTCCCTTTAATTGCTATATTGCGTGCGTGTGTGTTTGTGCACAGGTCTTTCCTGGCAAGATGACATCACGCAGTATATTTTATCGAAGGAGCTGAAGAGAGTTCCCCATACCACCCACCCCTCTAAGCCAAACTCCTCTTCCTCCTCTTCTCATCCGTCTCAGTAAGTACCCTCCAGCTCCAGTGGTATACAGTGAGGAGTGTACATTGTACACAAAACAAAATGAGTCAAAGGACAGAGTCAGAGCCAATCATTTATTTCACCCTGTGTGGAGTCACCATTTATTTACCTCTGGACCTATTCTTTTCATCCTTACCTCCTCCCCTAGCCCTGTGTATGTATCTTAATCATCTCTTTGTTTCTCTCTCTGTGTCCTCAGGTCCAAACAGAACATCCCGCACCACCATAGTTCTAAGTCAGGGTCCGCACCTCCTGGTGGCAACTATGTGGACTACATGATCGTCGAACCTCCTCAGTCCCCACTGCGCATGCAGACAGCCTCGATGGACCCATACACATACCACCAGGTACATATACACACATCGTCAGCATCCAAAAGCAGGAGTGTGTGTGTGTGTGTGTCAACCTACAATACTAGTTCCAGGCATAAATTTGGTTACAAAAGACAACAATTCATGCATGAAATCCCAACTCAGAGACAATATCTCATCACAATCTAGAGTTATCTTAGAACATTACAATAGTACTGTCAAAGAAAAGAAAAATACATATACCCATGAGGAAGACATCTAAATCTTAAACATCACACACATGCACACAGTATTAAATCAGTGTACCACTCCTGATTCCAGCATAGATATCAAGATGAGGTGGAGAGATCACTCATTGGAGCAGGAGCTGGTTATGCCCGCCCTTCTTCAAGGTCCCAGGCCAATCAAAGAGAGCAAGAGCGTGACAGGCAGCTGCTACAGGAAGCCTTGTCTCTGTACCTGGCGTCTGCTCAGCCTTCTTATCGCCACCGAGGGGCCGCTTCCATGCCTCGTGCAGGTAAACAGCATGTTCTGTTTCCCAAAAAGAAGACACACACAAAAAAGCTGTTCATGAAAGATGAAAACACTAAACAAAATGTACGTCTCGCCAAAAATCATACTGTGAAAGCTTTTTGGAAGATATCTATTGAACAGTTAAAAACATATAAACAATTGTCCTAACCATCATAATAATAATCTATGATGATATGAGCAGGTCTGCCTTATTATGAGGACCTGGAACCAGTGGACTATGTGGAAGACTACACCCTAGAGGAGAGACTGGGTACTGCTGGCAGACAACCAACGCAGCAGCTTAAAAAAGTTCCTCAGCAGATCAGCACTCTGTCCGGAAACAACGGTGAGAAAACAACAGATTTAAGCAATGGGAGTACTTACACAGTGTGCTCATACAAAACTTTCATCCAATTTTTTTAAATCGGTCAGCGGAAAGATAATGCTGACTTTGCTGTCTTGTGTTAGACGGCCTTCTCCAGAGGATGTCAGGAGTCCTGAAGAGGTACGGAGTTGACCCCAGAGAGCTCAGTCAAGAGCAGCTCTACAAGCTGGCCCTCATTCTGCAGCTGATGCAAGCCCAAGACAAAACAGGTTCAGTCATTTCCACATCAACAGCTAAAGAGAAACACCGTCTCCTTTTACACATAGGATATGAATATGAAGCTTCAATGTCAAGCTTTAACATCTGTATGTATGAACGATTCAAGGTTAAAACAAGTTAAACATGACTATTACAGTCTTAATTAAATATCCCAAGTAGATACATAGAAGACCTTGATAGCTAACCCTTGAGTAAATGGGGAAAACAGATTATTCAGATATGGAATTTGATTTATTGTAATATTTGATTAAAAACATGTGTATCTGTCTTAACACAGATCCAATTGAGAAAGACCTCATCACCCTCAAGGAGGTATGTCAGCATTTGTCGTCAGCAGTGTTCACAAGAAGCAGTCATCCACTGTTTTTTCACTGATAGGTCTTCTATTACTCCCCCTTAGATGCAGCTATTAAAAACAGACAGTGTGTCCCATAAGCCGGAGAAGCCCGCCCCCGTTGCTGGTCCCCCCGATGCCCCTCCTGCCGCCACCTCCGCCTCTGTTCCAGCTCCACCTCAAGCCAAGAGCGCCACCCTCCTCCCTTCTGCCCCCCAGCCTCCGCAGGCCGCCCCTGCCGGAGGTGGACACGGCTTGAAGGAGCAGGGGCCGCCACTGGTCGAGGGTACAGGAGCCAAGGAGGAGTATGGGTACATAGTCACCAACCAGAGGTCAGCACTCGAAGAAATTCAACTTTCTGTTTATTACAAATACACTGCTAAAGCAAGAAGCACACGTCTTAAAATCACTAATCATATTAATTGCCAGTAAAGAGCAGCAAATAAGACATTTATTAAACATGATGTTTACAAGGAGGATAATGATGTTTTTCATTTGTAGCCCCTTGAGTTTGTATGACGGAGTGAAGCTGTTGGAGCTACTGGCTGATGAGATACACCTGACAACCAGCAGCTTCATCAACATCAGGTAACACCTCCGTTGTGCGTGTGTTAGGCGGTGTGTTAGAGAGTTGTAATTGTTATTCCAAACAATAAGAATAGCTGTCACAGTGCTGAAGCGTCCAACATGAGTGTCCCCGTGGCTTTGTGTTGCCAGTGTGGTGGGCCCTGCGCTGACGTTCCGTATCCGCCAGAATGAGCACAACATGACGGCTGCAGAGGTGGCTGCTAAAGCTGGTGAGGCTCAACAACACACAGACACACGAACACCGCCTTCAACATGTAACGGAAAATGACGTGGGCGCATTGCACCGTCGCTCTCACAGCTTTTTTCCTCAAATACCATTTTTTTTTCCCCCCCCGCCCAAACAGTAACTGAAAAGAACTTCCTGGAGTCTGAGACCGGCTTGAAGATCGTGCAGACTGGTGTGGGAGAGGTACTTGATACACACATACGCACAAACTCAATTAGTCTCTGAGAAAAAAATGTTCCTTTGTAACCCCTCCTATCAGAAACATGTGGTGCAGTCGTCAAGGCAACAGAGATATAATGACTCATTTGTATTGCCTACCATTTACCATCTATTTATTTGTGGACCCAAGCCTGACAGATGATCAGACTTGCTGGTGTGAAATCCGACTCCCGACAGACTAGCAGCTCCTTGCTGAATTTCTTTGTATTTCTTGGATCTGCCTTACTTTACTTGCGGCTGCTTATTAGTGACTCGATTCTGTATTTCAACCTGGGGGTGTTGAGTGATTTAATTCAGGCCACATTACTGGTACTGTGAAATGATTGCTTGCTAAAAGGTTCAGATACACAGCCGGGTTGTGTTAGCGTTGAGGAAGACCTGCAGTGCCAATCACAACACGTGATGCACAGGACGAAGGACTGACTCATGGTGTGTTTAGCAAAACGTGGAGGATATATTTGGTTTTGATCCGTAACAATATCATCAAATTAAGACTTCTGTGAGCTCAAGCACTGCACTGTACTTTGACGCAGCACAGACAGAGGCAGTGCATTCATTTCAGTTATGGAGCTTATTTTCCATCCAGCACTACACTGCGTGTGGGTGTTCGTCTGTGTGCGTAAACCGCTGAGTGTGTGCCACCTGGAGTGCAAGTGGCCAGAACAAATCAGCGAGTCTGCACCTCGTAACAACCGAACCATCGTTTCACTTGTTGCCATGGTGCTTCATCTCTCTTAAACCCCCCCTCCCCCCCTCTCCCAGATCCCAGGTGCTATGGCAACAGTCACAGGAGTCATCAACCTCATTATTCACACACTAACACACACATACAGACACAAATGAACACACCAATTGAACTCAGAGCTGCAGATAATATTGTAATTGGCCAATACATTAATTGAACATGTGTTAACTCATTCAAAAATGGCATTAGTTTTTTTTATATTAATTCAGTTCAAATGAAAGCATGATTTGAATACTGATTTACACCTATACACTTTTAAATTAATGTGTTAATTAATGAATTCTGCTGTATTGGGCAGCGGCGTGAAAACTGTATTTAAGGATAGAAAAGAAGATGAAGAAGGGGCGGAATGACACACTGCTGTCTTTTTAACAGGTTCCTGGTTCATACTAGCATGACTTCTCAGACCTCTGTCTTTAAAACTCAACATCCACCTCTCACTGAGCCCAGCTTGCTGTCGTGCACAGTTACATAGAAGCAAATGTGTCGTTAGAATGAGATGAGGTGACCTTTGGATTCCAGTGGTGAGTCCCAGCGGTAGCTTAACTTGGGTTGAGTACTCTCAAAAGGCAAGATGTGCACAACAAACAGCACTATGGTGAGATGATAATATGTTTTCCTTTGTGTTACTTCCCCACTGCCCATGTCTTACTTCCTCTTCATGATGTTTTTTCTCCCCAGAGGACAGATGTACGGGGTCTCCCCCAGGTAACCAGGGTTTCCCAGGGCTCCAGTGGCACAGTCATCACCGTTGTATCCATGGCAGTCGTAGGAGGTGTGTTGGTAGTGGCCATGGCCGTAGCCTGTCTCAGGCGCTACGCTCAGCAAGTGGCCAATGGCAAGCTTGGACTGGGGCCAGAGGGAGGAGCAGAAACACACTTTGACTACCAGGTAAGGCATCATGAGGAGATTCAGCAATGAGTAAAGGACCATTTGATATAATTTACCAGAGGTTTAGTCTGTTCTATTACCTTTTTGTTACCGTTCTCCCTCTCCTTACTTCTCTCTCAGGAGCTATGTCGACAGCACATGGCGTCCAAATCCTCCCTGAGCCGCCAGGACTGTGTGGCCGGGGTGAGCAGCAGCATGGCGGGGTCTGCCATAGTCACAGGTGCTGGCGGTCGAAGGGGTACGGACACGTCCCGTGTCAGCAGCGTCTCCTCCCAGTTCAGCGACGGTCCCCAGCACAGCCCGTCCTCCACCCACAGCTCCACCCCGTCCTGGAGCGAAGAGCCAGCCCAGTCCAACATGGACATCTCTACCGGTCACATGATACTGGTGAGTTATTGACCAGACCAGACTTCCTGCTGTAGCGAAGGAATCTCTTGCTGTGAAAATCATTTGAGCAGATATTAACGGCCTACACTTTATGTGCATGTCATCTCTCTGTCAGGCCTATATGGAGGATCACCTGCGTAATAAGGACCGCCTGCAGAGGGAGTGGGAGGCTTTGTGCTCCTACCAGGCTGAACCCAGTTCAGTAGCTGCGGCGCAAGTCCCGAGCAACATGGACAAAAACCGGCACGCTGAATCTCTCCCCTGTTAGTTCACCAGTGTGTCACTGTAATCACTTCTTTCTCTCTCTGTGATGGTGTCGTGTTCGTATCAGTCACATGTCCCAGTCATTCATGCGGTGACTCGTCCTTGACAGCTGTTTTCTTTGACAGATGATCACTCTCGGGTGAAGCTGAAGACTGAAGTGAATTCCAATAAACAAGACTACATCAACGCCAGCATCATTGTAAGAATTCTTCAAACGATCGAAAACCTTTTCGGTATTTGATGATTTTTATTGTTTTCGGTTTGTCGATGATTTATCCCCTCGTACATGATGAGGATTTGAATAAACAGATGGTCTGATTATCATCTTGTCTGATGCACAAGACATGTTGATGTTTTTCTATCAGAAGACGAACACTTAGACCTGATTCAAGTCTAACCTGTAAAATCAGAGAAAAGCATTCATAACCACGTCACTGTATACAATTTGAACGCTCCCTTGAAAAATAAACTAGGAAACTCAGCTCTCTTTCGTCTCATTTTGAACCCACAGGTTGATCATGACCCTCGCCAGCCAGCTTATATCGCCACACAGGGACCACTGGCTCACACTGTCGCTGATTTCTGGCAGGTCAGTGCAATCTTCGAATGGTCCAACGTTGGCCATTGGACCATTCAGTCCATCTGCCTTGTTACTCACATTTTTATTTAAATGTGACAATCAGATGTGTGTGTGTATACCTCCGTGTGTGTGTGTGTGTGTTCTCTCCAACCCACAGATGGTGTGGGAGAACGGCTGCACCGTGATCGTGATGATGACAGCTCTGGTGGAAGATGGAGTGAAACAGTGCGAGCGATACTGGCCCGATGAGGGCTCATCACTCTACCACATCTATGAGGTTCATTTGCTGTCGTAACTCACAACCTTTAATTTCACATTTAGCACAGTGTCGTTTTATAACGCTCTCATAGTAACACACATTCAGAGTAGAGTGGCTTCTCTGCATTCCACCTGTGGTTATAGTAGTTTTGTTCAAAACAAATATGTACACAAGGGGGGCTTAAAATGAATCCGAGATTGATCTCAGTGTTTAGAGAATAAAGTCAGATTTCTGAAATTAAATACAGAATTGTAATTGCATAATTCTGATTTAAATCCGAATTTTGAGGGAAAAAATAAAATGTTCTTTTTAACAACAGTAAACAAAAATGGCCATTCCCCCTCTTTAAACTGAGGTTACGCACCAATTTGTGTCCTCACATCTGTAATCGCAATAATAACATCTTTTTAATAATAATAATAATAATAATGCACTTTCCATTTTAAAAAAATCTCAGAATGCCTCATTTTTCTCATTTGCTTATAAAAAGCGAGAGAAATAAAAATATTTTCAACACACAAAAAGATTTTGTGTGTTGAAATGTTGCATCCATCATTTTGTTTCCCGTCTTGTTCATCTTCGTCTTTTGTGTCTGCCATCCCTCCCGCTCTTTCTTCCCCTCTCCGTCTCTTTGTGTTCATCAGGTGAACCTGGTGTCGGAGCACATCTGGTGCAAAGACTTCCTGGTGCGCAGCTTCTACCTGAAGAACGTCCAGACGCAGGAGACCAGAACCTTGACGCAGTTTCACCTGCTGAGCTGGCCGGCTGACGGCATCCCCACCTCCACGCGACCGCTGCTGGACTTCCGCAGGTAAGAAACGATACAAGAACACATACATGCACACACGGACTCTCCCAACATGTGCCCCTTGATTTCAACAGGATGGAGAAGACAGGTGGTCAGGATGCAGTGTGTGTAATGTTGTGGCGACTCACTGGTACCCTAACACGTCGGCGGGGTTCAAATCCTCCTGATCGCCTTCATCACATCCATCTTTTCGTCATTCTGCATGGCGTGGTCTACATCCCATACCCTATCCGTCCACCTTAGCTCTCTCTCTCTCCCTCTCTCCCAGTGTGCAGGTTGATAGGTTTGTATTTTAACATCTCCCAGTGTCATTTTTGTGGTTTGCAGCTAGTACTCTGGCTCCAGTTGCATAGTCACAAAAATGAGCATTGGCAGGTGTGACTGGCTACTGCAAGAGGGACAGTGAATCTGTGGCTTCCTCTTCACCTATTCTTTCCTGTTTTATCATCAGTCGTCCCAAACCTCATGCACTTTCTACTTGTTCCTGTCCCGACATCCTTTACCTCATTCCTGATCTTACCGTGTAAGCATTTATTCATGTCTTTACTACCGATTGAAGTCATTTATGAGTGTTCATTGAATATGTGAACGAGGTTAGTCGCCATTACAAAGTCTATAATAGCTCATTTATAATGAAGCCTTTCTTTCCTGTTCTCCTTTCTTTCCCTGCTGTCTCTCGTTCCTGCTTTTCAGGAAGGTGAATAAATGTTACAGAGGCCGTTCCTGCCCAATCATCGTTCACTGCGGGTAAAAACAACAAAAAAAATCGAATGATTTCTGTGAAACATGAGAATTGGTAGAATTGTACAATATGACCAATATGATTGTGTGTTTGGAAAGCAGATTGAGGTAGAACACCTTTTTTGGAGATTTACACGTGGATTGACAATTTCCTTCATACCTGTCACTCTCACAGCGATGGCACTAGCCGGACTGGCGCGTACATCCTCATCGACATGGTGCTGAACCGCATGGCCAAGGGTGAGTCGCTCGCACACATTTATATCGGGTATAATTCAGTACCTAAATATTTTTGAAAAGACAACAAAGGTCAACATGGTGGATTTGTGCAGAGGGTTGCTCATAGCAGCTCAGTGTGTAGGCCCACACGGATGTGTTACCTTTTGTAGACAGCAGATGGGGCTGTATTCAGTTGGATAGCATCACAGTTGTTTTCTTAGTTGTTGGGATAAGTTCATTTTTCAACGTTTTAAAGAAGGCTTAGAGAGAAGGTTCTTATCTTCTGTAGCACCAGAGAGTCAAACACTGTGGTAGTGATGATTGTACTGTTCCTGTTGTTAGGAGTGAAGGAGATTGACATCGCAGCCTCACTGGAGCACATCAGAGACCAGAGACCTAGCATAGTCCGCACCAAGGTACCACGAGTCTGTCTGTGTTTGCACTATTTCAGCACTTCTAAGGCGGACGTCCGTCCATCATAATCCAGTTGTCTCCGTCTGTGCGATCTCTAACCAGCCCCCTTCTCACACCTTCCACTCTTCCACTCCCATCTTGTTATTTCTGTTCCCCGCCTCTCGTCCCGACCAGGACCAGTTTGAGTTTGCGCTGACAGCAGTAGCCGAGGAGGTGAACGCCATCTTGAAAGCCTTGCCACAGTGAGCCGAGGACGCGTCGGGGACATCCACAGGCACACAGGAAATAATTCCTCGTGAGGACGCGCTCGTACGATCTCGTCATGTATGTCTGGCCATCCCTGTACATAAGAATTTGCTAAACCACACTTGGAGCAGTTACTGCTCTTGTTTTCAGCATGCAGTATTTTACCATCTACACATTCTCTGGGTTTGTAAAACTTTTTGGAACTTAATTAAATTATTTTTGGCAGGATGTAAATATGGACAGAAGATCAAATCGTTTTACCAATACGGTACAAATGTGATCTTTCCTCTCTGACGTTTCTACCTAATTAGACAACAATGAGGCCAAAGAGTGATCTACTGTGCCCTTTAACTTTCCCCTGAGTCTGACAGGATAGAATGCACTTCTGTTCATGATGGTAATGATAAAGTGCAACACTGTTTACCGATCGACTCCCATTTGATTCCATCTTTGCTTCATTTTCCCATTTTACTGGACATGATGACATGATTACCTCCGCCATCAACAGATGATTTACCACCAACACGGAGGGTTCGTTTGGCTGTTCCGTTGAACGTTACAAGTTTCCTTGGTATGTTGTTAAAATGATGTTACATCCTTTCACAAACGTGTCAAATTTGTGAGGCCTCCATCTGGCTGATACACAGTAAGGTTTCAATTCCTTTCAACTCTCTGAGTGTGTTGTAACTGTATGCTTCCGTCTAGTGTGTGTTGATTTCCAGCAGGTTTTTATTCTCGTCTGCCATGACAACATGATGGTTTGCTTTAAGCCCTGGTCCTTTTGTAACGGATGCTGTACGTTGACCACCAAGTACACCTTGCCTTGTCTCTCTCTCGTTCTGCACACAAAGTACCTTTGTTTGGGTTCTTTTGTTGTCTTACTCAGTGTAAAACCTTGTGATTAATGTAAATAATTCCTCCTGATGATTGTGTTTATTTCATGTAGCAGACAGATAATATCAGAAAATATCTACAAAAATGTATTTTTGACTTGACTTGAATAAATTTGTGACGTGATGCAGCAAAAGAAAACAACTAAAAACAAGCCTCGAGCTCATTTTCAAAACCCCTGAGGTTTAGTGGGTGTGTTTTTCTGTCTAATAAATCAAGCTTTAGGTACATGAGACAGGTTAGTCTGTCTCATCTATTTTAAGCTATTTACATGTATTATTCAAAATGTATCAATAGTGCAATCAATGGAATTCCAGAGTTTTACAGACAGCGTCTGCAGCAGCACAAGGGTAGAATAGCCAAAAACACCTGTATTACAATATGCCAAGAAGATCTTTTTTAACCTCAAATTCAATTTTTGGCATTTTTAATCTTCAATTCTGTGATGCTAACCCTGACAATTCTCGTTACAAAGATAAACTACCACGGACTGATACAGAGTAGTCAGCAGGAGATGCTTTATTTCCTCTGCTTTATATCTCTAGAAACATGTTTCTATTTGTTTCCACCAGTTTCCACTTGCAGACATAATTCAAATTAGAATTAAGCTGAAACAGTGTTAGTTAATGCAGATATTACTTAAAACTATTCCCTTGGGTTTCAAAATACATCTTTCCAGTCTTTGTGCTCCACAATGAGCTTAGTACACACACTCACACATATACATAGAAACACACACATGTGTATCTTTCGTGTCATGTCATTCAGCAGGTAGTAGCCGTGGTGGGCAGAGAGGGACAAGTGTTTGACCTGTCGGAATAGATGTACAAGGACATGTTACAATGGATCAGTAATGCAAATACTGCAGGCATCACCTGATATAAACATGACTCCTGTGAAAGATCATCGTCTACATGAAGGCTTATGGGGCAACTCTCAGGGTGCTCCAGGGTCACACTGGTTCTTTACCTCACGGCGGGGCACAGCACGAGCCAATCAGGTTAGCTTGTGAAGGCCTCGAAGTCTGAGTCTGAAACAGGAAGCAGGGAGTGTAAGACAAACACAAAAATGATGTCAAATATTTCAAATGTGTGATAAGTGGTGCAGGATAGGATAGGATAGGAGATGTAGTTTTTTTTTCTTACAGCGTTCGGTTACAAATTTACCGGAAAAGAGAAAAGCTAGATCTTGAGAACGGTCTTCTTTTTTTTTATCAAGCTAATAGTTGCAATGCCAATCTTAAAACAGACTTAGTTTGCACTGAAAACAGGAAAAACTCTTTCACAGTACAGGCCATGAGAGCAGAGAGACGAGAAACAGACTTCAGCATCAACACACAGCTTGTGTATGAACAATAAACCAAGTGACATCAAACGTAAACACACTGATCAAGTTCTGTTGACCAGGTTCAGATTGAATGACGGGGAAAACCCCACTTCAGTTCCTTTCATGTATCGTTGTTAGTTTAGTAGTAATGGTAGTACTAGTATAGCATGAAATCAGTGTAACTAATGCAGAACTATTACTGCCGTATTATGAAATCAAAAATCCCAATTATCCTCTTCAGCTCAATCTTTATTTGTTACTTCCCTCTTAACAATCTGAAAATAAAAAAAATTCAAACACATGGAAGTTTATGTAGTACAAAAATACAACCATCTGCCTGTTTCTTATATCTTCTCCTCATATGCAATAAATGTCTGAAGAGGAGAAATGATAAACAACTCAGAGACAACAGCAATTATTCGAGTATTTAAAAAAAAAAATGATAATGTGTTCTCACAGCTGTGCTTGACTTTTACCAGTGATGATAGTTATCTTTGAAAGTGAAGGCAGAATATTAATACTTTAACTATTAATGCAATCTTATTTCAGCAGTCAGCAGCACAGTACAGCTGAACTGGAGCAGGTGGGGTTTAGTGTTTTTGCTTGAGGTTGCAATTAATCCACAGCTGTTGATAGACGGGTAACACAGCGACAGCACTTCTGCTACGCTGACAGTTCAAAGCAGTCAAAGCCAGCATTGATTTGGAGATGAAGCTCCATATTTTCGCACATTGTACTCTCAGGACACCTGACAACACTCCCAATCGCTAATGTGTCATTTGCTTTGCTTTAAATACAATAGCTGTTTTGCTAACTTGGCACATTAAACACGTAGTAAAGTAGTTAAAACATGCAAAGGCACCAAAAGGATCAAAATATGAAAACATGTTTGGATGATTAATTGTAACTGTGGTTTACAATCCGTCATAATGCTGCACCCATTGTCCACTGTGCTCTAACTTCATAAAGTGCTGCCCCCCCCCCCAACCTATGATCTGACCAAACACGGTTATGATATTTTAGTAAGGGCATAAAGGCCAAGACATGTACATGAATGATACATTCGATCCTTACTCTTGCAACTCTCGACAGAGTAGAAGCTGTGCTACCGGTTTGAACAATTCTGACTGGGAGTGTATTTACACAGTGCTTTTGATTTTATATATATTCTAGAAATAACTGTCAGCTGACCAATAAACACAGATCCTTTTCTAAAACTATTTGATTTTGATCTTTTGTTTCAGACTGAGCTTGTGCCACAGTTCTGATACATTCCCTTTGCCAGAGAATCAGAATGGGAAACTTCGATGGCGGGCTCTCAACTGTACCACACACACAGCAAAACACACACTCACGCACACGCAACACACATCTACATCCACATCTAAAGTCCACTGAATCCCACTCTCTTCAGTCTGCATAAATGTTTGGCAAATTCACACACATTCAGACACAATCCTCTTTTGGCAACTACTTAACATTAGAGTTTGGCTGTAGGCAGAACACTGAGGTGATTATAAAAAATAAGGCATTGCAAATGCACACACACACACACACACACCGCATTAGCACATAATACACCCACACTTCTTTTTCTTTTTCACACTGCCATCCTTTTGTTTCATGGCAGGTTCAGACTCCTCTTCACTGCTCTGGCTTAGTGGCGTAGTGTTGGCGGTTGAGGAGGACTCAGGAGAGAAGTCTGCTTCCCTGGTTTCCTTTTCCTCCGTTACCCACCCAGCTTCAGGCCCTGAGCCCATTTTTAACTTCCCCTCTTCATCTCTCTCCCCTGCAACCACCTTTTCAGTATTAACCACATGAAAATGTGTCGTCTTAAAAACCCCGCCTCCTTTAAGGCCACCACTTTTGTCACTCATGGCTCTGCCCACACCCCCAGCACCTGATATGAAGTTGGGAGCGGCTGCTCTCTGCTGGGCTTCCATTTCTGACAGGCTGCATGCCAAAGCCATCTGCAGGTCTTCGTCTGCTTCGTCATCCTCGCTGCTGCCCGCCAGGCCGTAGTTGTAGAAGGGGGCGGAGCTAACTGACCGGTGTGTGGGTGCAGAGTGAGGGCTCGGGTGGGGTCTGTCGGCATCGGCGGGTGATCTGTGTTGGATGTGTGGCTTCTGAGGTGAGTGACGGTGCTGTCCCTCTCGTCGGCTCAGCTCCAGCGCGAGGGCCATTCCGTCCTCCACACCTGGGAACACAAAACAACACAGGTGTGTTTGGCAAATGGACTTCTGTAGGAATGGCCCCGTGCCACAATTCTCTTTAATTACCTTCAACACCAAAGCCTCTGCTAATACAATTCCAACGTTTGACGAGATAGCTTTTTGTGGACTAACATAGTTTGAAGAAAGTGAAGGGATAGAAAATGATACATACAACTGAGGTGTATTTGTCCCACCATTCAATGTATATGGTCTTACCATTAATTAGGACGCTCTTTAACACTCCATCCTCCTCAATCTCTGTTCTCTCCTGCCCATTCTCCTTTACCCTGTAAGCAAGGCAAATACAGCGATAAATGCTATTTAACATTTCTCCATTAATGTGTGTGTGTGTGTGTCTGTGGTACTTTCTCCAATCAACATAAATGCAGAGCTAATCTTGTCATCTTTATACTAACTTATTAAGGCTACAATGTTATTACTACAGCCATATATTACATCTATTTTTAAACAAAACAATATCCAGTAAAATAAAAAATGAGGAGGACAAATCATAGTTTGCTACACTTGTTTTGTACCTTCCGGTTTGCAGTTATATAACATTAGCGTGCATAGTGCCATCACACCCCAGGCAAGATTAAACTGAGGCACAAACCAGTTTAATCCTAGTTTCAACCTCGTCTAAGTCATGCATGTTACATTGACAGGATTTTGAAAGTGTGAGGGAATTAAACTGTACAATTATGACAAATTTCAGATCATTTTCTAAAATATTTCCCTTGCATGCCTTACTGCATTGCTCATAGCAATCCACGGCCATGTGTCCCTGTTGGGACGATTTCCCAGGTTTCGGCAAGTGTTCTTACGTACTTCTTGGTGGTGGTGCGTTTTCCATTTATGATGCGAGTGGAAGTAGAAACTGATTTGAAGTTGCCCATCCCTCCGCCCATGCTGTCCATCCCATCCAGACCACCCAAGGAAGAGGAGAAGGACGTAAAATCAACTGAAGAAGGACAGATGATCAGGAAAGGAGAGCAGAAGATCATTACAAAATCTCAGTTTGTGCAAAGATAAAACCTATCCTGTCCAGTGAGTTACTCTGTAGTATCACTGCTATGATAACATGGAGTTCAATCTACATTTTGCATGAATCCAAAAACATGTTAACGTTACAACCCAACTATGTTTGAGGTGTCAATTCTAACAGATGGCAGTGTTTTCCATGTAACAGGGAGTTAGGACGTCTGGTAACCTTCTCTCTCATCTCTTGAGCAAAAATAATGTTTACATGTTGATAAATATTAAAACTCATATTTCTATTCTCCATCAGCTCTTGCTGCCCTCGCTGTGGTGCGTGTATTGTGTTGATTGCAAAATGATGCAGTTGTTCAGCGCCCGTGCTTTTGAAGTTGTGGTCACAATATGATATGCCATGTCTAATTTGACAGCGACAGTACAGGATACTGTGTTCGCAAGTTTCAGCATGTAGCTGTTCACCTCGTGCTGAAGGGAAAGAAAAGAACCGACCGGGGCCGAGGCGAGAGGACGAGCCTCCAAAGGATGAGAAGTCATCTGGATGAGAGAAAGAGAAAGACACTTGTAATTACTGACGTACTGACTAACTACGACTTAAGTAAAGCAATGGGATCTTATGTTTTGGTGTTAATACTGCTCAACAAGTGAAGGAATACAAAAAGGGAGATTTTCCCCGAGTAGGATAATCAGACTCCCAAAAGTAGAGATTCACAGGTGTCCAGAGGGGGTCATCAAAAAAAAAAGAACTGTGAAATTTAAACTGACAATTACTTCAATAATAGTATTAATTTCCCCCAAATGTAAACAGTAGAATGTTTGATTTTCAAACAAAATATTCATAAAAAAACCAAGCCCAAATGAATATTGTGTATGACTTACCAAAAAAGTTAGCAAAAGGATCCTGGCTGCCAAAAAACTCTCTGAAAACCTCATCTGGGTTGCGGAATGTGAAGGTGAATCCTGGGAAATCTGATGAAAAGTCCGAGCTGGAGGAACCTGGAAGATGAAGTCGTCAGGGTCAAGTGGGTGAAGAGCAACCAAAAGAGAGAAAGAGTAGACGGAGAAGAAAACGTATCAGGGCTCAGAGAGGAGAGAAGTGAATGAAGTGGAGGGGGAAGGAAACATAGGGAAGGAAATAAGTGGAGAGGCAAAAGCAAAGAGAGTGAGAGGAGAAGAAGGGAAGGTAATGACTGTAATCATGTCATATCTCAATACCTCCTTAGAGCCGAGTTTTATTTACCTGTGTGTTGCATATTGTCATTTCCATATCTGTCGTATGCATCACGCTGACTCGCTGTAGCAGAGGAACAGAGTGCAATTTAACGATGGATCGATTTTGTCACATGCAACACAAATTAAACTCAAAACATTGGACATTGGAAACTGATTTATGGGTTTTATGAATGAAGCTCCTCCCTGAAGAGTCTGACATCTTAACACAGAGATTCAAATGACTCACATTATTAGTTCCAACAGCCACTTGACACACACACACACACACGCACACACACACACACACACACACAGTGTATACACAATGCGCTGACTTACTGTCAGAGAGGACTTCGTAGGCCTCCGACAGTTCTTTGAACTTTCTCTCTGCTTCCTCTTTGTTGTCAGGATTTTTGTCTGGATGCCATTTCAGTGCCAGTTTCCTGTACCTGAAATCACAACACAAACATTGTGGTATTTTGTCATTGTATCCCTCGTATATAACCTGGCAAAGTTAATAAGTAAGAAAGTAAACTCTATTATACTATAACTTTCTTGTTTATGAATTCTGTAAAGTGACTCCCTGGATACTCACGCCTTCTTGATGTCATCCTGAGAGGCTGTTTTGGACACTCCCAGGACGTTATAGTAGTCCACCATGTTGCCTCCTGTCACTCGTCACCGCACCGCCCCCTGACAGAAACAATAGCTTTCTCTTGAATACAGAATGTACTCAACTCTGATTGGACACACACACGTACTGCATTTAACTAATTCCTGTCTGTTAACGAAAAGTTTGTAAATCCTTGGTATTTTCCAAAATCCCCAAAAGGGAAAAGAAACAGCGCTATGCTCATTATTTATTTAATTTGAAGACAAGTGGTCATATACAACAGAGGGAGTATAAGCAACTAAAGAAGGCAATGTCTAATGTAAACCTAGTTGCTTATCATTCTGTACACTAACACCTGTGTTGTAGTGTCTATGTGACAATAATATCTGTTTCTTTTCTTTTTACACTCAATGAAATTCACCTCATTCGATCTTTATCCTGATGAAACAGCTTAATTAATCTCAAATACATTTTTGTAGAAGAAGTCAACGTATCAAGTTCCGCCCACGTGTGATTGGCATTGACAGGATTGCTTTTTAAAGCTGCTGTTCTGTCACTATAGTTTTAGGAATGAGTCATCATGCATCACACAAGCAATGAGTAATGATGAGTCGACTGACGTATCTATTAAGACTAGAATCAATACTTGATTAGTCCCACATTTATGGCCATAATTAGTGTGTGGGTACGGGATAATAATAGTCACTGTTGGCACTGTTTTCATGTTTACTCATGAGATTATCTCAGATACATGCATGAAAAGACTCCAATAGGTCAATCTTTGTTTGATGGCTAAACTACCTATAGATGGATGCTCGCGTATGAATTATTCATGTCATGTTAAGGTTAAAGTGTTCACCTTAGTGTGCCCTAGAAATGATAAGACCTCAGTACAGTCAGACTTCCAACGCTTTTAGGGCAGAAGGGGACTTCCAGACTGAGATAAAATAACTAAACATAACTTTCTATGCCCCCTCGGGAAACAACCATGCGCTCACTAAAGTATAATTACTATGTTATTTCTAGCGTCGTGCCATCTGACAACTGGTGCTGACATGACAGTAGGCCTACACGAACTTACATACACGGGCAGATGCACCTGAAGGCGCAGGTGCGGTCTGTATTCAATGACTAAATAGAATAAACATTAAAGGGTAGACCGTTAACGTTATTTGTTTTGTTTTTTTCGGTTGACACAATATGTCCTATTATGGTAAAGTTGGACGTCTATACCCGAATACAACTACAGTACAGAGGGGTAGCCACATTCACAAGACCTACCGTCTCAGTTTTTCGGGATATGAGTGAGCAGCTTAGCAGTCTGTCCACCGCTTTGGAGCGACCATGAATTAGTTATGATAGCGGTGTCTCTGGTTCTGGTATGCAGGCTCTCCCTCTCTTCGTGACAGCCGCACATACAGCCTCCCCCCTCCTCCCCTCTCGGTCCTTCTCTCCACCGCCCAGACACAAATACTGTTCTCTAAAAAACACTATTATCTCTGCGGTGTGCCGTTATGCCTCCGCGGTCTACTCCACGGTCCCCCAACAGATACAACAAAAAAACAGACGGACGTTCGGCCCTGTCTCGCCTCGTGTGCTGTTCTAAGCTGCACGCGCTACGTCACGATCAGCTGAGAGAGAGAAATAGAGCGTCTGGAACGTGCGAGAGTTTGGAAACGTCGCCAGACCCGCCCTGCGCCGAACCGATGCCTGTTGCTCCCGTGCTACTGTTGCTTAACCAATGAAACCAGCAACTTGACATGTAAACCAAATTATTATCCTATTGATTTTCTAAACAATTCCATGTCACTGTGTTACCAATGCAGTGGTGACATGTTGAATTTACTCAAGCGGCACCACTATGCGAAGGAAACTATGTTAAGGTACTTGAACTTTACTCGATCAGTTCCCATTCAATATTTACGACACTAACTACATTTATCTGACAGCAGTAGTTTGCAAATGTATTCATTCGAATACATTGAAGCACAGAATGAGAAGTAGTCAACATTAGGGATGACCAACTTTAACCTTAAAATGCTTCTAACACATTTATTGTTACAAGTACAATACTTATTATCCAATAATATAATATTCAGGCCTATACTAATTTAATTTAAATTTAATAATAATACTATAATACTTGAAGTGCTTTTAACTGATACTAGTTCTGTTCTTAATACATATTGCCCTTTATATAGAGCACTTATATTTAGTAGAACAGAGAAGTGTAAAGAAGTGGGCTTTAAGTGTGTGACTCATCGCGATCACACATGAAGAGCTCATAGACTAGTCAGCCATGTTTAAATGACTAAACATCAATAGGACTAAAAAAAGTAACACACACAGCTTTACTAGCTGGTCACCTTGCTGCCATCTAGTGTCTGAGAGAAGCAACTGCAGGCACAAGGCCTGCCCAGCCCGTTGTGTACTTTATGGATTATCATCATACAAAAGGGCAGGAAATTGGCAAAGACCGAGAAGCTGGAATTTCCTTTTTAAATGGAGCTGCACTTAAATAGACATTCTGAAATCCAGCATAACTCTGCTGGAAAAAGCCTTTGTATTAATAGCAAATAAAGCAAACGTTATAATCTGTAACAGCTGTAACAGTTAAATACATAATGAATTGGTCTGAGACCACTTTAGATGACGCAGTATGAAATGCGTATTAGTCTCTAGGCTGCAAGGTATTCTGCGATTGTTGTATAATCTAAAACAAAATATTTGTTAAATAGACGAGTTCATGAATAACCACAATTCATCATTTAAAAGGTTCATGAGAACATTTTATTGATAATACTGATAATTGATCACCGACCACAATTTATCAGAGTGTTTTTGGGAATGTGTCGCATTCATGATAACTTTTGCAATATGTGATATGAAAAGCCCGGATGATGTTTCGCCCTTTAATACTCCTCTCCCTCTTCATCCTCCTCTCCCATGCTGTCAGTGCCAACCTCTTCATAATCCTTCTCCAGGGCAGCCATATCTTCTCTGGCCTCTGAGAACTCTCCCTCCTCCATGCCCTCCCCAACATACCAGTGGACAAAGGCTCTCTTGGCGTACATGAGGTCAAACTTGTGGTCGAGACGGGCCCAGGCCTCAGCGATGGCTGTGGTGTTGCTCAGCATGCACACAGCCCTCTGCACCTTGGCCAGGTCTCCTCCAGGAACCGCCGTTGGAGGCTGATAGTTGATGCCCACCTTGAAGCCCGTGGGGCACCAGTCCACAAACTGGATGGTGCGTTTGGTCTTGATGGCAGCAATGGCGGTGTTGACGTCTTTGGGCACCACATCACCACGATACAGCAGACAGCAGGCCATGTATTTACCGTGACGAGGATCACACTTCACCATCTGGTTGGTTGGCTCAAAGCAAGCATTGGTGATGTCGGCAACAGACAGCTGCTCATGGTAGGCTTTCTCTGCAGAGATGACTGGAGCATAGGTGGCCAGAGGGAAGTGGATGCGAGGGTAAGGCACCAAGTTGGTCTGGAACTCTGTCAGGTCAACATTCAGGGCTCCATCGAAGCGAAGCGAGGCCGTGATCGAAGACACAATCTGGCCGATGAGCCTGTTCAGGTTGGTGTACGTCGGTCTGTCGATGTCGAGGTTCCTGCGGCAGATGTCGTAGATGGCCTCGTTGTCCACCATGAAGGCACAGTCGGAGTGCTCCAGGGTGGTGTGGGTGGTCAGGATGGAGTTGTACGGTTCCACCACTGCGGTGGAGATCTGGGGGGCCGGGTAGACGGCAAATTCAAGTTTTGATTTCTTTCCGTAATCAACAGAGAGTCTCTCCATCAGCAGGGAGGTGAAACCTGAGCCAGTGCCTCCACCAAAGGAATGGAAGATGAGGAATCCCTGCAGGCCAGTGCACTGATCAGCCTGAAAGGAAATGTTGCCGTCATTATTTTAAATTCCACTTGGCTTGCACAAAACCAGAAGTGTGAAGTCACATGAAAAATCACCATTCTGAACATTTTTTTCAAAACTTTTCTACAGTTTTGAAATCTTGAAAACATATATCTTTTGATAATTAAATCTAGTTTTGTTAAAAGACCAGCCTGCCAAATGCTATACCTGGCTAGCAAGCGAACTAAACTCTCACCAGTTTACGAGTCCTGTCCAGAACCATATCAATAATCTCTTTGCCGATGGTGTAGTGTCCACGGGCGTAGTTGTTGGCAGCATCTTCCTTTCCTGTAATCAGCTGCTCAGGGTGGAACAGCTGCCTGTAGATTCCTGTACGCACCTCATCTATGAAAGGAACAATTGAAAACAAGATTCAGAGCCAATGATCATGAGTTATGAATGTAATAAAGATTATATTCCTCAAGAATGATAGCTGCAATACTTTTGCCTTTAATTTAAAGTATATATCGTCAAGAGTGTACATACAGTATACCTTATTTTTTATATATTAGGAGTTGTGATGTCTGGTATTTGTAAGTTCATGTTTATTTAGACACTATTTTCACATTACTGACCGATGACAGTAGGTTCCAGGTCGACAAAAATGGCTCTGGGGACATGCTTTCCTGCCCCTGTCTCGCTGAAGAAGGTATTGAAGGAGTCGTCTCCTCCTCCGATAGTCTTGTCACTGGGCATCTGTCCGTCCGGCTGGATCCCATGTTCCAGACAGTACAGCTCCCAGCAGGCATTGCCCATCTGGGTTCCGGCTTGGCCGACATGCATGGAAATACACTCACGCTGAACAAAAGCAGGGAGAGAGGTTGGTTAAAGGAAACTAATACATCGTGAGATGTTCATTTACTATCCAAATTCAAGTTCTACTGCATTGCTTCTCATTACTAACTGCTTACAAATGTCTTGGGACGTTTACAGTGCATGTCGGGTCAGCTCACAAGAACATTCAGTCAAGTGGTTTCATGGTTCACATTTTAAAAAGGCAAAAGAGGCAAAAGAAACAAAGTCAATCTATTGCACTTCCTTATTGATCTATGGCGCAGACGGTATTTCTTTGAACTTCATGTCCAATGACAATCTTGGGTGTGACGTCTGCACTCAGTTCTTGACTCTTGAAAACTGGTTCCAGAATGTTGAAGCTTTCAGCTGCTTTCAGTGCTCATGCGCGAGCCAGCGTTTAAAAGAAAGCAGCTGTTAGATTGTGCACAGTCTGCACTCTTTGTTGTTATAGGAGAAACAGCAAACGTGGGCAGGAAATGTAGCTACCGATGAAATGCACTTTTAAAAACCCTGAAAACACATTTCATGTCGTTTCCTCAAGAAAATAGAACATGTAAACTAAAGCACCATTTGGCAGGCAGGAAGGCCATGTCCCAAGAAGATGGAAAAACCTTCCCCCATTTCTCCATCCTGTATCTCCTCCCTCTCCTCACCCCCTCCCCTTTTGAGTCGCTCTCCTCCCCCATCCTGTCCAGCTGCATAGTGCAATGTAACAGTCAGCGATGTCTCCCTCTCTCTTTCCCTCTCTCCCTCTCTCCCTCCCTCCACGTCTTTCTCCAACCAAAAACTCCTAAGAGCTGCAAAATGGCTGCCAACTTACTCACACGGCCCAGGACAGGCCACTCCTTTTTTCTCTGTTCTTTCTATCCATCCTCCCCACTGCCACGATTACTCCAATCACTCCTTCTTACTCGAGATTACTTTAATTCTTCAAAAAAAATACATAAAACTCCACTATTTTAAATTATTTTAGTTGTATATGTTTCCTGCTTTTTTGACCAGCTGAAGTTCATCACACAAAAAATGACAAAGCAGTCAAACTCATGTAGTGTCTGTCGTCTGACATGGACAGTCCAAGAGCACAGAAATGACTTATGGAGTCGTGTAGTCATAAGGTACTATCCCATGCCATACCTCTTCCTGAATTCTCACCAGACATGCCCAAAAAAGTTTCATTACATAACTTCACCTCAAAACTACTGTCACTTAATAAGATAAAGCTGCTGTTGTAGCAACTCCCCAGCAGAGGCCTTATGAGAATTAAAGAGGCCCCGGCTGTTTAATCCATCTAATGCTGAGAAACACAAACAAAGGGAGGCTTGAAGGGAAGAGAGAGAGCGGAAATTTCAAGGCTACGTCACCAGCCAAGCTCTTACTCACCATTTTGGCTGCTCGTCCTTCGACTGACGTTGAGGATTCAGATACAAGGCAGAAGTGCAGAGGAGAGGGAGAGTCAGGGTTTATATAGGCAAGGATGTGGAGGGGGCAGGCAGGAAACCACAGCAAGCAGCTCCATAGCTCATTGGAGGGAGGGAGCAGCCGTTTCAAAAAAAGGAAAAAAAAGAGGGAAGGCCCAACACGGTGTGTCATATTATCCGCCCTTTCATGTATGCGTTTTGTCTGTCAGTTTGAGATTAAACGCTTATCAGTGCAAACATGACCCTCTTGCATTTTCTTTATGATCAATTTACCCCCGTTTTCTCACGTTGTGTGCATGAGAGTTTAACGCTTAAATGAGTTTGTTATGTCTGGAATTTACAAGTAGCTTGCAGTATCTTCACTCCTGACATTTTCTCAGCATATAATATAATGTATGCGTTTAACAAGGACTGTGGGCTTGTGATTTGTTTCATGTATACATTCCTCTGCAGCAGCATCAACCCACCCTTTGTCTGTATTTAATCATTGAATTAACAAGCACACAAAATTGATCTGGAAAAAGGGGGAAAGTCAATGAAGGTCTTTATTCTTAATGATGAAATGTAAAAGACAAATGCTTAAACACAGGAAAAGTAAATGGTGAGCAGTAAGAGCCCTGTCCAGAAATGTGAGATGACACGGCGATATGCAGTGTTAAAGTTTAATCAGATAATTCAGAATACACAGAGAAACCTCACAGTTGATACTTAGCGCATTACCACAATGTAAAAGGGTAACAACAAGGGAAGTCTTATCCTTTGTACAACTTTTCGCCAGCCCTCTTCGGATGACAGAGCTGTGATTCATACATCACTGGGATCCTATTGTTGCTGCAGGCCACTGTCTGAGCATCAGCTACACAAACAACACCAGTCAGTGAGTTGGAGTTATTTTCTCTCCGTCCTGCCCTCACACAGTCACAGCTGAATGGTGTACAGAAACTGACATAGGACCTCTTCATAACTTACATTCCACATGAGGATAGTAGGGGGGAGGGGCACAAATGAGAGGGTTTGGTCTAAGTTCCTCAGACTGATATGGCAGAAAGAAAAACACTTTAAATGTCCAAAATAAGATGTTTCTGACCACAATTCTTTTTTTGCTTTGAATGCAAATATTATGATTTTACACAGTACAGGTGACTTATGATTCCGTAAGATGTTATCCTCATGTTTTCTGGATTCAAGGTTTTTTTGTGAATATGTGTCACAATATGCAGAATATACTACTGAGTTCTTCAAGGTGCAACATAGTTTAAGAGATACTTAAGATGTTTTCATCTTTTTTTTTTATTTCACCATTTTGCTCTATTTTAAAGAGAATAATAATAATAATAGGGTTCATTAAAATGTGTTATTTTCTCAACCAAATTGTTGGTATATTCATATATTTGACCTGCATTGTCCTTACTACAAAAAAATAAATGCTCCATTTCAAAACCAGGATTGAATATACATTTTCTTTGCCTTAAATGGAGACCTTAGGCAAGTCAGTATTCCTCTCCATCTTCATCCTCCTCTCCCATGCTGTCAGCGCCAACCTCTTCATAATCCTTCTCCAGGGCAGCCATATCTTCTCTGGCCTCTGAGAACTCTCCCTCCTCCATGCCCTCCCCAACATACCAGTGGACAAAGGCTCTCTTGGCGTACATGAGGTCAAACTTGTGGTCGAGACGGGCCCAGGCCTCAGCGATGGCTGTGGTGTTGCTCAGCATGCACACAGCCCTCTGCACCTTGGCCAGGTCTCCTCCAGGAACCACCGTTGGAGGCTGATAGTTGATGCCCACCTTGAAGCCCGTGGGGCACCAGTCCACAAACTGGATGCTGCGTTTGGTCTTGATGGCAGCAATGGCGGTGTTGACGTCTTTGGGCACCACATCACCACGATACAGCAGACAGCAGGCCATGTATTTACCGTGACGAGGATCACACTTCACCATCTGGTTGGTTGGCTCAAAGCAAGCATTGGTGATGTCGGCAACAGACAGCTGCTCATGGTAGGCTTTCTCTGCAGAGATGACTGGAGCATAGGTGGCCAGAGGGAAGTGGATGCGAGGGTAAGGCACCAAGTTGGTCTGGAACTCTGTCAGGTCAACATTCAGGGCTCCATCAAAGCGAAGCGAGGCCGTGATTGAAGACACAATCTGGCTGATGAGCCTGTTGAGGTTGGTGTATGATGGGCGATCAATATTAAGGTTCCTGCGGCAGATGTCGTAGATGGCCTCGTTGTCCACCATGAAGGCACAGTCGGAGTGCTCCAGCGTGGTGTGGGTGGTCAGGATGGAGTTGTACGGTTCCACCACTGCGGTGGAGATCTGGGGGGCCGGGTAGATGGCAAACTCCAGCTTCGACTTTTTACCATAATCAACAGAAAGTCTCTCCATCAGCAGGGAGGTGAAACCTGAGCCAGTGCCTCCACCAAAGGAATGGAAGATGAGGAAACCTTGAAGACCTGTGCACTGATCGGACTGTAACAGTAAGAATGTAAAAAAAACAATTGACAAAACATTTAGTCTCACAAAAAACAAGTTGAATATACTACAAACATGCACCCACAGCACTCTCAGCTTTTCTCACCAGTTTACGAGACCTGTCCAGAACCAGGTCAATAATCTCCTTGCCGATGCTGTAGTGTCCACGGGCGTAGTTGTTGGCAGCATCTTCTTTTCCCGTAATCAGCTGCTCAGGGTGGAACAGCTGGCGGTAGGTTCCTGTACGCACCTCATCTGGAGATAGACAAACGGTAGACAAACAGATTTATTGAATGAGATATCCAATAGAATCACTGTCAAGAGATTGACATTAAAACGTTTCTACAATGTAAAACTTTATACTAGTAACAGATGAACTGCATGATTGTCCATCTTCTGTAAAATGAAAATCCTAATCACTGTATTCTATCCTTGTCCTTAGCTGTATTAATAATAAAATTACATTAACACATGAAAAAGTTCAAACAATGAAATATATCATCAGCTTCATAACAGGCACTGACCGATGACAGTAGGTTCCAGGTCGACATAGATGGCTCTGGGGACATGCTTTCCTGCCCCAGTTTCGCTGAAGAAGGTGTTGAACGAATTATCTCCTCCTCCAATGGTCTTGCCACTGGGCTTCTGTCCATCTGGCTGGATCCCATGTTCCAGACAGTACAGCTCCCAACATGCATTGCCAATCTGAGCTCCGGCTTGACCCACATGAATAGAGATACATTCACGCTGCACAGCGCAAACAGCACTGTTCAATTACTAGACACATTTACTTTCCACATATCTGCTTCACATGATTTTAATTAACTGCTTAAATCCAGTTATCACATTCTACTGTACTCTCTGCCATGAGCTGATGCAGATACAAAAAAAAACATGTTTCACACACACAATTATTGATCAAATACAGTCCATATATCCTTAATAAATACAGCAGTATACACTTACAGTAAGTTTCACGTTGGAAGACAATAACTTACCATAGTTTATGTCTGTTCTCCAAAGTCCAGGTATCGGTAAGAACATGCAGTGCTGGAGACAGCTGTGCTACTCTGCTTTTTTATACCTGCAGCTTAAGGTGAACAGTGATTTGATCTGCGCTGTAATCAGAGAACCTAATGATGAGACCAGGATAAGCTCATCCGCTTGACAGACATACACACAATGCAAAAGGAGGTCACCACCCTATTCTTTGTGTGAGTCTGTGTGTACTGGTGTGTATTGACGCCTCATATTTCAGGAAGCAGAAGCACAACTGCAGATGAGGGGAAGGTAACCTGATAGTAGTTTCACCTGGAATTCTTTCATATATCACTTTATGATGTAGCTTTTGAGAGAAACAAAAACACTCCTGTTGCTTTGAGGTTACTATTTAGTACAACATTGATGATAAGCAAAAGAGTCTGAGAAAGAATCAAATTGCTCAAGTGTGTCACTGTCAAATAACAGTGTACCTATATGTCATTTGGAAAAGATAGCAGAATGTTCAGAAATTAGATCTTTTAGCAGTTTCATTATTGTTGTTTTTCTCTCAAGAGTTGGGTGGATGCTCACAGACAATGAGTGCTAAAAACATAAGTTGCTTCTTGATTTTTGTTTAAAATGTATTTTTTTTTGACAAAAATCTCCAAACACGTAACTCCTGCTCTTAATCGATCTGTACAGTCTAATCTGTACAGTTATTAAAATGAACCACACTCATTTCCTAAGTTGAAATAAACTCTCAGTCTTTATTAATAAACAATACATAATGAGACCTGCTCTTCCTTCCCGAGTAATGCAACCTCTTGGGAAAGTAGAGAAACAAATTACATGTGAACCACCTCATTGAGCGTCAGCTGAGTAAGGAGAGTAAATAGCAATGCCTGCTGGATTGGTTTCACTATGTGCAACATAGAAGTCAAGCACAGAAATAGTGCATGAAAAAAAGCAAAAAAAAGGCACAAAATCATGATTATTCAAGTCCACCACTGGTACCTGGGCCACATACATTCGCAGGTGAAAGGTTGTTTAGTTCACATGTCCACATTTCTACTCAACATGAGTTTCAGTTAGTAGTAGAGTGACTGCCTTCAGTTGGCAGGTGTTACGCAATTTCTCTCAAACAAGTCAAACCACTTTCAAGTCCAAAGGGCGTCCACTGCCTTATGGGAATGTTGATTCAGTATGATATACGGTTTCGAGATACAACCCTGTGGCAATCTGCCATCTTTGTTCACACACGTATCCTGTTGACTTCCTCTTTACTGTCACAAGATGCATGAGTTATTTTCTCCTCCCCCAAAAAAAACGAATGACTGTCAGTCAAAGGTCAGTTGGTTGTGAACATAAATGTGGCAGCCAAGAGAGAGCTAAGAGACACCAAGAGTGATGCCACAGCGTCAAATGCTCCGCCATTTATTCAAGTCAAGGCTGAGAGACTGATCTGTAACAAAAGGGAATACTGATGTTGACGATCACGTTCTCATAACACAGAGCTCAAAAAGCACTATGGTGTAAATGGAAATGTCAAATTAAAACGCTTTGGTTCCACTTGGCGCTCAACACATGAACCTGCAGCGTGTTTTATTACCTTGTAGGGAAGACGAGGTTGATGGTAATTATTATATCATGTTTTTTCTATACTCTGCCACACAAGATATAGCAGCTATGAACACTTTTCTAACAAACCTTTTGGTCCTGGTTCGTGCTCTGTGAGCTGAAGTATTGTATCACAAGAGAAGTCTGAACCTTGTTGTTGTCTTCTTTCTTTGCCCTTCCCCTGAATCATAAAACCATGTCCCACTTCCATTGTTTGAGAGAAACAACGCCCCAAAATTAAGTCTTTTCACGAGAAAGTCATAATAATGCCAGTGCTGGCAAGAAATAAAGGGACGAGTAGGCCAAAAATAATTAGATGGAGAGATAATTTGCACATTTTTGAGGACATGATGAATTGATATGTTGTAAAAAGGGTTTAAATGTTTGCCATTTTATTGTGGGAGCCACATATATTACATTATCAACTAAGATTCTATACAATCCCAATGTACACAGAAAAGGTGACAGAAATGGAGACACTGTAGTGGTGAAAAAAACAAAGCCTCTACTCTGAACTGTCACATACTTTTGTTACACTTTTTACTCATTGAGCGACTCATTGTTAAGCAACTACGACCTCTAGCTTTCAAATGGGCACAGTGACAGCACGTCCAGTAAAATGGCAGTAAGAGGAGGGCTGATGTTATGGGTCGGTTTGCAGGGTGTTCTTCCCACCCACCAGATAACTGACCTTAGGTGTGGCCCTTCTATAGCCTACACACACATACAAGAGCCAAGAGGTCTGAAGTGACAGAATGGGAGTGATGAAAGTACTACAGCAAGAAAAAGAAAAATGTGATTTTGGCAAACAAATGGATGCATGTACTGGTGTGATTGATGAATGCAAAGAGACGCACACATGTTTTTTATTTATTATTGACTGTGTGGAGACGACTTGAAAAAGCATTTAGTAAACCATCGTGTAATAAAACTCTGAGACGTATGCTGCATAGGAATTAACTATCGGTGAGGCAATGTAATTAATCACTTGAATGAGTAATTAAGCAATTTTGATGTTGGTGTTTGATCAGGTAGCTTTCTCAGCGGAGCAGTGTGTCACAAAATTGTAAAATAATTTCTTTTTTTTCAAATGAGAATTATCATCTTAAAATGTTGGCCAATTTTCTAACCAAACATAAACAACCATGAAACATGAAAAAAAAATGCCCATTTGCACTGTATATTACGAACTTCCCCAAGTTTGAAATGCTGAGACTGACTTCATTTTAACAGTGGCACTCATATTATCACCTCAATATTTTAATGATTTCTATCATGAACACTCTCTTGCAATACATAAAGTGTCCTGCGCGCTCATAGTGTGCGCTCTCGTCAGAGAGGCAGGTGGGAGTGGTTTGCAGTAGAATACAGCGTTGCAGCTCCTCGTCCACCTGGCATTACTCACTCACTCGCACCACATTGACGGCCGCCGTGAGAAGACACACATAATAAAGAAAGCCAGCTGCACGTTGCTTTTCTGTCAAAGGACATTCTACTAAGAAGCTACAATGGTATGTATATTTTCCGTATTAGTTTGAGGGGAAACTTCTACTCCAAAGCTTAGTTTGCTTGTCTTCTAAAAAACTGAGGGGGGGGAAAAAAAAAGAGTCCTCAGCAGTTTTTCATTTTGCCACAGTGCGCCTTTGAGTCTTCAGCATTTCAATGCGCTGGGAAAACGTGCCAGATTGAAGGTGAGATGTAGGATCGGAACTGCTCCCTGTGTGCCGTCTTGCATTAGGTCAGAAATAGACTCAATGACTGTCAGTAAAGCTGAGCTGGCTGCTGGCCTGGATGAGCAGGTGGTGATGATCGGTCGACATTTCCAGAACATCAGGAGAGACAAACACACACAGATGCTACATATATAGTGATTTATTTTCTTTTTTTAATTTATTGACAGGTTAGGTGAAAGATACTCTCCTTACAATATCACTTTATACTATTTATAATGTATTGTGCTGGGCTAGGTGTGTGTGATATTTTCAGAAATGCGTCACCGAGGAATTCAGGTGTGTCTCATAATGGCTCCATCAACAAGTCTGCTCAGATTGAGAGGGTGTTCCTGCAGGGCAGGAGACAATCTTTTCCCTCCAAATTACAAAAAAAAGTTTAAGTTGTAACTGTGGGCTGGGCTTCTTCAACTTCAACAACAACTTGAAAGGTGCCTCCACAGACACATTATTCATAGTACGTGACGGATGAAACGGAGATAACATTGCAGCCTCTGGGATTGAGATGTTACTGGTTGGATTGATTGTCTTTTTGACTTACACCGTGGTTGTCTTGTATCTGTGGCAGGAATTGATCTAACATGCACAGGTTCTGTTTGCACAGTGTAGTATAAACACGGCCTGTTAGCATTGTCTGTACTATACAAACTAAACGGTATCATTGTGTACTGAATACACTACCCGCCCTAGTCAAATGTTCCTGATCCGTGTAGTTCCTTTTTTATTTTATTTTTTAAATGTCAAATCTTTGAACTACATACACTATGCCTGGTATGAAGCTGTGGTTATTTTAACCTGATCAGTGACCCTAAATAACAATGTCAGCATTAAATAAGGGTTTACATTGAAATACGCTCACAAGTGCATTCACATGGCTGTCCCACTCATTGTGCGAGGTGTGTTTCTTTTATGATTGGGCTTATCCGTGCTTGTAGTACAAATGTTTATTTTCAGAATGACTCATCGGAACACGCCATTACCTTTTGGAGCGTGAATGTGCTCAGCAAATGTCACGACAGCCTGTGGTCACTATTGCGCTCAATGGTGGTTCTAGTCTTGTGTTGCCTGACATAGCAGCCTATGGCACAACGACCACGTTTTGTCCAGTCAGGAAGCAGCAGAGACCTGAGGGGTGATGGATGTAGAACATTTAGTCAATGAGGGCTTATCAGGCTCGTCCATTTCCATTGAGCAAGACTGGGGCATCACCTCAGGAGAGCCCGATGGGTTATCTATTTTTTTTATCAGAATCAATAGTGTTCATCCTTTTTGCTTGGCATTGGCGTATTGTTTACAGATGTGGTCCATGGCAAGAGAGGAAACGGAACACATCCGAGCGTGAACAGATTCCCAGTTTTTGACTTTGATGTGGCGTCCATGAAAATGAAAACACGTCGCAGCACTCTTCTCCAGCACATCATGCTTTAATCACAGCTTTTAACTCTTACACAAGGGGACAGCTTGTCCTTGGAGCTGGCAACAGAAGAAAGGTCGTATCACAACAGCAGAAGATATCCACAACAAATGGATTCATGCCAATTCATCTGTTGCATCCAAAGACTCTGATCTGTGGAAGCACAAGGACTGAGTTCATTTGGCGTCTTTTGCTCTCGAGGCATGGTGTCATACGTATTGTAATAAACTAAATAAATGGCAGTTTGGGTCTGGACAAGGTTCCATTAAATCATTATCCGTCCTCACTGTGTTTATGGTGCGTTATGTCTATTTTCCTGTTCTAGAGGCAGAATGTGCTGTGGCGATGGGCTCTCTGTTCTCGTGTCTGCTGAGCTGAGAAAGCTTTTACCAAAATTGATTCCTCTCTTTTTCTATCCTGTTGACTTTTCGTCTTTCTCTCGCGCTCTCTATATCTATATGTAGTGTCTTTATTTGTTTCATTAGTTTTAGTCTTCAGCAAAACTGGAATCGCAAGTTCGTGTGGAGTCAAGACATGCCTTTTGTTTATGTCGTCTACAGACGACACACCCTGACAGGATAAGCTTGTCTTCAATTATTTACTGTTGCTTATCTATATGTTTGCTGATGAAAAAGACTATCCCAGCATTCATTTTGACAGAAAACATATGTAGCCTTTACATTTATTATTAAAAACTTTAAAATGAAAGAATTTGTTCTCACATTGCAGCAAACTTTGAGCAGATCAGGTGTAAAATTCAGCCTGGCAGTGACCAGTATTTTGGGGACTGCCAGTCTGTGTCTACCTAAACAGTCGGCCTTTGCTGCTCGGTGTCGGGTTAGTATGAGGAACCTAAAATAGCTGCTGCACAGAGCTCTGCTGACGTGGAAACCCCGGTCCAGTGTGGAGAGGGTCACCTTTGCTTTGGAAAGCTTCTGGTGAGGAAGTATTGAGTGCAAAATCCTTGTTGATCAACATGGATTTAGTGAGATTTCTAAGACTCTAAAATTAGCCCCCCAGCCCCCTCACCCACCAGCCCCTTCCCTTGTCTGTGTGATCATTGAGAAGGGGAATGTCAGGGAAAGGATGAAAATGGCAGCTTGACTTGAAGCAAAGTGGGGACATGGAGTGTGTCAAAGGTTGTCACTGTTGCATGGAGTGGAATAAGGTTTTAGGAAGGTTTCACAATGCCTATTTGCATCTCTGCACATATTTGATTGATTTTCTCTGGTTTATACAGTTAATTTGAACATTTCTTTTAATTTTAGCAGCATTTCCCAGACCTCAACATCTGTAACTTCGATCTGTGATCCATATCACAAGACTTTGGAGAAAACAAAATATATGGTGCCTTTTAGATTAAGTATTCATTCATACAGCTTCGTAGTATGAATGTTAACAGCAGTTGTTCTCTGGACTCGACCCCCATTTCAGCTTGTGAGCCTTGCTCACAGACAGTCACATGAAACCCAGTGACAGCTGCAGCGAATCTGTTTTGCTCGTTCTTTCCATTTCAACTTTCTTTCCCCCATATATCTCTTTGCTTCCACCTAGTGGCTGACTTTCTAATTGACTCTTTTTTGGATCGCTGCAACTGTAGCTTAATTTGTAAAATTGTATTATGGTACTATTTGCCATTCATTATATTCTGCAAAGCAGATGCCAACATTCGTCACAATGTTTAAAGCTCTTAGCTTGATGGTAAAGGACAACGCAGTTCCGAAGAGTCTGCAATCTTTACCCTTCCCTGCATTGCCACTTTATCTTCCTTCTGTATTTCCCCTCTCTCCTTTTCTCTGCCTCCTCCTTTTTTAACTTCTCTTCTTCTTCTCGTCCAGCGTGAATGCATCTCTGTGCACGTAGGCCAGGCTGGTGTCCAGATGGGGAACACCTGCTGGGAGCTCTACTGTCTGGAACACGGCATCCAGCCGGACGGCCAGATGCCCGACCGCAAGGCCGTGGGAGGCCACGACGACTCCTTCACTACCTTCTTCAGTGAGACTGGGGCTGGGAAGTACGTCCCCAGGGCCATCTTTGTTGACCTGGAACCAACGGTCATTGGTCAGTATTGGTATGATGTTTATATGTTGTGTTTTTTTTAGATGGTAGTATTTCACTTTGTGGCACAGATAAGAGCAATGCAACGCCATAGAAAGACAAAGATTCCATGTGAAGATTGAGAGAAGTTAATCTAATCATCCATTATGTCTCCAATAACATTGTCCCTCCAGTTGTTAATAGCCTACACAGCTCAGCGGTTATATTGAACTGTGTTCTGAGGATGAGGTTGTGTTTTACTTGTTTTACCTTTTCATATCTCTAACCAAACCAGGGACATGTTGTGAGTCTGTGAAAAGATTATCACCTAATAGCACTTTCTACAACAGAGACAATTGTTTTTCCTCAACTTTTGTCTTTGAATTTCCCAGATGAGGTGCGCACAGGAACGTACCGTCAACTATTTCACCCGGAACAGCTGATCTCAGGCAAGGAAGATGCAGCCAACAACTACGCCCGTGGACACTACACCATCGGCAAAGAGACCATTGACCCTGTCCTAGATAGAATCCGCAAACTGGTAAGAAACTTAAGGGGTTTTTTTTAATTATTTTTTATTCACACTGGCTTAGCCCTTTTAACAGGGCTCCATACGGTTGTCAGCTCATATTTGCTGAAAGCAGTCAGAACCTGCACTCAGACTAATAATACTGTCTTTTCCAGTCTTTGTAACTGTTTCTCTGTTGTAGGCTGATCAGTGCACAGGTCTTCAAGGTTTCCTCATCTTCCACTCCTTTGGTGGAGGCACTGGCTCAGGTTTCACCTCCCTGCTGATGGAGAGACTTTCTGTTGACTTTGGCAAAAAGTCGAAGCTGGAGTTTGCCATCTACCCGGCCCCCCAGGTTTCCACAGCCGTAGTGGAACCGTACAACTCCATCCTGACCACCCACACCACGCTGGAGCACTCCGACTGTGCCTTCATGGTGGACAACGAGGCCATCTACGACATCTGCCGCAGGAACCTTGATATTGATCGCCCATCGTACACCAACCTCAACAGGCTCATCAGCCAGATTGTGTCTTCAATCACGGCCTCGCTTCGCTTTGATGGAGCCCTGAATGTTGACCTGACAGAGTTCCAGACCAACTTGGTGCCTTACCCTCGCATCCACTTCCCTCTGGCCACCTATGCTCCAGTCATCTCTGCAGAGAAAGCCTACCATGAGCAGCTGTCTGTTGCCGACATCACCAATGCTTGCTTTGAGCCAACCAACCAGATGGTGAAGTGTGATCCTCGTCACGGTAAATACATGGCCTGCTGTCTGCTGTATCGTGGTGATGTGGTGCCCAAAGACGTCAACACCGCCATTGCTGCCATCAAGACCAAACGCAGCATCCAGTTTGTGGACTGGTGCCCCACGGGCTTCAAGGTGGGCATCAACTATCAGCCTCCAACGGCGGTTCCTGGAGGAGACCTGGCCAAGGTGCAGAGGGCTGTGTGCATGCTGAGCAACACCACAGCCATCGCTGAGGCCTGGGCCCGTCTCGACCACAAGTTTGACCTCATGTACGCCAAGAGAGCCTTTGTCCACTGGTATGTTGGGGAGGGCATGGAGGAGGGAGAGTTCTCAGAGGCCAGAGAAGATATGGCTGCCCTGGAGAAGGATTATGAAGAGGTTGGGATTGACTCCTTTGAAGAGGATGAGGAAGGAGAGGAATATTAGATGGGTTTAGCTGGCATTTGCCAATTATTTTCAGGGGAAAAAAATGTCTGTTTGTTACATAGACAATATTTAAGAAACATAACACATTTTGCATGTTTCTTTTTAAATTAAGAGATTTTTTTTATTTACCTTTTTTTTAATCAAAAATTGACCGACCTGTAAGGTTCCTTCTTTGTACCATCAAATTGACTTTTGACCGCTTTTGTGTTTAGTTAAAGCTCTTTTATTCATTTGTTTTATCAAAAATACAGAACATGATTCAATAACCTGGTCTTTAAACGTTTGAAACCATGTGTGGTTTCACAATAAATCTTTCCCCAAAACATATTGTCTGTTTTTTTTACTTTAAAAAAG
This sequence comes from Lycodopsis pacificus, assembly GCA_028022725.1. Taxonomy (NCBI): domain Eukaryota; kingdom Metazoa; phylum Chordata; class Actinopteri; order Perciformes; family Zoarcidae; genus Lycodopsis; species Lycodopsis pacificus. The sequence goes on along the minus strand of CM051688.1, from coordinate 10,242,590 downwards.
GAGTCCTTCACTTTGTCATTCTTTCATAAAGTATTTTTATGAATATTTTCATGATGACAATGATCATCTTATTCGTTTCATAGTTCACATCTACAAAATCCATTGAATGTTTTTTGTACCACTAGGCTACAGTGTTGAGCAACAGTTGGGTCGATGCTGAAGTTATTTGTGTTGGAACACAACATGGTAAGATCAAACATAACTCACTCAGATCTCTATTCTGTATGTTGGCGTAATATTATATACCCAATATCTTTATGCAACCTCCTCATTGGGATTGGAAAACTGAGCAAAGCAATGTCAAAAGTTTTGTCTTTGACCTATTTTTAAGCATTGACTATAAAAATACATTTTAAAATGATGGATATTATTATGTATATTTGTTTGGATCATTGTTCCTGCTCTAGATATTTCAGGTGGAGCTCATTTTAACTTATTTATACACTGTTCTTCAGTTTGGGTAGTCGGGAAGGGTTTGAAAAATGATAATGTTTAAAGTAACTAGTAATTAAAGCTGCCAGACAAATGTAGTTGAGTTAAAAGTTCAATATTTCACTGCACAGCATCTGAACTCCAGAGTAGTACAAGTTGGGGTCATTTAATTCTCCATACAGATGATGAACCATTTGATCTTGACTGTGTTGGAGTCAGTGTATTTGGTATATTTTCTTCGTCCTTTAGCACCTCCTAGTGGCGATTGTGAATAGCTGCACTGAAGAGGAAGTGAGCGAATAGTAATTCATATATCTATAGTGTGGAGGCGTTCCCTAGTGGAGGAGCTTGTTTATCAATGCTTGCCAGCTTGCAATGGCAACACGCTGGGGAATGTGCAGGCAAAATGAGTCATGACTTCTCGGTTGCGTTACGGACCCTGAACCCCGAAGACCACGAGGTAACACTTGAAGTATATTGCAGCTAATGATACGTCACACGGCTATGTTGCATAAAGTGGAAAATGTTTACATTTGTCTCGTGTTCCTTGCGAGCACGTTAGGTCACAGAGGAAATAAATAACTCTCCAACTGTGGACGCACTCTTAGTATATCAATGGGTTCGCCTCAGAATAGTGGAAATGAATAAATTACATACATACTTTAGAAATATACTGTTAAATACTGTTCCCATTAGTCTAACTTAAGTGTGGACCCTCTCTGCCACCACAGAGGTGCCCTTGAGCAAAGCACTCGATAGACAAGAGGACATTTGTAGATGCTCATTTCATTACCTGCTCACACGTGCAATTAAAGATTGTTATGTTGCAACACCACACCCAGTATATTTTTATGAGCATGGAGTACAGAAGTGTACTGGGTAATAATTATCTCTCCAGGTTTATTGCTTTACTCAAGCGTTAAATTATGGTTGCATCTGCATTCCATTCATCAACAGAGTTCTGCTCACATTTTCATTTATATTTGTATTTTGCAAAATAAGCATACAGTATTTAAATGACTGTACATAAATGCTGCATTACTAAAACGACGCGTGTTCTCCCTCAGATAGTGGCTGTCGCAGCGAGGGACCTGCAGCGTGTCAAGGAATTTGCCAAAAAGCACAATATCCCTCGAGCATATGGACGTTATGATGAGTTGGCGAAAGATCCAGACATCGGTGGGTTCTTCTGTCACCGTATGACATCATGTTTGGTTGAAATAGAATCAACAAATTCTTCTTAGCTCAAGTGTCTTTCGTCACTGAAACTCAAATAGCTCCAATGTGTGTACATTCCCTACTTGGATTGATTAAGTGTTACATAGACTCTTTCCCCTTCTGTCTAGATGTGGTGTACATCGGCACCATCCATCCTCACCACCTGACTACTGGCAAGCTCTTCATGAAGTCCAGAAAGAATGTGCTGATTGAGAAGCCTCTGGCCATGAATTCAAAGGAAGTGCAGGAACTCATCACTGAAGCTGAAGACAACAGTGTCTTCCTCATGGAGGTGACTAAATATATATATTTTAAAACCAAAATTACATTCACCTGTTTGAACCATTCCATTTCTCCGTTTAGGCAGTTTGGACATGTTTCTTTCCTGTGTCCCGAGAAGTGAGGAGACTGCTGGGCCAGGGTGAAGTGGATGAGGGCTGATCTGGGGGCTGCACTCACCCACATTCCTCGCTTGGCTGAGAGGAAGCTGGGAGGGGGGGCACTGTTGGACCTGGGCATCTACTGTCTGCAGTTTGTACTCATGGTTTTTAATGGCGACAGGCCAAGTCCATCCAAGCAACAGGGCATTGCTTAGACACAGGTAATTGTCTCAAGGAAGTCAACTTTCCAAGCAAGAGTCTTCTCAAAAACCCTGATACTCTAACATAGAATCTGGAGGTTTTTTTATATACACATTCATAAAAGATCTCACTACGTATTTTGTCCAGGTGTTGATGGAACAGCAGTTTTGGTCCTAAAGTTCTCAGGAAATAGACTGGCCCTGTGCACTTGTTCAATCACCACGTTGCTGACCTGTGATGCGGTTATCACTGGGACCAAAGGCACCATTAAGGTAACGGCATACACATGACCAAATAACACAGTTAACACACAATTTGAATATACTAATACAAGTTACTGTTCATGTTAACAGGAGGCTAATTGTTAAATAAAGCTGAAGCTCAGTCAAAAGAAATAGCTCATTGCTGTTTATTGTCTGTATTAAATGCTCCACGAGGAAAATGCAGACTCTACACCAGCAAGCAAAGTAAGGCAAAATATCAACAAATACAAATATCTACCCTTTGTATGAATGACATTGATTTCAACATCAGGTATCCTAACCATATGTGGTGCCCCACAACCTTGGAAGTGAATGGGAAGGGGATGAAGTTCCCCCTCCCAGAGACTGGCATGCCACTAAACTTCACCAACAGCACAGGTCTACGGTATGAAGCTGAGGAGGTGTGCCACTGTCTGCTAAAAGGTAAGAAAATAGAACAATTGATCTGATCTGATTTTGAAGAAGACAACTGGGAGTGACATACGACCAGGACAACATCGAGTGATGTGTTCTCAGCGACAGATAGGGAGCAGACTTGTACCTCAACATGCAGAATGACCGAATCTGTATCAAGTTTCCTTTTTTATTCAGGTCACATGGGATCATTGTAGACGTTTTGGCGAAGCTTGGACTGTTTTGTGTTCAAGTGACGAAGGTTAGCCAGCATGCACATAGCAGGACCCTAAAACCAAAGCTGCTAAATTAAAATTCAGCCATTTTATTACTTTCATATTACTTATTCTACTGTGACATGTCATAATGCTGTCTGTGAAAAAAAGCCTGTTAACATTGTAATAATGTATTCATTTTTATTAATTACTTAAATTTAGTCTTGATGTTTTTTTAAGATAATAAACTCGTGAACATCTATCTGGGTTGTTTGATTAAAATATATTCGCTTTTACATTTATTTTAGCATGCGCGTCCCTGCTGGTTGCTCGGCAACTGTACAGACGCTTTTCCACCCTACCGGAAGTGCGTGGCTCTGAGGAAATATGGCGCACAGAGCAGTGCATATACCAGTTGTATGCATTGCTTCAATCTATTCGTTTACTGCGGTTTATTTGTCGATTTTCGTCGCTTTTGCAGCATTTGAAACAGCAAAGGCCGACAATGTGTTCAGTGCAAGCCACACGGCTACCGTACCTATCGGTGCCGCAAGGGATCTACGGTGAGTTTACATGTCACTGTTAGCTAGCAGAATGACCTTATGCTAACGGTGGGATGGTCGTGTGTATGTGGACGTTACAGCTTTATATTACACGCTTAAACTGTTAAAGCTGTATGTCTTCACTTTCTAATCCCGTTTGCCAGGCTCGGCCACTTGTGTCTATAAGCCCTGCAGCCTTGACGAGGGGTAAAGGCGTAACGTTACCTGACTCCATGCTAAAAGATATCAGTTAACGTTAAATTATGTATTGCCTATTAGAACCACACACTGAATAGAACTATCTCTTAATACAATTTGCAAGATAGCATTGTGTCGTATTGAATTTCGGCGTATAAATGGTTCGTTAAGAAGCACCAGAATCTCCTTTTTTTCCCGTCCCTTACAGCGTAGGAGTCAGTGGGATAACGTGGTTTGTTAATGTAACGTTACATGTAAGGGGGGTTGACGTGCTTGCTTGCAGCAGTCTCCCGATAAGAACTGACTACGAATGATCGTGCTTTCAATGTTTAAAAATGTGTATTACCAACATTTTACTGCTAATAATTTGCCATATTCATGTTTTTCACTGTAAATCAACACCTGGAATAAGGATACAATGTAATTGTGCTGATGACAAAAAATGAAACAAAACGGCAGCAAATGAGACCACATAAATAGAAAATAAATACATTGACCATGGCATTACTTTAACCATTTACAACATAATACAACAATAAATATAATTCTGACGCTTCTCTCTCTATGACATCTCTGTATGTCATGTCTTGGCACATATAGAATATGTTAGATTTGTTGTCGGACAGTTTTCATTATCCAGGTCCATCAACAAACCACCTCTTCAATGTTGGCACAGGATGTGAACTGCCTGGATAAGACGAGGCTATTTAAACCACATACTGCCTATATATTTACACCACAAGTTAGAAGGAATAGATTTCTTAAAAGCTTTAAATCATGGCTTTCCAAAGGTTCTAGAGTAATCAAGTTATCAGCTATGACAAATATAGCCCTACTTTTGTTATTATCTTATCATGATCCATTTAAAATTGTCTCAAGGTTGCTTCATTACTGAATGTGCTAGCTTTCATAGCCTTCACTCTTCTCTGACCAGAGAGCTTGATGCTGCTTTGTAATCCCTCCAAAGCGTTTTCAAAAGATCTCACGTCCTCTTGTGTTATCTCAGGTACCTTTTGTATGACGTGAACCCCCCGGAGGGTTTCAATCTGCGGAGAGATGTCTATATCCGCATGGCCTCCCTGGTGAAGACTTTGAGGAAGGAGGGGGACGACTGGGTATTGGTGCTGCCCCCGTGGGGTCGCCTCTACCACTGGCAGAGCTCCAACGTCCACCAGATCCGCATCCCGTGGGGGGAGTTCTTCAGCCTCACTAGCCTGCAGGCCAACGTGCCCGTCGTTGAGTATGAGGAATTCATTGCTGGTGAGCTTTTCCCCTTGGTGACCCAGACTAGTTACATTTGAAACCTTTTTTTAATCAATACTAATTGTTCTTTTTTAAAATGCACAGCGACCACTTTTTAAATCAGCTGTTAAAACAGAGTGCTCAGTATTTTTTCTTCCCTCGGTTCTAGAAAATGGAGGCCCATTTATAGACCAGGTTCTGGTGCTGCAAAACTACGCTGAGGGATGGACTGATGGGAAATGGGAGGAAAAAGTTGATGAGCGGCCGTGCGTTGACAAGTTGATGTACTCCAAAGATAAACAGGGTTACTACAGGTAAAAAAATCAAAATGCACCGAAGCCCACAATTTAAAACACAAAGTATGAAAAGATAAACACTGTCGAACACAATTTATTCTCATTTTGCAGTAGCAATGCAATATAACGTGTTACATTCTTATAGCACAGTGAAAAGGAAGTAAGGGTGCAGAGTTCATGTGGTAGCTGCATGTAGACATAGTTTGAGTTTGACTCCAGAGACCAGAGAGATCTTAAACCATCCTAGTTGTGATGACACGGATGTCTTCTGACTCCTTTTTCTGTCTTGCCTTCCTTTGTAGGAGGATTTTTTATTGTTTATCTGTTTCTACACAAGAGATTTATTGAGCCTAAATGGCAAAGAAAATGAATTGTAATTACTTATAACTTAGTAGACCCTCCTCAGACAGTGATGGATCACATTCACAGTATTTCCGTATTAATGATATCCATCTCGATCGTCTTTCTCTCCTCTCCATCCGTCACCAACTGTCTGCATTTTCCCCCGTTGTCTTTCCAAGGGGCTGGTTTTGGGGCTACGAGGAGACGAGAGCTCGAAACGTAACGTGTATATCAGCCCAAGGCCATGCCTCCATCATGGCCCCGGTTCTTCAGAAAAACATCACAGTGACGTGAGTCTACAGAGCGACATGCTGATATAAAACGCATATAATATACACACACATGCACAGCGTATTGACATTTGTCAAGCAGCAATGCCCGGTAAAATGTGCCTGCGGACATTGCATCATAATGATTCTTTATTTTGTTCTGTGCGGCGGAGCCTTCTGACATGTGATCTGACATCATTGTTGTCTAATCGGGTATTGCTTACAGATTGAACTCCTCTTCGGTCTTGATGATGCCGTCATGGATAAGCTTGTTTGTGCTGCGCTGTTTTGCAGATCAGTTATGCTTGACCGAGCAGAGACACTTCTCCATGATCACTATGCTGGAAAGGATTACTGGGAAGTAAGTCAATTAATGGGCCTAATATCACACATGTTTCGTAATGTTGGTGTAGGTATTAGATGGCATATTGTTGCTGATTTTTGCAACTGTCTGTGTTTGACGTAGACCCGCCGCAGCATGGTTTTTGCCAAACACCTGAGACTCATAGGAGACGACTTCAGAGAAAAGTACCTGAACTCTACAGATGACAGAGACCAAACCATTTACAGTGAGGATTGGACCCGCATGAAAGTGAGTCGGTGTATCTGATTGTGGCATGATTATGGCTGTGGAAATGTACAGTCGACTATCCAGTATTCACCATGTGAGTGCGTCATTTAAGACCTGGCTTGTTCCAATTCTTGGAGCTAATCATGTCACCAAATCAGATCAGTCAATCACACCCTTTACTGCTAAATACCTGTTTGTTTATCTGTGTGTGCACTATTTGAGTCTGAATTCCTTGACTTTGCAATTTTTATAGATTGACATTTTTCCAAATTTCAGCCTTTTGATGATCACATTTGAAGCAGTAATTAAACCGGGGTGTGTATTGTGTCTTTATTTTCTCCTCAGGCCAAGCTAGGATCAGCTAAAGGTGGTCCATATCTGGGCGTCCACCTGCGCAGGAAAGACTTCATCTGGGGTCACAGGGAGGATGTACCAAGCCTTAAGGGGGCAGTGAAAAGAATGCGCAGCTTGATGAAGAAGCATAAACTCGACAGTGTGTTTGTTGCGACAGATGCAGATGAGGAAGGTAATGACATACGGACACATTCAGAGACAGTTTACGGTTTATTGTACATTTGAATGATTGAAAGACTATTTTTTTTTTTTTTTAATTTAAAAGGCCAATATACTGTATTCTGTGATGATGTTTTTAAATTGGGGAAAAAGTTTTCTTGTCAAAACATCGACACAATAACAAAATAATTATGTGTATTATAATGATTATAATAATGCTTTATATACAATAAATTCACAGTCATGCTTTTAGAATCCTGTTTAATCTTTGTCATTTTGTAGAATTGCGGGAGCTGAAAGGGTTGTTGCCGGAAATGTTGCGGTTTGAGCCGTCCAGGGAGAACCTGGAGCTCTTTAAAGATGGAGGGGTGGCCATCATTGACCAGTGGATATGTGCCCATGCAAGGTAAACTAGTTGTCATGTTTTTTTTTTACATGTATTCATTACATGATGATGAAGATAACAGTTTCCTATGTTTGACATGACAGTTTATTAATCAGCTAACTGGTATCAGATAATAATTCAACCTTCAGAAATTTGTTCTGAAAAAAGTTCGTCACACTAGTGGGTTAGGGATAGTTTTTATGAAGGTATTGCATAATCATTTAAATGCGCAGATTTGATCATTTGAATCATTCAGACTTGAGACACTGGAAGTCTATGTGTTGATGATGAATTTTATTGAAATAATCAAAAGTAATTATTGAGCAATTATACCAGTCATTGCATTTTACCCCTTGGCCTATTTGGAAACTTTGAACACCGGATAAGTCACACCCTTGTCATTATTATACCTAAGCATGGAACAAATGCTGCTCCGTGACATGCAGTGTCATGCTCGTGTGATTTTCCAAGGTACCTGGTATCTTTTGCATCACTGTTTGCTTTTGTTTTCATTCCTTCATGTATTTCTTTTTCAGATTCTTCATAGGAACATCGGTGTCCACCTTCTCTTTTCGGATCCATGAAGAGAGGGAGATCTTGGGTTTTGACCCCAAAGCTACGTACAATCGTTTCTGTGGGGACACTGAGAAAGAATGTGAACAGCCCACACACTGGAAAATAGTTTTTTGATGTGACCAATCCCTTTCCTGACACACGCAAGTGCCGAAAGCAGTGTTGAAAGTGACATATGTTTGTATGGAATATACAACATATTTTAACGGTTTTATGGTGTATTTTTTACTTAGTTGTGGAATCAGGTCCGTAGTGACCGCTGTGACTGAACCGTACGCTCAAAAAGGCCAAGACCCGGCTGCCCAACATGTATTACTGTAATGTTCAACAAGTACATCTGCAAATAGTTGTTTTGGGGTTGTATGTTGAATGTGGATCTTTCCTGACAGCCTGGTATTTTACAAAAGGTCTTATATTTATTACCAGCACCACTGGTGAGAAAAGTGTCTTTATGATGACGGCAGCAAAATCGTTATATGGCAGAATTCTCATTTCATCATTTCGTGAGATTCAAAGATGTTGAGCATCTAAACTTTAAAAGTGCTAAATTTGAAATTCAGAGCACTGTACAGCAGCAAACAACAATTTGTAATTAAAAGATACGGTTGAGTACCGTAATGGCGTTCTGAGAAGGGAATGAGGTCAATAGATTCCGAGCTTCTCTGTGCTTTGTTTATGTAGCCGGTTCGGACTCACGTGCATGTTAGTGCATGTGAACCAGTGTGCAGACTGCCACCGATCTGCACTGTGCTCATACAGTGGTTACCACTGATGACACCGCACACACCCCCAGGTTAACGCTGTTGTCTCTGTCAGCACTCTTACTGTTGTTTGCACAGTTCTTGCTGTTAGCCCCGTTAGCTTCTAGCCGCTGGCTCAGTTGTCGCCATGTCGATGGATGTGTGGAGGAAATCCTTCAATCATAGATTTGCTCCGAATTTGGAATTTAGCACTTTTTCTTTTTTTCTTATATATACAACTTGGTTTTTCAAAGATAGCACAACATAAGTATGAAGGAGCATTCTGAGATCAGGACCATAGTATGACGACAATGCATTTTTGATTAACGGTACCCTGTGGAGTTTTCTTGTAAAAAAAGTAAAGTTGTTTCCTGTGTTTCTTACCACAAGTGTAAGTGTGTAACTGTTCGGTCTAAATAACTTGTGAATGCACTTCCCTTTAAAATTTTCATTCATGTTTGCTGGCATTCTTCTTCTTCACTGTCTTTTTAAAGCACATTATTGAGTTTCTTAGCAAGTTATTGTCGCTGACTGTCGATCGGTGGATTAGCGTAAGTGTGTTGCGTCACCTCACTCTAGTGCACTTGCATATGTGCCCTTGTGCCTTTGCATACAAACACTAATCAATCAGTGCCACTAGTGGTAAAATAAACTCCACCGGGGACTTTTTAAGATAGAGAACCGGACAGAAAGCAGCTAACAATTTGTTAAAAAGAGGTCCTTTATGCTTCCACCAGTCAGTGTTTGTGTGAAATAATGCTCCTCCCCTTATTTCATATGTGTATGCAGTGCCAGTATTAACAATAATTTAATTTGATTACATTACAATACTGCTGATGTGGGAAAAGTAGGAAGTATGACAGACATCATGAATAACAATATCATGGTGACCTTTGATGGCGCTCAATTCTTTCAGCCTCTTCTATTTTTATGTGGCATTGACCATAATAGTGTTATTGCTAAAGACACTACCATTGAAGGGATTTGAGATGCCACGGAGGAGCCACTGGGTCTGGTCAACACTAGCCAGCCATGACGCTGTTCTGATACAACACGCTATTTTATTTTTTTTCCATTCCTGAGGATTCCTGCATTTTGATTAAAATCTGTCTGGAAAGGGGCATCGTCTCAGGACTTGCTTTGTACAGTAGTTGTGTAGTTTTGATGTTGAATAAAAAGGATTTCACAGAAGAGTTTATTCTTGGCAACACATTTGTGAACGTGAAAACAAAGTTAGTCTGCTGTTCTATATTTTTGTATCTCTATCTCTTGATCTTAACCAGATTAAATAAACATCTGAAGTTTAGAAATGATGTGGAAACTTCATTGCATAAGAGGTTATATCTCTAGTCATGTTTGTACTTACTCAGAATCCCTGTACCACCAAAGAGCATCTTTTTAAAAATAGGAGAAAATCGATTATGAGATCATTTAAATACATTCTGACTGTATATCCATCTCATTGGGATATTCTCTGAAATATAATGGCTATACTCACGAAACAAGTACATGATAAAAGTGCTGCTTAAGGCAGTTTAAATATATGGGCTTTCTATATAATGTCAACCCCAGATTCAACATTAAGATGTAGTCATTAGAACAGCAGCGGAGATTATTGATAATGCTCGGTATGTCTTTGTACGCTAAATTTGTGCAATAGTGGTGAGCGTACAAGGTAGGTATCCTTTTACATTGCTTGTTAGGTCCTCCTCTAGTCCTGTGAAAACCACAATTGAATCCTAAAAAAGTCAACATCTTTTCAGAGCCATGTTGGAATTCTATTCCCGACTGTAGACCAGCTTCTGCAGTCTTAATTGTTTCCCCCTGTGCCAGAGCCTCGCACTGCTTCATGCTGACCAGCAGCTCACACACCTTTTCTTATCAAGATGGAAAACCAGTAGGACAACTTTGACATTGGAATTGATGCTTAACAATACAACAGTGTCATATGTCATCTATGCTTTTGTATGGTCCGACCCAGAAGCGTCCATTGTTTTGCCTACGTGTCTGATAATGGAACGAATCTACTTAACCCAACAGGCAGAGGTTACTCTCATACTTGTGTCTTTTGTCTGTGAAAGTTCTTGCTCTGTCAGGAAGTCCAGGCTCTACTCTAAATGGAAAATGTCACGTCATTCAGCATTGTTTGTATCAACAGTGGTATTTATGAAGGCCTGCACTCACACAGGATATGAGAGGGAGAGAATGACAACCACGCTTCTGTTGCGTGGTTGTCATATAAACTATATAAATAAAATAAACTTGCCTTGCCTTGCCTTGCCTTGCATGAAGAGCTGGTTTTAAGGCAAGGCAAGTTTATTTGTATAGCACATTTCAACAACAAGGTAATTCAAAGTGCTTCACATGAAACCATGAAAAGCGTCAAAACATAAGGCAAAAGAAAAGGAGATTTAAAAACAATTAAGAACATTCATTGCATTAAAACATTAAAAAACAGTGTAAGAAATAAAATGCAGTAGTAAAATGCAGAAATGCAGGAAATTGATTAATATATTAATTGAATGTGGTTCAATTAAAGGCAGCAGCAAACAGAAAAGTCTTCAATCTTGATTTAAAGGAGCTGAGGGTCTCGGCAGACCTGCAGCTTTCTGGGACTTTGTTCCAGATATGTGGAGCAGAAACACTGAACGCTGCTTCTCCATGTTTAGTTCTGACTCTGGGAACAGAAAGTAGACCGGTCCCAGACGACCTGAGGGGTCGGGATGGTTCATAAGGTCGCAGCAGATCAGAGATGTATTTTGGCCCTAAACCATTCAGTGCTTTGTAAACCAACAGCAGGATTTTAAAGTCAATTCTTTGTTGGACAGGAAGCCAGTGCAAAGACATCAGAACTGGGGTGATGTGATCCACCCTCCTGGTCTTAGTGAGGACTCGAGCTGCAGCGTTCTGAATCAGCTGCAACTTTCTGACGGACTTTTTACACAGACCTGTAAACACACCGTTACAGTAGTCCAGTCTGCTGAAGATAAATGCGTGGACAAGTTTTTCCAAATCCTGTTGAGACATAAGTCCTCTAATCCTTGATATATTCTTCAGGTGATAGGAGGCTGATTTTGTAATTGTCTTGATGTGGCTGTTCAGGTTGAGGTCTGAATCCATAACTACACCTTGATTTCTGGCTTGGTTTGTGGGTTTTAACATCAGTGATTGAAGCTGAGCTTTTACTTGCTGAGATCTTCCCCCCCTCTCCTCTAGTTTTGTGTAAATGTAAAAATGTAGTTATTTAGTATTCTTGACTCTTTGTATCATATGATTTTGTTTGTTACATTACTATTTTTCTGTTGGCATAACTTGGATTTATTTTGTCTTTGTCCTCTCAACATATAGTCATAAGATGAACATGCATTGTATTTACTTTCTTTCTGTTGAACCCCCATGTGATTTTTTTTTTAAACCCTCCACAACAACATCTTCCAATCATTCCTGTCACATCCCGTTCCTGCTAACAGGTGCTGTGTCGAAGTCTGTTCCCCCGGCAAAGCGTTCCCCTCCCTCCGGGCACCGGTGGGCTACATTACCTGCAGCTGCTGCCAGGAGTGCCGCGCTCCTCCTTTGTCTCGAGCAGGCACGTTGCACCCAGAGCACACGCCCTTCCTCGCAGATTTAAGGTCTCGCGCACAGGTGTTGCGACTCCCAAGGAACAGAGAGCGGAAAGGCTGTGGTTCATTTGAGCTTTGCAGGTACTGCTGCGTCATTCTGTTTTTGTTTGTGAGCGTGATTCGACTCTGTTTACTCCCATAACCCGACTGACGCTAATGGAAAGGGCATAATGCTCAGACAACGAACCATTTGACCAGTTGAGAGGACAAACGAAACCAGGTAGGCTAAATGGTTCATTTGTGTCTTTTATTATTCGATCAAGAATGAAGTCATCTTTTTTGTCATTCAGACGCAACTTTGAGTGGATTCATGATGAGCTTTCAAACTTTACCACCTCTAGTTAAATACGATTAATGTCAGTAAGTCATTTTCAGTAATTTTGTTCTTTATGTTCTATTAGGTTATGGCAGTATATATTTATCTGGATTATTAGACTGTAAAACAACGTTATTTACCCTGTATATAAAGGCTACAGTTGACAAATTAATCTTATCACAATGTCTACTCTGTTGTTCTGGAGCTTTTGATCACACTTTCTTTCTTAGCAGATGGAGTTACTCTACTTTTAAATCTCCTTTTCTTTTGCCTTATGTTTTGATGCTTTTAATGGTTTTATGTGAAGCACATTGAATTACCTTGTTGTTGAAATGTGCTATACAAATAAACTTGCCTTGCCTTACTTTTCAGTCCTTTTGAGCTCCTAAATGACTTCATGTCCACGATGGCTTAAAAAAGAACCATGCTTATACACAGCAGTATACATGTAGCTTATTGAAGGATAGATGGATCCTTCTTATATATTTTGTCTTCATTTTAGCCTCCAGTAGGCCATCAGTAGAGATGGCCTTCTTCCGGCAGCTGAAACTGCTTCTCTGGAAGAATTGGCTGGCAGTCATCAGACGGCCAGTAAGTGACATTAAAGTGCATTGACTAATATAATTTGAATTCCATAAAGAATAACTACATTTCATAAACAACAGCACCTGTACTGACGGGATCCTCCAAATTTCAGAAATATTGAAGCATGGGATACTCAAAATGTACACATTATTTATATACGCTCTTCATGAATTGATTATGATGTCTTGTGTTATAGCTATGGTCCGTGACTCTGATACTCTGGCCTCTGATCCTCTTCATAATCATTGGTGTGGCCCGCAAAAACTTCCCTCCAATAACAAGAGAGACATGTAAGTATCCAACGTCAATAGTCTTTCTATTATGCAATCAATTGCAAATTGATGATGACGTTACAAACTAAAGGAACTGCAAGCAACCGGAATAAAGATCTCAAGATCAAAACAAAGTACACAACTGAAAATTCCAACTGAAACATGAATAGTTCTTCAGATCAGAGCCTATCCCCACACTGTTGACATGGTGTTTGCATTCCTTTATTTTTGTAAATGCAGTTGACTGAGAGGACATTGATTTCCCTGCAATAAGTGTGGGTAAAGGTGCTTAAAGAGGGAGCGTTAAGTACATATGTCTGCCTTTGTGTCGCCATCTACAAGAACAGATGAGAGTTAAGTATTTGGTTGTAGACGTAAGGAGGGGCAGAGACTGCAACACACCACGAGCCTTTCACTTGCCAGTAAGTCTGGTTCTTACGCAAATTGGCTGCAATCTCAAAAAATATATATTTATTGACAGCATCGGCATTTAATGCACCTGCCAAGAGTGATGAAGTGTATAGTTTTTGCATTACATACAACCTCTGTAAAATTAACAATGTATGACGGAATACCTTCCTCAATTCTGGTATTAAATGTAACCAGTTAACCCCTTCCACTTTCGTTGGTTCACTTTTCTTTGGTTGATAATATTCTGTGGAATGACCGGCAGTAGTCTCGAATCAGGTAGTCGTAGAATTACTAACACACAGAACTATTTCGTGCTAATAAATCATTCCTTGTTGTGATCATTACAGAAATGTACAATAACTGTTTTCCATTAGATGGTCCTTGTTGTATTTAGAGGCACGTGCTAAAGTGAAAGTTGGCAGGGAGGGTTACCGAATACGAGAGCGGAACAGAAGGAGCGGGTTAGGAGAGTATTTAATAAGGATATCCAGGAAGGGGTTGTACTGTGCTGTCAGTCAAGTGGCTTGACTGTAACTCAAACCTCATATTTCATTTTCTTTGGCCTGACTTTAAAGCCAAAATTGTTTCCTGAAAATATGATACGTGCAATTCATTGGCAGTGGTACAGACAAATGGAAATCCGCTCAGGATCCTGTTCTTGTGGTCGGAGATATCCCTACAAACAACAAGATCTTGTCAAACAAATCCATAACAAATTGGAACAATTCATACGGACATTTGAGCTACAAGAAAATGCACAAATGTTTTTTGGTGCATGAGTTTCCCTTTCAACCTCTTGGTGACATTGTTGTTGAACAGTTTAAGTCGTGTTTATGATATTCTCCCAGCCCGTACATATAGTTAATGATATGACCGTGACTTGAATGTAACATTTAGGCTTGTATTTTTTACCCTGTAACTCACTTCAAGTAGTTCCAATGAAATACTTTTGTTTGCCAAATGGACATAATTAAGAACATGGTCTTCTGGGATTTAGAAACGATTCATAATGGAGGTGGTGTTTTCAAGCATCCTCACTGCAACAACAACTTTAATATTGTCTCCTCCAGGTTTTGTGAGACCCCGAAACCTGCCCAGCACAGGCATCTTCCCTTTCCTGCAGACCCTCATGTGCAACACAGACAGCAACTGTCAAAACATATCAAGCTCTGTGGACCCAGCTGCATTAAAGTCAACGATGACAACCTCAAGGGATGCGAGGTACTCCCATTCAGCTGCACATATTCTACACGATCTATTATCTGACCGGTACTGCTGAAAAAACAAATATTGATCATATTTTATTCTATTTATTTATAATCTCTATACTGCTTAATAATTATGAGTCAACATCGTAGACATAGTGAATGCCTCTAGTGGCTCTATTGGTGTCATATGATTTATATGAAAAAGTGTGTGCAGAGGACTATTGAGTCACAAAGGAGGGACACGCCTCACCAGCAGAATCACGTGAGGTGATTAGTGAGCGTGATCATGGAAATGTTCCAACAACAGACATTCTCCTGTGGTGGAAGGGAATATAAATTAACATCTTTCTGAGAATACCGGTAGCTATTTTCTTCTTTTATCTACGATTAAGTAGTAGATGACTGATACCTTTTTTCTTTTTTTTGTTGTACTGTATTTTCCTTTAAAACAAACCTGTAGACACTTGGAGTTGCATAAACGTAAGGGAACTACAGGCACCTCTGTTTATGGAAACCTGTCTACTATGTTGTGGATCAAGTGTTAACTAGCTCACTATGAATTCCAGATGCTTAAAAGATGATATCTGGTAGTTTGTTTAACCCTCAACCTTCTGATGTAGGATGCATTACACAAATCTCCACCCCACCTACCCTCTATGGAAAAATCCTGGAAGAGAGACTGCTGTTTAAAATCACATAATATATTTTGTTGAGCATTTTTATATTGCCTCCTCTGATCCCTTTTGATTCTGTATTACAGGTCAACCTTACTGACTCAGGGGATAGATCTGAACTTTGCTCTCCCCGAAGACGTCAGAAAGGATCCTGCAGCACTGATTATGGCCTTGACCAACCTTTTGGGTATGGGTACTTAAGTTTAGGCACACTGTTCTGACACTGGCACCCAAAAATTGGACTTTGTTTGCCCCTTCTCATGTTTGCATTATAAGGTGACATTAGGCATTACTGTAACTGACATTCAGCCAGTGTGTTCTTGTATTATAGGTCCATCTAACCAAGGAAGCTTGAATAATGCCTCTCTCATGAACGCCATGAATACCACTCTCCTGGGAAATCAGGTGGGTGTTGTAATGGGAAAAACGAAACTGCGGAGAATAAGGAACAGCCTTCTTATTTAACCAAGTCTCATAGAATTGAACCCTTGTTTGGTGTCTTCTGAATCGGTCATTGTTACGAGCAGACGATCCCTTATTCTCTGGCAAAAAAAATGCTTTTAGGAAGGGCCAGAAGGCGTATTTGAAATTCAAATTTCCTTTTTATTATATTTCCTCTTTTATACGTGACACTATGGAAGGACGTTGAGGATTTCAAATTCTCAACTTCCTCTGGAAGGACATAGGACATTATGCTGTAGCAGAATTGGGAAGGTGTTCTACACGCAGTAGCCAATAAAGATTCTGAAACTAGTACAGTTATCATTCAATTTAATCCCGAGCCACTCATCAAAGCCTTCTACAATGACAACACCAACAGCAATATGGGATAAAAACAACTATTCAAAACTAAAGCTTGCAATATGTAAGTTATTAGACTGGTTTCCAAAGTGAACAGTGAATACTATGGTCTATGGTGTATTGATTTCTTTAACAATTCCTTGATACAGTTGATAATGTAAATGTAAACAATGTGATGTGAAGGCACAATCGCCATTAGAGTTGTAATCTAATAATAGTTTACGGATTTACCTTTTGCATGAATGCCATCATTTAATGCATAACTGTAATCTCGCAGACCTTGAACAAAATGCTGGAGTCAGCAAACCTGTTGAAGAGAGCCATCTGCAAAATGGCGCTGCCCATGGTAAACACAACATCGGCCAGCTCCCTCTCCCACGCTGCGGTGACTTTCTGCAAGTCCGACAACACCGTGCTGGAGGTCTCGCTCAACACACTCGACCAGGTGTGTGTTTCTGTTTGTTTTGCATGCATTTATCAGCTTGTTTTTTTTTTTTATCAGGACAGTGGGATGATAGCTAAGTTCAAACTGGTGCAGTCACGTTTGTTTTGTTGACTCTGAAATCCCCTCTGGTTGTCAGATACTGACGGATCTGATGGTGACAAAACCAGATGAGATGATGAGGCTGGCTGGGGCTGCGGTGTTGGTCTTCAATCAGCTGCAAGATCAGACCTCGCTGTGGGAAAACCTTCTAGCTATTCCCCGGCTCTTCTCTTCCAGTTCTGAGGACCATGTGCTGGCCGGCGCCGAGGGCCTACTCACCAACATACAGGGGTGATGTACTTTCAATGATGGAGAAATTTAAAAAATGAATGAAGGGAAGCTCTATAAAAGTGTTTATTTATTTAGTAGGCTTAGAAAAGAAAAAAACATATGAAGGTAGTAGAAGTATGCTGTGTTGTACTAAATATTTGATAAAGGCCCCGGCACGTTGTCTATCAGTGTTATGGTGTAGTCTGCCGTCAGCATGGCTCATTTAAACAGTTTGTAAATCCTGTATTCAACTTGACTGTTTGCTTCATATTCTATTGGTTAAGAATTTCCTAATGAATAGTTTTAAGTGATTGCGTGAAGTGAATCACCTGACTTTAAAGAGCTGCGAGACGGAACTTTTAGTTTCATATTATGGTTTAAACATTTCTATGTGAAACCCATACGCTATTGGCTGTTTTGGTATGAATACATTCCAGGTTAGAAATAAGTAAACACCAGGTCCAGCCCTGTTTGCAACCCACAATATCTGAGACTTAAGGATTTAGAACACAGTTCTAAAGAACAGTTTGTGTTTGTCAAATCGTTAGTTTGCTGCAAAGTTTGCTGCAGATTCTGTCTAAATGTTTTTCACCCCGTGGTCTCTCTAGTGCTTTGCATATCATCCAGAGCATTATCCCTGAAGCCGGTACCTCACTTTCCGCGGTGCATCCACTCCTTGCTGGAGGCATCAACCTGATCCACTATGCTCAAAACTGGCCTGGCAAAGGTGACTTTCCATCAGCTGTACTGAACCATACCATACATCAGCCAGTGTTTTTTATTTATTTAATGGCTGTAATGTACATTAGATTTATATTTTAATACATTTGCAGATGCATTCACCACTGATAAGGCTACTTAATATACCCTGATGTTACAGTATCATTTCTTAAAATGCTGAATCATAATAAAGCCACGATGCCATTGGAATGTAACATCTGACCCCGTGATTTGATTCTGCTTAGATGCGTCCATTTCCCTGGGAGAGGTTGTCACGTTGCAGAATGACTCACTCAGTGAAATGGTAAAACGTGTTCTACAAGAGGTCAAAATACCACTGGACAAGGTACGTGTTGACTATTGTCAAAAAATAGACATAACACGGCATGCCACGCTATGAAAATAAAAGGCGGTAACTAAAAAATTATACCAATCTTTATTAGATGCCTTGCCTTAATTAGATTTGTGTAATTTCATATCACACATTGTAAATATCAAGGCTAAAGTAAAAGCGCAGCAGCTCTATGTTCAGGGTTGCCAAACGTGGTGTTAACCCACTCTGCCAGCATGTGGGATGACACCTGCTGGCAAAGCAAATGTGGCTATTGTGCCACATTTGTTTTTACATTTGAGATTTGAGACTGGGAAGTCGAGTTGAACTCACAATTGTAACATAAAAGAATAGCTCAACATTTTGGGAATCGCTCTCATTTACTTTCTCACCAAGAGTTGGATGAGAAGAGCGATACCACTCTCACGCCTTCAGCATGCAGACTAGAAACGGAGAGAAACTGCTAGCTAGAGACTACTGCTTAAAAGTAACAAAAACCCAACCGCCTGGATTCTTTTGCACCTTTGGACAGAGCCCGGCTGAATTAGCTTGTTTCCAGCCTTAATGCTAAGCTAAGCTTACAATCTTTTTGCAGTAGCTTCATATTGAAAGGACCAATATGAGAGTGTTACCTGCATATATATTCTAAGTGTATTTTCAAAAGCTATGCATTTGATTAAACACTGGTTTGACTACTGTCTACTATATCTATTCCATCGATAAGTCACTACTTTTTGAACACAGTTTGATTATATTTACTGTGATTCTCTTCTCCAGGCTATCGGCCTGACATTGGACAGAGACGCGGTGCATTTGCACTTGTGTGGCAACAGCAGTAAGCCATTGTGGTTAACAGCAGCGTGCAGTACAGGGACAGTGGGCATGCTCCTGGGCTGGATCAGCCCTGATAAGGTGGCAAAGCAGGTATGTTAGAACGATATGAATGTTATGTTATCAAGAGCGAGAATCGCAGACATCAGAAATGAGTCACCACCTTGATGCGTGTGGGAGCCATTTTTCTTCTTACAGTCTCACACGTACTTTCTTTCATGTATCTTGTCTGTGTACTTCTGTCCTTGCTATTAATTGGCATTCCCCAGGGCCACCTTCACTTCTAATTAGATTCAGGGAGCGCCAAATGATTAGTCTATGGCCGCAAAAGAAATCTGCTGGCCATAGCAACAAGCAACTGCGACTCCCAGATCGCACCTGGGGAAAAGAAGCCTTAAAGACATCCAATTAGCGCTGCCAGTATGGTAGATCTGTTTTGATGAGATAATTCCCAATCAGAAGCTGTTAGCTAACACTGTCGTCACTCTGTGAACTCGCTCAAACAGCCAGCCGGACATCAATCAGCAATCTAATGCTGGCGTATCAGAATCAGGTTAATCACTTACTAAGCAGGTTTTCACATACGAGGAATTTGCCTTTTTATTTTGGTGCATGACAATAAACTAGAAAATATAAGATAAAAAGAAAGCCCTGCAACAGTCGAGAAACATTAATACAATAAATCAAAATGTGAATATGTCGAGATTATTGTTCAGAGGCAGACAGGAGTTTTTGTACACGTTGGATTTTGCTAAAATGATTTTGATTTTGCAGATCTTACTCAGCATACCTTCTCCTCGCATATGTAATCTATATTATTTCCAGGCTCTCCTGGTATGGAGTAAGGAGGTTGCTCCACATGATCTGTCCTTCGCCAAAGGGCTCCTGCACAGTGTGATGGGAGGCGTATACCCAGGAGGACAAGGAGGCTCCGACATCCGGAGGACCCGGCGTAGCGTTACACAACCACAAAACGTTGATGAAGAGCTGTAAGTACAGTACCATACATTGCCATTTTTAGATGCTGCAAAAACTAAACATTTAATTTGATTGAAGCACCTGAACAGGCTTTCTGAATGTCATACAAATATTCAGACATGTGGAAGGAGTTGAAAGGTTTATTAGGCAGGTTCTTATTTTTGTTTAGAAACAGCAAAGTTAGCCTTTCTTCTGGGAAATCACTTCAGAGATGTATTTTTTTTTATACCGATACTTCTTATTTAATATGTTATACTTAGAAAGAACAAACTGGTCTCTTACCTGTTTGTCTTTCTCACCCTCACCATCTGAAATTAGCTTAACCTTTTTTTTCTTAAGTCAAAATTCTCCTTCCTCACATCATGCTAAATATCAGAGAACTATACACAAAGTCCATCGTCTACTTTAATCTGAACAGTTTGTGCGGTGTTTTGAGTCTGGCCTTGTACTTTTGCAGGTTTTTAGGTGTTGGTCAAGTGGTGTTGGAGATTATAAAACTTGTGCCAGAGCTGGATCTGGTCGTCCAGAGCATCCTCCAAACTGGCTTTCATTCCATGAAGTCAGCAACACTGGCCCTTGATACTGTTGACGGTAAGACTACAACACATCCTGCTCACATTTGAAGCCTCAGTGAAATAGTTTGCCTTTTCAAAACTATAAAAAAGAGCTTTGTTATTCCTTCAAACATTTTTGTCCTGTCAAAATAAAATAGATTTTGACAGAAAAGTTTTCGGTATCAGCCCTTACAATGAAAGAGCAGGAGCAGAAAGACAAAATCTAAAAATGAACACATTCAGAGGACATATTACGTTCAGTGTAGTATGGCTTTCTTTTTTTGTCACATACTGCCACAGTCATTGTTTTCTCTACTGGGAGTTTGTGTAAAGCATGACCCCGTGGTGAATGGAACAAGTTCACACCCTTTCTCAGGGGACTGATGAAAGATCTCGAACCAAAGTAGGACTAGAGGAGTTATTATACGGGAATGGATACGCACACACAAAGGAAAATGATATCACTTTATTACAAAAAAAAACAACCTCCCTGGGATGTAATGTTCAACAGAAATTGTGTGATAAGTGGTGACATAACAGTGTGCGAAGGTGGATTTCTTTTTCAAATTGTGTTGAAAATGTACTTTTGTTTCATTGCATATCACAGAATATAACTGTAGTCAATGGATCTAGCTCTGTGTTTATTTGTGTTCTATACTCTCCCTGGTTTGCAGATATGATGCTCGGTGTCCTGAGAGATGCTGATCAACTCCAAATGACTTTTCTAACGTTGCTGACAAACCAGTCTGAGGCAAGCGTTTGGATTGATCGCGTCGTGGACAATGTGATGGAAATTATCGAAATGATTCCGACGGTATGCTTGTGGTATTCCAACTGAACAAAAGCATTTTCATAGTAATCTCTTATGAAATGATTTCCTCATGTTAAAAAAACATTTTGTGGTTTCGTGCATCATAGTTTCATAAGAGATTAGTGTCATGGCTCAGATGTGAGCTGGCAGCAAGACATAGACAGCAGGTTTGGGCACTGGCACGACCAGTCGGACGGGTTGGAAGACAGGTTGAAGCAGTTTCCAAACTATAATACTTACCATCGTTGTGAAAAAAGGGCTAAAACTGCTAAAACAAGACCCAGGATGCAAAAATCAACATAACTAAATCTTTGAATTCTAGTTAACTATACTGGCTCACTTGTTGTTTTGTAAAGGGCATGTTGAGCAACAAAGCATTGTTGACGATGAACAACTGTCTGCCATCATTTACTCACTAATGATCCGCTGACAGGATTTGTACCTTGACTTGTGACCATTTGATTTTCTGCATTTTCATTTTGGGAAACACACATTTCAGGGCATGACAATGTTTGAGGTTTTTGATGACTGTATGTAAAATAATTAAGGGAACAAACACTCATGAGTTTGTGCGTTTTGCCTCTGTTTTGCTAGATTCTGTCTGAGCCTACAACATGTGAAGAACTCTTGGGTCCCTTTGAGTGGCTCTTAAACACAGAAAGCATAAAGATCGAGTTGTGGAGATCAGTGATCTGTCAGAACAGCTCCGCTCTACAGCAAGCGCTACTAATGGACTGGCTGCCATTGGTTCAGAAGGTAAACGTTAACTGAACTGCATTTGAGTCCTCCTCTAACTTAATGCAACACTATTATCTTTTCTTTATTGTTTTTGTGGTATTTTGTGTTGGAGTAAATGTCTTTGTTTTAGTCTGTAATGTAGAAATATACACAATCTATTTAATCTGTCAATATGAAAGTCTAACAACAGATCCCTCCATGAACACACATTGATATCTAACGTTATAGAGAAATACTAATATTATGTTTCCACAGGCACAAGTCGTATACAGCGCCCTGACAGACCGAGAAGACTACAACGTGACACTTCCCATGATTCTCTCTCAGTGGCACAAGCTGTGCAATAACAGCATGCAGTTTGGCATGCTTTCGAAGAAACTGGCGACAAAGCTAATTGGAAAATACTGGATGAACTGCATGCCAGACAACAGCACTCATGATGTTAATTGGACTCTTCAACAAAGGTTTTGAGACAGCGCTAATGATGATGATGATTGATTAATTGATTGACCTGCAGGCCTTCATTCCATACCTTGTGTGTCTTTAACTGAAAATGTTTAAGGTTTAAGGCCAAACAACATTTTGTTCCAGTGAAGACTTTGGGCAAATTACGTGTTTTTAAGTGCACGATGTCTCATTTTATGCTGTCGTGTATAATTTCACTCTCTCACCAGTGTTGTGCTTTGCTTTGCTTGCAGTGTTTCCTTGTTCATGGTGAATTTGGGAGAAAGGATTGAGAAGACTCAACTGTGGCCCGAGGTAAAGAACTATTTCCACATGCTTTACTGGATTTTGAACTACAGGCCCGATGTCACAACTCAGCCAGCAAACTGTGAGTATCATTTCTTTTTTTCCTTAACTATCAAATGCATACATCAAGGCAATCCAGGGTGCAAATAAGTCGCTAGGCCGCTACAATGAAGTTCAATGAAACATGCAGGGCAAATGTATGTATATTTATTCATTTGGCGCCAAAACTAATTTACTCAAAACCAAGTTATGATTTATTCATTTAACACAGAAGAAAAAACACAACCAATTCAAGTATGTATGTATATTTATCTCACACTTTAGGTTCTGTTAACATGGACTACTCAGCCATTCATTGCGATAACGGTTTGAAATGGCCACAGTTTGTTCAAGCAATGACTCAGGCTCTGATGTCACCAAACCAAGACGTCCTGGTGAAGTAAGTGCTTGTACTTGTTAGTTTTAATGAATGGTGCCTTTTTGAAGGTGGACACAATGCATGTATTCCATATGCTTTGGAATTAAATTTGCTGTTCTCTTACTGACTTTCATTTGTTGATAAAATGTTGACTCATTTATTTCGGATGATATGAAAATGTATAATGATAAGAAGAACTATGCCACTCGCATTCATGTTAAATAATAGCTGGTTAGCTTAGCATCTGCTGAATAGCAACCTTAAAGCTATGAATGGGACTATTTCTTGATTAAGCCTGGCCAAGAAATAGTTCCGTATATAATCCCCAATTAATCCACAACTTTTTTTTACTGGTTTTCTACTGAATAGACAAACCAAATATAATGTGTTCATTTGTGAGTTTTAGAGGTACTGGACAGGTACAGCCAGCTGTTTCCTGCCTAGGCTTTGCGCAAAGCTAAGCTAAGCTGCAGTTTAATATTAAGTGGGCTGATATGAGAGTGGTATCAGTATTCTCTGCTATCAGTATTCTCAACTAACAACCCAAAAATTAACAAGTATATGTCAAACCATTCCTTTAATTAAATGATAACTATAAACTGATTTGTGATCTGATTAGATGGGCAGCCTTTTTGCACAAATACATAATTCAACATAGTACAGACAGAGAAGTATTATTTATTGTTACTGTTTTACTGTAACTGTACTCATAAAAATGTTCTGACATTTTGCCACTCATTTCATTTTTCTCTGTAGTTGTCTCAAAGGAACGGTGAATCTGTTGCAGCATGTATACGGTGACGTCTATAAACATTTGGCCGGATCATATTTGAAAGGAATCAAAGGTGGAGATGCGCTCTCTGCCTACCTGATAAACCTGATGCAAACCCTGGATGGCTTTGTCAACACGATCTCCATGCTCCCTGACCAAAACATCACTAACCCTGACGTCACGCTTCCCCTCGTCGGTAACCTGTTGCAGTCCACGGGTCTGAAACCGCTGCTGCCTCTGCTCTTCGGTGATGGTCCCCTGAATGTCTCTACAGTGCTCGACGTTTCCTCAAAGCTCGGCAGGCTCAACCAGCACATTTTTACCTTCAATGAGACGGACCCAACGATACCCGAACTTGAACGGTTGATAATGCAGTTTTTCTCCTTGGAAGGTAACCTCACCCTACCTCTCTCCCACATCATGGGACACACTCTGCTTACCTATTCAAACGACTTCCAACCTGAAGAAGTGGCCCGTCTCAGAGAAGCGCTCCAACCTTTCACCAACCAGACCTCAGCAGGCCTCGTAGAAGCCATCCTCAGTGCCATGGAGCTACTGAAGAAAGTCATGGATTCTCCAAACGGTGACCTAACTAACATCATTCTTGGGTACCTACGCCAGCTTCAAGAATGCGTGATGTCTCTGTTTCGACTGCGAAAAATACAACATATTCAGTTACCAAATGGGCAGTTTAGCCCAGCCCAAGTCACTGACCTCCACCTGATTGCTAAGGACTTCCTCAACCTTTTAAGCCCAGAAGGCCTTCAGAACCTGTCTCAGGCTGGACCAGATGCTGCTCAGAACATTATTGCACAAAGATTTGTTACATTCCTGCCACCTGAGGTCCAACAGGAGGCTGCTCGCTTTCTCCAGGATTTCAAAGCTCTGCAGAATCAGATGACGGAATGTGCAGAAGGCAAAAACTGTTTGTCGGGGATCTCAGAGATCTTTACGTTCCTGGATCAGGTATTAGACATGATGCTCTCAGCCAACGGTAATGTAACCATCAAATTACCGGCGACCAACTCTGTTCTGGAGGGACGGGAATATGAGGAAATGACATCCTTGTTCTTTTCACTCCTGTCCTCTAATGATACCGCCTGTGTGAAAACATCCAAGCAGGTTCTTCATTTCATCAGATTGATCATGGATACGCCAAATATTACTGTGTCTGATGTCCAGAACGCTCTGCGGCAGGCAAACCTCACCCTTGAGGAGCTGAACGACATCGCTGCACTAGCTGGGGCTGCCAACATAAACGACATGATGGTAAACGTAATGGAGATTATCAATGTTCGCCAGTGTTACGAACAACAGCGTGACCCGATGATGACAGCACCGTGTGTTATGGGATTGATAAACGGTGTCGGCGGTTTCCTGACACACCTACCTGCTCTCCGTAATGAGACAGCCATCCTCTCCCTCATCCCATTGATTGTCAATAACACTATCGGTGATGTCGTCCAAGTTAACTTCAGCTCCAACCCTAACGTGGCTCTCGCACACACCCTGAACAGCACCCTGGCCAATATCAAGATGAACCTCCAGCTGAACCAGCTGTACACTCCAGAGATCATGAATGAAATCACAGTGGTAGAGGGTCTCATACAACTGGTTGCAAACACTGAACCATTCAACAGTTTAAACAACACCGCTATGATGAACCCCATGTATGCTCAGAAAGTATATCTAGAAATTGTGGAATGGTACTTGAAAAGGCTGGAAAATATCACCAGCGCAAGCTCCGTCTCAGAGCTCCTCACTCCCTTTTACTCCCTCACACACATGCAAGTGACATTACAGCTGGCACAGCTGGATTTCTCTTTGTTTGTAAGTAAGCAGGTCGAGTTCCTGATCGACGACCTCCAGTACCCATTAGATGGCGCAGGGGTGATTAAAATTGGCCTGGCAACGGTTGAGATTGCCCGGCGTCAATTTGAATTGATAATGGCCAACGGAGAGGCTCAGAATAACTTTCCAGGTGCTAACCAGTCGTTACAAAACACAACCATTCTTCATGTCGCTGAGCTCCAAGTCAAGCAATACCTCGACCTAATAGAGAAGTGGCTGAAACAACCAAATGTCAAGTCGATCTTCAGCAGTGTGCTCCAATGGGGAAACCCCGACATGAACGTCTCCACCCCTGTGACTGACCTCCAGCACCTGCTGGGGACGATGGCAACTGTTCTCGGTGATGATCAACAGGCCTACCTCTCCGCCATTGGCAATGTCACCAAGTCCCTGAGCAAAGCCCTGATGGTGGCAGAGCAACCAGGTGGCCTACAGAGTGACCACTTCTTAGCTGCCGTCTTGGAAGCCTTCCAAAGTGCTATGCAGATCCTGACCGCAGCCACAGGCCCCCTGCCGCTCTCTGTACAGCAGAACATCCTGGAAATAGTGCGGGACTCACTTAAGCTCATTGTCCAACCAGACATGAGTTTTGCCTCATCACGTAACATCTCCCTCCTCATCCTCGAGAGGGCTGAGAGCGTCGTCCAACAAACAGTACCCGGAATGTTCGCTGAATACTTGCTTTCTGGACTCAAAGTAGCGACCACGTATTTTAAGAGCGTCTCCGCGGCCAGTGGACCAGACAGCTGGAATCAGTTGTGAGTAATTCTGCTATTTCCTTCAAACTTCTTTGGTCCGAATGGAAAAAATCATGAAAATTAGCACCCATCAACACGTGGATACAAATTAGCTGTTGCAGATAAACAAACAATATTAACTTGTTGCTTTCAACAAAAATGGGTTTCATGTAGTGAGGAACCCACTATCGCCTGACTGCAGTTCTACAGAGCATTTTTTTTCACATTTTAGCTGATAGCATTTTTCATATTTGTTAAAGAGGTTGAGTTGCAGTCCTTGGTATTCAAGGTACTTGTGGTTCTCTTGTCCTCGTTAAAGGTGGAGTCTGTCATCTCATTGTCTGCTAACTGCCCCTTCTGTTCGTGCTAAAAATACATCTGGTATTCATACACAGCCCTGGCTCAACAAACAATGCCACACAACACCATTCCAGCAAGGACAGGGGAAAGGCCAGGGACGTATAAGAGTAATAAGGCAGTGGCAGCGAGAGGGCCGGTAATTCTGGTACAAGCTAAAGTTCTAAAGGAGCTTTTGACGGGTAGACAGGAGGAGTGTATTTGTTTGGGTATTAAGTTCAAATATCAAAAATCTTTGTCCAAAATCACGGACTCTACCTTTAATTGAAATGAATTGCATTCATGATGCATGTAATAATAATAGCCCCTCAGTGGATAAAAGTGATTAACAACCACAGGTCCAGATGGACAAATGAAACCAAACAGAAAGATGGAGTGCATGCAGTCCTGTTATCCTTTTGATCAAATTGGATTTGACACGATGACCTTTTGATGAGTCAAATGAAATATTGATGTGCTTTTGTTTCTGAAGGATTCTGGAGGAGATGAAAACAGTCCAGAACCTCCTACCGGCAAACGGCACAGCACAGGCCTGCGTCTCCACTCTCATTCACATCACACACTTTATCCTGGAGTCTGGCCAAGGCAAGTCAGCTTTTCCGTGTCACCGTAGGTG
This sequence comes from Lycodopsis pacificus, assembly GCA_028022725.1. Taxonomy (NCBI): domain Eukaryota; kingdom Metazoa; phylum Chordata; class Actinopteri; order Perciformes; family Zoarcidae; genus Lycodopsis; species Lycodopsis pacificus. The sequence continues at coordinate 10,214,712 of CM051688.1, read as the reverse complement.
TTGAATCCCGATGAACTGATGGAGTGGCAGTCGCATTGTGCGCTTCATTATTCAAGCGACGATGCCAGGCAGATCGAGAGCTGTAGATCAAAGTAGCACAAGGTTTTTGTTGTCTGTAAGAACAAGATCAAGGCTCACACAGGAGATTATTTTTGTTTGGTTGACATTGAAATTGAAATTGACTTTGCGAACAATATTTCTTGTAATTTCAGGAAACATGAGTCTCTGGGCATCTTTTGAGAGTGCATCAGTAGAAGATTTGCCCTTCATTTTTGGCAAGGTAAGGCTTAAAACACTAACATGTAAGTTTATTATGCTTTTTTTTTTTTTTCCTTCCTTCTCAAGTGTGAATTAATTTTGTGGAAAATTTAACATTTTAAAAGTCTCCAAGTTAAACCTTACATACACTTAAAACTGAAATACTGACAAAACCATGTCAAGGCCTTGTGTGTTGTGTTGCTACTAAAACTATTGGCAAACAGACAGTTCCAAACCACACACATTTACAAGCCAGTATGAGGGTTTTGAAACACGTACATCACTTGTGATCATGGACAGTCAAACAAAACAAAAACATGATCTTATCGGTTATGGGTCCTGAACTCATTGTTTTCCCCCTTTTTTTTCCGCTGTAAGATGGGCAAACTCTTGAGCATGCTTTGGCCACTCGTTATGCAAGGCCCAGGCTCGCATACAACTGCTCCACCTCTGGGGGGCCTTGCACACCTTGTTCCAGTCCTGCAGCAAGTGATGACTGGGAAGGCCGACCAAGACACGTGGCAAAAGTAAGTTTAATTACCACTTCTATTGGAAACAAACCAAACAAGTAATTACTTCAATTTTTTTTTAGGCAGCAAGTTGATATTAAATTGCAGAAATTATATATATTTTTTAATTTCATAATATAAACCACTGTTTAGTTGCTTCTATGATTGCCCTAAACCAAATTCCATGTGTGTTGTCACAGACTTGAAGAGATACTACACGCCCTACTGTCAACCCTCAAAGGAACAGAGCAATGGGACAGTGTCTCATCTGTTATCTTACAGTTTGAGAAAATCATAGGAAGTACGGTAAACAGCATGCAAGCGCAGAACGGTGAGGAGAATACTGAACAGCAAAGATATTGTCTTACTTTTTTTTTTTTTTTAGCCAGGACAGGGATAGACTAGTTTACCAGAAGCATCACTGTTATATCATAAGAATGACTCACTTTACCTGTCACCTTAAGACTTGTCAAAGCATACCTTTCCCACTGTGACACACCTGAAACATACCTGAAACTGCATACCTGTACCATTTTGTTATCTAAACCTAACCCTTTTTTTTGTAAAGCCATTAATTTTGCTCAAACACTTTGTCTTCCCCCAGGGCTGATTCAAAGCCTTCAGATGCCTGTGGTGACATTGATCAATGAAATGGCACGGTCTGTGAACTCCAGTCATTTTAACTTGTCTGAGGCCTTGGAAAGAATGGAGCTTGCCATTGAACACACGGTGCAGGCAGCTGAACAGGTTAGACTGCTTCTGTTCTACTGTACCTTTGTACATACTGTGCCTCTGTGTCTCGTTTCTTCGCCGTCATTTGCCGGCCCTTGTTTGGTGGACAGGTTAGCGTGAGAGTGAGGTAAGAGGTGAGCTCCTGTACCAGTGCATAACTCGTGCATGAATCAACAAAACCTTAGTTCTAATCTAGGTGTCACACCTAGTGTATTGATAGATTCCACTTGTCTGATGTAAGGGCATAGTTGGGGGTGTATCTCTCTTTAGAATCTTTCCACCTGCCGTCATCCATTTGCACTTTTATGTACCCTTTTTTCAAAAGGCTTTTGACGGACAATGTTGTCATTTCAGGACACAGATAACATGTGCATGTGACTCGAATGGTTAGCACTTTGAATGACATTATCAGGACACGGCTGTCAACGAGATATTGGCTGGGATTTGTTACTTAAATTATTTTTACTTCTTCCAAAGGGTAAGAATATACCTTGCTTAATGGAAGAAAGTCAGGGGTAAGAAGTGTTGTCTTTGACACTGATAAAAGGCCTTCTAATATCAAAAAGAACAAGCAAAAACAACTTGGGTTCTTGTCAGATTTTGTCAGATATGGTTCCCCAAACTACAGCTTCAGCCATATATTGGCAAGCAGATATTTTCTTATTTACAATGTAATACCACATCCAAACAGTGCTCCAAAAATGACTAATGAGTTATATCATCACCTCTTACACAGTGTGAACAAACAAATATAACTTGATAGATATAGGATTTAAATGCAGGGCTGTTTTATTGGATCACATTCGATTGTGCATTTGTACATAGTAAACAGGTAACACTCAGCTTAGTTACAGCAAAGACACCCACCTTCTCATCTCTCAGCAAGAAAGCATTTTCTATAAAGTCATCATAAATGCTCAAAATTTGCAATTACTCTAATCCATACCATGATGAAAGAAAGTGTAGTGTAGCAGAGCACTATTAGTGTTGATTCTTTGTCATGTGTGTATCTCAGTATAAATCTACAATCTACAAGAGATTGACTAGCTGACCCAGTGTATTGTGTATGCATATACAGCATGTTTGGGTGGGTACTTGGTAGGTCGGTCTGTGAGAAGCTGTGATACCTGTGTGCCCTTTTCTTTGCTTCTCAGCAAACTGCATGAACGGAGCGATCATAATATTTCCCTTGCGCCTTTACCTTTTGTCTCGCCAACCCTGTGTTCTTTTTCCGTCGCTGTATGGCAAACAACAGGTTTTTTTTCTGAACAATACATGTGAAACGTGATAAGACATTGACAATGTTCCCTTCAGGCTAATGGCACGTTGGAGTGCAGTCAAGTTCTCAAGGCATGGCAGCCAGTGAGAGAGGCAGCAGGGTTAAGCAACGCCACCATGGCTATGTGGTGCAACATCAGCCTGCAGCCTGTTTTTGAGGCCTGTGCTGCAGCCCAGACTGTCTACACACACATGAACATGACTGTAAGTATGTGCATCGCAAACTAAAAAGGAAAGTGCAAACAAATGTAATACATTTTACATTCATGTTACATTTATTCAAGTACAATTAACAGTTTCACCGCTTGGTGGCAGTGTTGATACACAGAGAAAGCTGCCACATTGCTAACAGTCCATCTCTGCTATTGTGTTTTCTTTGCAGCACATGGGTGTGGGACCAATGACTGTGAGAGCCACATCTGCCCGGATTGTCAGGACTGTACAGTCTCTCTACCAAGTCAACATTAACAGCACACTTGTGACAGAGCAGCTCTTTGCAGCTTTGTACAGCCAGCTCTCTAAGCTTGCAGGCCAGCCTCTGAGCCCTGAGGCACAGCTTCACTGGTACAAGCAGCGCCAAGACATGCAGTTGCAAGACAGGTGACTATTTACAGGAACAGTAGTGTTATGTCATTGCTAATAAGATGTGCCCTTCACTACGGCTATTATTTATTATGCTTAACAGGAAAATCCATCAGAAAAAAAACTTTGAATCTGTCATCCCCGATCCATGCCGTTATTAAGTGATTATGGATGAGACGTCACATTAAATTAACCCTGTAGATTCTCAAAAACAATTTGTTGCATCAGTGTGTTAGAATGAAAGAGCAGCTGCTTCTTTTTATGGCGATAAATCCGTCATGGCGTACGTTTGTTCCCAATTTTTTCATATCAGACGGACCAAACCACACTGACGCCAAAGGTTATGAGGACAATGAGGCAATTCAATTAAATTATAGTGCAGCCATGAAACAAAACCCACCGATCATTCTGATTAACGACGTGTTATCTGACTGTAGAAATGTCCATTATATTCTGTTGAGAGTCAGTTACATCCTGACACAGACTCAGTTATACATAGATTAACTCACCTCGCCATTTGTTGTTACATTATCCACGATGAACCAGTCAGACCAATTTGATTTATACCCAGTTATACAAGGAATTGGAGTGATCACATTTGAATTATACTTGATTAATTTGATGGGATAGGCAGGTCTGCACCACTAGCAGCTTAAGTATGATTCAGCTAGCTGAGACATGCTTTTAAAATAAATAGATTTCCCTTCATGCCAGCTACAATAATGAGCTGGCCGTGGCGATAAGGATCACATTTCGCATATCGCAGGGAAACCATCAGGTCTGACAACATGAGTTATTGATCATTGATCACAGTGAAAAGACTCCGCAGTCTATTCTATATGTGAATAAGAAGATGAAGAAATGTTACTTCTGGTCAAAGCTAAGGAATTCAAATTCTATGGAATCACTGTGTTCAGGAAATGAATCAAAAACATGGTTTGCATTCCACGAAAGAAGTAGGTCAGACTTAGTCCATTGTCCATAGAAATGCTTTACGTCTTATAATTATCTAATTTCCTTCGTATTCATATTGACATTTATTACACATGACACTGAATCTAAAGAATTAACTTGACATTCATTCAATTTCTCCCCTCGCCTTTAGTTTGTCTTCCTTCAAAATGCTCTCAGATGAGCTGGTGAATGTGGCCCCGTTCATCCAGCCTTACACTGAAGCGATGGAAAAATCACTGAGCCATATCCTGGACAAGTACCATCTCATCCAAGACAACAGCTCATCCCAGGACCTCTTCGAAGAGGCAGCAATGCTCTTCCTCTTCTCTGCAAACATCACGACAGACGACATCCTCCCCATGATGCGGGGAAATTCTTCCGGACTCAATGAAGCGCCTCTTACCGCAAGGATAAGGGAAGCGGTAAAACAGGTGATTGACATGAACGTATTTGGGAATGCGCATATGGTTTACCAAGCCTTGGAGCAATTTCTGACCTCCAACGGCTCAAGCGTGATTGCGCAGAAGGTGGCCGCGTTCTCTGCGTGGTGGGGCGACACTGAAGCGTCTGGACTGGATCTGCTGACTCAGGCTCTGGCCAAAGTGTGCGACATCATCGGGCCTCTCGTGTCTGGTCTGACCCAGATGAGTGGGGACATGTCGGTAAACATGGACCTTGAAGACCTAGCTGGAAACCTGATTGCACTGCTGAGGCAGTTGGTAAGCGCCAGTGGTCGTCTGACCCCCGTGGACCACCGTCCAAGCATGTTTCAGCAGGGAATGACAGCCGGTAACCACACGACGAGGATCCGACACAGACGCGACGCCCCGTTGATGCTGGCAAGGGACCCCATGGATGACTTCATAGACCTCTTCTACATTGACTACCCTGCAATGTTCAAAGCCATCTCTGTCCCTGCTACCACAACAGAAATGATGGACACAGTCCGCGTGCTCTTTGCCAACCCTGATCTGAGCGTTGTGGTGAAGGGAGCTACAAGCTACATGCCGTGGGGCTGTAATGCTTCTCGGGAAGAGGCCATTGATGGTGCTCTTGGAGTGCTCTCCTTCCTCACTCTCCCTACGGCACTTCAGATGTAAGTCTTATTTGCACCTCACCAAATATTGTCCTGTTTGCCTTATTTTGATGTGTAAATCCAGTATCTCGCTTCAGGTATAAATTTGCACCAGCATCTAAAAACGACTGCTTTTTCACCATTATGTTGCTCTGTTGGCCTCTGATTCATAAACAGTCTTTGTTTAATCTTCCCCAGGTCATCAATGGATCTACTGACAAATGCCGCCGATATGCTTCCCGATGGCTTTCCATTCTCCTCGGTGCTTAAAAGTATCACCAGAGCGCTTGCCTATGAATCTCGAGGTAACTTAACGGTTCAGATCCACTGTCTCTCTGACTCAGTCTGGACAGTAAGAGAGCTTCTTTGACCAGGGGCAGATTTATACAGACAAATGTGTACTCATTAGTTAAATAGAGAATCCCCACGTGAATGATGCTTTATCCTTTTAGTTTCTCCAAATTAACTTTACCTACTGACTCCACAGTGAATTCCCTCCCTCTCTTGCCTAAGTGCTGCTGTGATGTAGAGCTCACGCTGGTGCTGCAGCTTGTGTTTACATACCTGCTGTGACAGTATATATGTATAAGCACAGTCTGCCAGCCTGTGCCATTTAAAAAGTCACACAGGATGGAAGAGTGCCACCCTCTTTCTCTGACCTTCATGGCTATTAAGGGACCATTGGAAGACCATCAACTTTTTGTTAATGCTGTAGTTATTGTATACATGATTATAGTGCGGCATAATTCATTCTGGAGATATGAGGAATAAGACTTCGCAGCAGCTTAGCTTGAGCTCCCAAAGAGCCCAAGGCCATATGGCCCTTCTCCAGCAGAAAGCCACTCAGCACCTTTTTAAATCTCATTAGCAAAGTAGAATTCAATCACTTATCCTGTCCGCCCATGCTAAACGTCTCTCCTCGCACTCACACAAGTGGACATCTATGACCTCCTTTTAATTGCCGTCTGTGCTTGTGTGATAATGTTTTTAGTGCATAGAATTACTTTGTAAGCAGCTGAAGCAGCTTCAGTCCTATTCTTGACACACACACACACACACACACACACACACACACACACACACACACACACAGACTGAACTGTTGTAATTGCAAAGGCCTCTAGGTGTTGAGCACCCTGAGATTAAACATCACCATTGTCTAATTTTGGCCTAATTAAATATTCTGTCATCACATCTTGCTGCCTGAGGTGGTGCCTTTCTTTGGGCTTGTCAGATGTGTTTTAATGCGCGACAGCAGCTAGGGCTGCCTGCCCTTCTGGCCCCATCAGTCCCGCACAGGGCTTCACTTTAAGTACATCATTTGCTGCTCGCTGGCTGACGCTGCCCTGTAATGGTGCGAGTCGTAATGAAACCCAGTGGGATGTCATGTTATTCTGTCACCTTACAGACCTTATTGCCTTTTTTTCCCTTTCCTTTCCCGTCTTCCTGTCTAGCTCTAATAACCTCTCTCTTACCCTCGTTTTTCCCCCTCTGGTTCACTCTCTGCCACCCTTTAAAGAGAACCTGATGCTCATGCAAGAGACCATCCAAGCAGCCGCTGAGCTCCTTCAGATCAACGCGATGGACCCGCAATTCACTGAGCAACTTGGCAACCTGAGATCCAAGGTCTCTGCAATAACCCAGCCACTTTCACACATGCAACATTCATCTATCAGGACACCATTTTAATTAGAAGTACTTTGAATTTATATGATTTTGATACTCCAAAACTTGCACTACATGACAATATTGAGTTTAAATCCACTCTTATGTACTGCGTGTGCCTATGATAGACGTGGTGTTATCAGGGTGGTCATGTTACGTTGCGGGGGTGTGGATTCGCGTCACAAATGTGATGACTTGAGTATCGACTTGACAAAATCAACAAAATACCTGCAGCTTGACTTGCACACCGATGACTCGTGACTTCACTGCCTGGTACTGGAGGTAACTCCAAACGTGTCGGATGTTGGGTTTATTTACTTTTTGAGAAATCCAATCTGACAACATCCAATCAAGTTGCAGGATAAAACCATGAGGAACTTGCGTTACTGAGCGCCAGTTGGCGTCAGTTACGGTCTTCACCATTACACTCGATGAAGAGCACATTATGACTTGTTTAGGACTCTTAAGGGCTTGGGACTTGACTGTCTTGACTTGGGACTTTAGTGCAAAGAATTGAGACTTTCTTGTGACTTGCAAGACAATGACTTTGGCGCACCTCTGCTTTGTTGTAGTTATGACATATTGTTGTTTGAAACTGGTCAAATTGGACGAAAATATAGCTAACATAACATGGACATGAACAGGCAAAAAATACAAAACACCACTTATTAGACTTTGATTACAGTGCAAACAAAATGGTTTTTTTTGTAGGTTGACAGTGATATGTTTTTTCATTCAAGGATATTTTTTGTTGCCGGTGCCAAAAACATCTTGAGATTTGAGATTTGTCCAGAAACTTACTCGGTGCTTACGTGATTTATTCTAGGTGTGCACCTTGGAGAACACGGAGCCTGTGCGTCTGCTGATGTCGGCCCTCTCCATTGAGCCCGGTCAGCTGTGTCAGACCGTTCTACCCAGCCTGCAGATCTTGGTTCAGAATTTGAATATGAACACGACCTTTTTGACCGACGCCATCTTCCTAGCCGTCATCGGAGACCCCAAAGCCTACAATATCCAGTCAAACTGGTACGGCATTGTCTTCCTTCTTAAACGTTTTGCTTTCAAGGGTTTTCACAGCAATTAGCTGCACTTTGTAAGGGAACGCTGCTCTCCCCATCGTCTAGGTTTGTTATCTCTTTTATCCCTTTTGTATAATTTGGTAAATAGTGTTCCGGGCTGTTAAGCCTTTCAAATCCTAGATTGTGAGTTCTGTGAGTATTGAAGTCTGCGAAAAAATCAAACAGGGACTCTTGCTGTCGTTTTGGGGCCAACTTAATTTCTACCTCAGTCAGCCTGCAGGTGGCCTGGCAGCTTTTTATTTTATTGATATAAAGGCAACGTTTATATTGTGAATATTTACTGTGTTGCTTGATTTAAGTGCATTTCTCTGTTTGTGTCTGTGTGCATGTGTTTACAGGTCCTCTGTTTTGAGTCAAGGGTTGGGCTTTAACACCAGCAGCCTGAGCTCTTTCAACATTAACACCACCTCCCCAGGTAAAACCTTTCTCTACATCAGTTGCCGTATTTCACGATATTATATTATGCATTCCCGCACCGCTACCACACTGTTTTATAGTAGACCTGCCAGATATTTGCCTCATTTCCATTGGAAAAAAAATAGTTTATATCCAAAATTATAAAATGATTATCCATTTGTAAAAAAAACATTACATATATCAATTTTGAAAGGAAAAACGTAGCACCAAAAAGTATGTTTTAAAATGAAAAGGATGATTCCTGGTGTGCTATCAGTAGAAACAAAGAAGACCACAAAACTTGTTTCCATAGCAACAGACTAATTTCAGCTCACCTGTCGCTCACTGGTGTGTGATGCACCGCTTTGGCTGTTGCTGGATTATCTAACAATGATAATTTACTAAAGTGGTCAATTTCTCTGCTGCCCCTTTGTCCATGATTGTTGCTCTAGTGAACATTAAACCAGCCAAAGCAGCAGCCAGGTGCAGCTCTTTTGTAGTTTCCACCATTATAGAAGTGAAACTACAGGTTGTTTATCAAAAAAACAACTCATCCACTGTGTCGACGTCGTAATAAGAAACACACTGGTCAACTTGCTCTTATATCCCTATTTGCCAGGAGTGGTGACGGTGGGTGAGCTGCTGAGGAATAAAACAGCCTTCGTTTTGGATGTTCAGCAACACATGGATTTTGACCCAGCTGCTCTGCGCCTCCTGATAGAGACCTTACTACCAAACGACAATCTAGAGGTGAGCCAGGGACATCCATACATACATTGTTGCCGTTATGGTACAATGGAAACAGAATTGCAGGCCGAATCAAAATCAATCAGTGGCTGGCCATTGTACACGGGCCATTTGCTCAGAGCTGACATTACTTCGTGGAATAAATTGCTGTCCACTTGCTAGTTATGCTAATTAGTACACTGCAGATTATGTTGCAAAAAGTGAGCAGAAATGTCTTTAAAGAGTTTATCCGGTGGTGGTAACACCTTATTGTCTGAACACTACACAAGTAAAATAACAGCAATATGGTTGTACAGTAGCTGACCTATGCATCTCATACACATCCTTTTAATTGGATCAAACATATTTCCATAATTGCCAACTTGAAAAACACACTGGAAGACACTTGTCTTTTCCCTGTTTTACTATTCCAAATCTTCACCATTGTCTCAGCATCTGTGCATTATTGCCACGCATTCAGAGCAGAGGGATTGACTTGCTACATGTCGTTTTCACTAAATGGAGGAGAAATCAAACCCACCAGGTTGCCACACTATAGCACAGGGATTTGGAAGCCCATTTACCATATGAAGCCTCAGGCGAACAGTTTGAAAGTAGTAATGGTTATGCCTGTCTGTTGTTCTTTGCACGACATACTTTCTCATGCGTTTCTGTTGCCAGTATTAACTGTTCCCATACTCCTGTAATGCTTTTGAAACAGATCCTGTCCTGGTTGTTCAACTTGCGTCATTGCAACTCCGCAGCAGCCATGAAAATGAAAAAGACAGATGGGGCGCTCTCAAAGACCTTCTGCTCCTTGTCTGTACAACAGTGGTACCGCTTCTCACTGCTCATGGCTCGCCATCTCAACATGGAGAAAGTCATCTACAGAGTAAGACTGATTTCAGAAAACAACATGTTACAGCTTCTTCAAAAGTGAATGCTTTTTTTCTTTATCTGTAGAAATACCAGAAAATGAGCGAAAGTGGTGAATGCACGTTGTTCTGTAATTGCTAAAGCAATCGTTTGTGTTGGGCTGTCACAAACATGTTTGATGCCACAGGGTTTTTGTTTGAGGAAAACTAGACAAAGCTCCTTTACACATAACTGATGTTTTTCCTTTTGATGTAAGAAAACTGTCCATCCCCAAAACGAATCTAGTTGCCTCAATACAGTAATTCAAAAAAAAGAATTAACAGGCATCTGTAATAGGCCTCTTTTCTATTTCAAGTGCAACATGTATTTAGTTTAATCATAAAAACTTTATCTAGTCATTAAAAACATCAAATGCACTTGTAAAGACTAGAGATGAAAGAAAAGAATAGCTGTCACAGTGAGGACATTAAAACTATGGACACATCACCGCAAGAATAAGAATTAATGCGCACCGATCCCTAACCATCACATTAGGTGTCACCAAAGTTTCCCACTTAGCCCCACCCTTTTTGTGTTCTGTATATAACCTCTAGCTCAGGCAATAAGGGAGGCTCCAGCGACTTATGGGACTTTGATTGGGGATTTGGAAACAAGATGACATTTTCCTTACTCTGAGAAACCCAGAGAAGAAGTGTACCCAAATTGGTGTCCTTTCTGAAACTGTTTGGCTCATAGTCTGGATATAAATTGAACAAACAAAAGTCCAAATACTTTCTGATTTGCACAGCAGATTTGACTTAAAATGGGACTCCCCTGCTATTAAATATCTTGTAGTTTGGATCACAAATCATCATCATCAGAATACAGAAATCTAATTATGGTCCTGCTACGAAGACAATGACAGTAGACCTTGTATATTATCCATATATATGTATTGACAGTGTGGTGAAACAATAGCAGACCCCTTTCATCCTTTAATATATTTTGTGTAAAAACCCTGCTCTGTGCCAATGTGTGCCTCATACCAACCTGTCTTCTATTCTTTTTTTTTTTTTCTTTAACCTGAAAACACCAACATAAAAGTAAAAAAAAAACCTGTAGACACATGTTTGAATGCTGGTTACTGTCTTTCAGAGGGTTTTGTCTGAAGAACTGCAGAGCCTGATTAGAGTTATGCTCCAGATTGCTGAGGTTATAACCAACATGATGGACACACTTATTCCTGCTGTGGGTCAGCTTCAAAACTTCATGCTCTCCATCGAAGACCTCAACCTGGTGGCCAACAGCGAATTTCACCAGGTATATAGTCTTTGCTTCTGTGCAGTGCATTACCCACAATGCATTCATGTGTTTAGCTATCTTTGTGCGATAACTAAACTTCGCCAAAATTAAGGAATGCAGTTTCATTGCTCTGTGACCATAGTGGTGTATAAAACTGGTGCAGGCAACATCACATTTCCTTGCTGATGCTTGTTTTAAATGTTCTTTGAGGGCTTTTAGTTTTTTATTGCCATTTGCATGACACATATTCAATTTTTAATTCATGAAAATCATAAAGTAACGAAGGTTTCAAACTCTGTTTCCCCCAGATGGTGAGAGGAAAGAGATCCACCATCTCTAGCAAGGCGACCTTTGTCACCCTCTCTCGAGTGTTGTGCAATAAAGGAATCATGGCTGTGCTGGGAATCTCAAAACTCCCCGTCGCGGTAGAGTCAGACTCCGCCTTCCCCGACCAGCACCAGAGGGAGCAGATGATTGAGAAGTTCAAGATTCCAACAAATGCCAGTATGTTCATTTTTAACTGTATCTTTGGTCTTGTTATTCAGTCTTTTTTTTATAGTGTTCCTTTGCTATCAGAATCAGTCACGGTTATTATCTTATTGCAAGATATACACAATCAAAATAAGTAACATGTACTGTAGGCACATCACAGAGAAGAAAATAAGCCTAAATCATAAAATTGGTAATAACAGAGTAGAGTATCATACGCCCTTATCAATTGGCCTTATATTGAATAGGGATACGGGTGGACACTTCTCGTGCTCAGACAGTGAAAACTCAAAAGTGACACAGAGATTCTAGCTAGTAGCTAGCCAGCTGCTTTAAGGAAATCCAATAATGGCTAAAAATCTTCACCAACTTTTCTCCCTCAAGACTTTAGAAAAATCTTATCATCCAACCTCAAAAGTGATCCTCAAACTCTCTAAATATTTTCATGAAAAACTTGCCAATAAAAACCTGAATACCGTTTGTCTAATGGTTCTGCTCTTGTCTTTTCCTTGTGTAGCTCCCTTCTGTATGAACATGTACCTGGACATGGTCAATACCACTGGAGGAGCCATCGCCTGGGCCTTCCTCAAACCAATGCTGATGGGACAAATTCTGTATACCCCTGACACACCTGTCACCAGGGCCATAATGGAGAAGGTACATACTCAAACATATCACAGCCTTCTTCTCTGGGGGTTAATACCTTCATGACCTTTATCAACTTTATGTTCTAAATCCTCCGAAAGCCCTCATCTGACTTTGTCACGCATTCAGAGGTTTTCTACCACTTCTATTTCTACCTCCTCTAAGCGATAGTTACCTCTTTAGTCTTCATGCACCCCGACAGACATTTAGTAAGCAAGAAATACTGTGTTGCAGGGAGTACACACACATTTGTATGCACCGCCATCTTCTACTGTGATTCTAGTTTGAGCAGGTTTTAGAGCACACTACACCCACAAACACAGCAGGTTATGAAACCTTGCTGATACCCAACCATTTCACATGCTCTCGTCCTTGTCCTCTCTTTGTCCAGGCCAATGCCACCTTGCAGGACTTTGCAAATCTTAGGAAGTACTCCGAGGACTGGATTGAGTCCTCCAACTACATCATAAAGTCTGCCGAAATACTCACCCGCACTTTGCCAATGCTGCAGGTACAAAAAAAAACCTCCGTCTCCTGTATATCTAATTATTCTCCCTGGCTCGCTGTCGGCTCGCTGAAATTCTGGAGATAAACTTTGCAGTGGTCTGCGACGAGTTTCAGCAGCAGAATATTGATGTTGTGCATTCTCTCTCTCTCTCTCTCTCTCCCTCTCCCTCTCCCTCTCCCTCCCCCTCCCTCCTGTCAGAATTCCCTCGGCAATTCCTTTGTTGAGAATTTCATTGAGATGCAGACAGACATCGATGTCGGCAGAATGAAGGAGACTCTCAGCAACTTCTGTGAGTGAGCATTTGAAGGTCTTACTTTTGTAAGCTGCAGATACCGGGCTTAGCTTTACATTCATCCCTCACTTAATGCTTGTAAAATATCCACGCTATCAGAAGAGAGGACTGCTCCTTTGGTTTAAAGGAAGCATTGTACTCGTTTCAACATGCATTTCTTAAGGCGTCTCTCCTTGATGTGATTATGCGTCTTTTTTCCCACAAGGTCTGACTTTGACGTACGGGTATTTGATTAGATTACATGTCATTGTCGGGCAATATTTCTTTCTCACTTAACATATAAAATTACAAGCCATTACATGAAACAGACACTTGGATTTACAGCAATCAAATCTGAAACTGCACTCAGTTTCTTTAACCCTGTCAGTAAATTTCTAAATATCTTTTTTTTCCGAAGCTAACATGACCGTCATGCTGGAGAAAAACAAACACATAATGAACCAGATCACCACCTTGTCGAGCCTGATGGTGAACATCTCCTCCTGTATCAAGTTTGACCGTTATCGTGGCTACGACTCTGCCGACGAGCTCAACACTGTAGCTCAGGACCTTGCCAAAAACCGTGATCTCTACGCAAGTGAGTACATATTGGGTGTGATGGACAAGCTTTATTTGGAAAGAGCAGAGTTTGTAGGTAAGATAACACCGAGGATTATAAGCCAAACGTGACGTAAAAAGTACAACGGATACAAAGTGTCCACCTTATCAAACATTGCTTCTTCTAAAAGGCTCTTCTTTGTTAATGAGTTGAGGCGAGGACGCTTACAGGAGAACTGACTCTGCAACAGTTTATCTAGGACAAGGAAGTCTTTTGAATTGTGTTAGTATAAAGTGTGTGTCGTGAGATGCTGCAATCTGTCTTTAAGGTGTCATCTTTAAGCTTCCCAAAGACGAGGACTCATCCTCCGCCACATCCTCCCTGCCTCCCAAAGTCAGCTACACTATCCGCATGCACATGGACAACGTCATGCGCACTGACCGAGTCCGGGAAGCTATATTTTATAAGGACAACCACATCTCGGCCAGGCTGGCGCTGCGCTACAACCGAGGCTTTGTCTACCTGCAGGAGAACATTGATCGGGCCATCATTGAGACCCAGACTGGACAGAGAGTCACAGAGCCAGCCGTCCAGCTGCAGCCCTTCCCCTATCCCTGCTACCTTCGGGATGAGTGAGTCTCCTGAATGAATGGATGCACACTCGTACATGCAAACAAGCACACACGCATACCGTATGAGCATGCTCCCGTATGGAATGCATGCGTTATCCTCAGCGTCTCTGAGGGGAAGTACAGGCATTGATGTGGAATAATGCACGCTCTCTCATTATTCATTTGCCACTTGGGACTGACAGTAAGTAGTCATTCACAGGAATCTTTCTCATTATAATTGGCTCTGCACCATGTGCATGAATATTCACTTTTATTGTGCATTCATCTTTGAAGACCTTACACACGCATACGCTCAAACACCCTTCAAGCTATTCAGGAACACGTCTCTGGAATATACATCTCATTTTAAAAATGGCTTTAACTTGTGCATCTATACACGACATTGTTCCCAACAAATCACGCTGGACTGTAATGCCGATGGTTGCCCTCGACTGCTGGTACCTCATCTAAGGAGCTCCAGCGGGCCACTAGTCTCTGGCTGGCTGCCTTCTGACCAACTATAAGCTACGTTGAACCTCGCCTTTCTGTCGTTCTCATTTATTACACAGCAAAAACAATTTCTGACATGAGCTGCGCAATATAGCTGTGTGGTATGAAAAACAGCAAGCACTGAATTCGTATGTATCAGGCTCCAGATATGATGAAGTAAAGAAATACAAAAATGAAATGGGGAGGCATTTATTTTTGCGTGAATAATAAGAGGATCAGAACACGGCTGTCAACAATCTCTTCATCTCTGTGTCTCTGTCAGGCCGGTGACTGAATGATAGGCCTTTTCATCTGCTGTTGTTGACAGTGATTGGACGTTAGGTTTTCTAGAGATTTGTCTGACAGCTCGCACCTCTGTGTTCGCCAGGTTCCTGGAGGCCATCTCTTTTGTCTTCCCTCTCATGATGATGATAGCCTGGGTGCTGTTCGTGGCTGATTTTGTGAAGAAACTGGTACATGAGAGAGAGCTGAGGCTGCATGAGGTAATCTTTGTTTTCACGAGAAAAAAGATCAAACCTGCCACTGACGTCTGGGTTTCTAAGATGCTGTGTAATGATACTGTCCATGTCTTTTTGTGTTTCTTTTTTAAATGTACATTCACATTCATTGACATTGCCAAATTATTTTCGATGAGCGGTTGCCAGTGTGATAAGCAGAGCCTTTCTCTCAGAGTTTTGAACACGGCATCAAATGTTAACTCTTCGTCCCCTAGACCCTCCAGGTTTATTTGCTGTAAACAAGCAAGCACAGAAACTGTATTGTTTACTGTTTTTCTGTGTTTTCCCATCCATTGCTATTCTTCCTTTTCCCACAGTACATGAAAATGATGGGAGTCAACCCGCTCAGCCACTTCTTTGCTTGGTTCCTGGAGTCCACCTCTTACTTGGTGTTGACCGTCTTCTTGCTCACGCTGGTGCTGAAGTTTGGCAGAATTCTGCCCAACAGTGATGGCTTCCTCCTTTTCTTGTACCTTTGCGATTATGCTTTGAGCGTCCTGTCCTTCAGTTACCTGGTCAGCTCATTGTTTGACAAGACGTACATCGCCGGCCTGAGTGCGAGCCTCCTTTACATCCTTTGCTTCTTCCCGTTCATTGTGGTCGTGGCCGTGGAGACAAAACTCACCTTTACCCAGAAGGCCGCCCTGGTGAGAAACCTCCTCTGTCATGACTCATGTATATTTAAGAAGTACAAGGACTGTGATATATATATATATATACTTTGATACATATATGTTAAAAAAACAATAATGAACTACTAAGAATTGAAGGGAGAGATAAGAAAGGACACTAAGTCATTTCATTGTATTCCAAAATCTTTTATTTACACGAACCACTAAAACTATTTTATTAACAATATGATTCAAAATATATTACTGCAGCCTTTAAAAAGGCAGTTACTTTATGAAATAGTCAGAGAAACGCTGGCTTTAGCCTCCAGTTGTTTTCCATTGCGAGGTTTTATTTTTCATTTTGACATGCGTAGCACGGCAAACTGACAGTTTACAAATACTTCTGTTTGCAGAGCACAGTTTACCTGCCTTCTTATGCTGAAAGAAGTTGTGCACATTTACTTAATACATACTTTATTTTTTATTGTGGCGCTTGCTGTCTGATATGATCATTAACAACATAATGACGTCACTGCGTACATCTAAAGCCTTGTTTGCATTGAACAAAACTTTTCAAATCATGATGAGAAAGGTACATCACTTCGTACTGACACAAGGTTGTCAAGACTACAGAAGAGAGGATTCATGGAAAGGCATTGTCTAAAAACAGTAGATATGTGTTTTTTGTTTTTCGCTGCTTCTCTCACTGTAAACTATAATTGGTATCTTATTTTCCTACAGGGTTTGTTTTCCCCCACCTGTTTCAGTCATGCCAGTCAATATATCTCTCGGTACGAGTCCCAAGGAGAAGGTATGTATATGTAGACATCTGCATGCATCAAACACGATCTCTTTGAAACAGAAGCTAATTAAGCCTTCTGTCGACCTCCTCAGGCATTCAATGGAGCAACTCGTACACCTCGCCCATAGCTGGAGACACATCGTCGTTCGGTTGGCTGTGCTGGCTGCTGCTCATCGACTCCATCCTCTACTTCATCATCGGGGTTTACATCCGCATGGTCCTCCCAGGTAAACTGTATGATCATAAAAGTCTTTAAAACTTCAAGCAGAATGATCTTCAAGTCAAGGAGTCCGGATACTTACAATAGTTCAACACTTTTTCAAACCATTGGGATTCATTCTAGTGAAAGGTTGATCAGAGAATTTGTTTTTGCTAATTTGCTGAACAAATTAATGCGTGAAGCGACCAATAGTTCTCATTAATCTAGCGAGAAGGGTTAGAACAGATTTTATAGTTGGTTTGTTTGGATTAGCTTTACTTTGTTGGATTCTACTTTTGCCAATCTAACAGTGTACCAACTCGTCTTTGTCAGGTCAGCTGTCCTTGAAGCGTAATGGCAGTATTAGCACATAGCATGACAATATTAGCGTGATAACACTAGCTCTCTAGCTATATTAGTAAAGTATTGGGAGTAGAGGGACCATAATGCTAGTCACCGTGGAAATGTTAACTTGGCGGTAATTTCATTATTTTACTTTTTTTCTAAGCAGTGTGTCATGTAATAATTAGAAGTCTTGGTTCTTATTTTACCCTTCAGGAAAGTACGGCATCCCTGCCCCATGGTACTTCCCCTTCAAGGCCTCCTTCTGGACCAACCTGTGTTGTTGCGTTAAGTCAAACAGTAAGGTGGGCAGAGGACTCCTCTTTACCAACATAATGCAGAAAAACCAGCCCGTCTTCGCCGACGACAAGGGAAAAGGTACAGAAAACAAAAAACAACATCGTACTATCTCTCGGCAGATAACAAAAAGCAATGCTGTCTCCTCCGGTGTTGTGTTTTGAAGCAAGAACATGATGTCTTTCCTTTCATGTCATATATATTTTTTTTTTTTGCCAACCCCAACTCCTGCCTACATTTATATTTCACCCTCACTCTTCATTCAATTCCTGTCCCCTGTGAGTTTGATTTACAGGTTGCCTCTGTCTCCATGTTTCTCTTAGGCCAGAGCACTCTTTCCTCTCAGGCTGAGGAGGATTTCTCAGAGCTCCCAGTGGGCGTTTCCCTCCATGGTCTCACCAAGATCTATGGCGACCGAGTAGCAATTGAAAACCTTAATGTTTCCTTCTACGAGGGCCATGTCACCTCGCTGCTTGGTCACAATGGAGCCGGCAAGACCACCACCATGTATGTGTGGCACAATTTTTCTCTATTTCCACAGTATCAGCTAGTCGTAAGATGAATACAAATGCATATTACATATAACAATTCATATACTCAATGAAGTGTCTCTTAAATTTGATTTGTGCATCCCGTCAATCAACAGACCCTTTTAAGGGGTCTTCTGCTGACAGGAGGATTGTTTTGTCCAAATCTGGCACAGCTAATGCACCGTTGTAGAGATTGGCCTTACAGGTTTTCATTTACTGGAGCACTTACATTTACATTTTATATTTGAAGAATTTTGCTGATGCTCTTATCCAGAGCAGCGCACAATGAATGCATCAGCGAATAAGATTCAACAATATAAAAAAGACTAAACCAAGAAGGGATTCTATGGCCTTCAATATTCTTGGGACCAATAAATCATTTTTTAACAGTAAAGTGCCTGTAAGAAAGTACAAAAAAGAGCAAATGAAAGGGCTTTTTTTTTATTTATAATATAGACTTTTCCCAAATATGAAACATGAAATAACCAAAGACAGAATTAACTCTCATTGTAAATGATCATGCTTTGTCCTTAGGTCTCTCCTGACTGGCCTTTTCCCACCATCTTCGGGCACCATTGAGGTTTACGGCAGAGACATGCAGAGCAACATCGATGAAGTTCGCAGCGAGCTGGGGGTTTGCATGCAATATGACGTCCTCTTTGACCACATGACCACCAAGGAGCACCTGCTGCTCTACGGCGAGATCAAGGCCCCACACTGGTCATGCAAGGAACTGCACGAACAAGTCCGCGGGTGAGTGACCGATCATCCATTACAGGGAGCATGCTTAATTAATATCATAATGCATTGTGTCTTAAAGATGTCAGGGGTTCTACATAATGTAGCAGTGGTTTCATTTTATAGGTTGTTTTGATAAAAGACTCAATGAAATAGACCACTAGTGCTCCGCCAATAGAAAGGTAATAAGGGCAGAGGTCATGAGAGTTTAACAGTGAATAGTAGCCAGTGCTTAACAATAGTCACTGGCAAGAATTCCATCTGTGTTGACAAAATAATTGTTACACTTTCTATCCTTGAAATTAGCCCCCACTTTAGCATCTCAGGAGCTGTGCAATATATCACTACTTCTACTGCCATTGAATGTAGGTTGAGAATGCTATTGTTGTCTGAACATGTTCATATTTAATATTTCTTCCCCATTTTAAGCTCACATTTTCCATAAGAATTTTTTATACATTTTATTTTATGCCTTTTTCCCCCTTTGCGTCCTCTTTGTTCCGAGGCTTACAGGAACAATCATTGTAAAAAATAAAATAAAAAATGATTTGGCATGAAGCTATGGGTTGAACCCCCAGTTGCATCGTGAAACTATTTCTGGAGGGTTTTTGCATGACTAGAGGAGCAGTAATAAGCCTCAACTTTGAGGCAAGAAACTGAACCTCTCCGCTGGTTCCTGTAGTTCAGAAACCTGCTCGGTTACTGATGGAACTGATGGAAGCATAACTCAGAAACTGAGTTGTAATGTATGTAACATGAGCTCCTTGTTAAATGCTTTTCATTGACTCCCTTGACAGGATCCTAGAGGAGACAGGCATGCACGCACACAGACACAAGCGGGTGGGCACCCTGTCAGGTGGCATGAAGCGCAAGCTGTCAATCTCCATTGCCTTCATAGGGGGCTCTCGCTTGGTGGTTCTGGATGAACCCACCACTGGAGTTGATCCCTGCTCCAGGCGCAACATCTGGGACATTGTTCTCCAGTACAAGAAACGTGAGTCTCTCAGAAATACACACACACATTCAACACTAAAGTAAGTGTTCCGGTTAATTCGATTTCACAAACTCTCCATTGAACTTAAAGGTACAGCTACTGCTGTTATTACTATGACCACATGTAGTATTACTGGTATCACTAATAATAATGATGATAATGATAAGAGGAACAGGAAGAAATAGCAGAAGAAGAAGAAAAATTAACTGAACAAAACAAGCAAAGTATTGTCTCCTTTTTGGTCACGTGGGGTCCCGCAAGGCTCGATACTTGGCCCGATGTTGTTCAGTTTGTGTCTGTCTGTCTGTCTGTCTGTCTGTATCTGCTAACCCATGGCCATATTATCCGTTACTTTAGTTTACTCTTGAAAATCATAACAATCTGGATTCCCTGCAGTGTTGCCTTGCTGTTGTCAAAGACTAAACGGCCTCTAACCATCAGCTTAAAATATTCAACCAGTAATCTAGAAGCTCAGAAATATTCATATAAACCAGAAGTGTTGTCTGTCAGGCCAGCGCTCTCCAAAGTCATTGTTGAACAACTTATTTACTCCTTATTCACGCTTTAATTTCCTCTCTCCTTGACTGCTGCAATTCATTATGTACTACTGCCTCAATCATGCTGCAATTACTCATCGACAGTTGGTGCATAATGCAGCAGCAAGGCTTCTGACAAACACTCAGAGAGCATATCTCACCAGCCCTGACTGAATTACATTGATTCCCATTTGTTTTGGAATTAATTTTCCTTATTACTTTTAAGCCCCCCATGTTTGTCTCTGCAATATATTCATGATCTTGTAACTCCTTATTCTGCACCAAGACCCCAAACCAAATGTTTTGAAAAGTCCCGGCTTAAGAAAAAAGGGAGTTCTTGCTTTTCAGGTCAAGACTGTCACATTTTAAAAAGCGTTTTTTTTTTTTTTTTATTTATTTTTTATTTATTTTTTATTTATTTATTTTTTTTAAACTTTATTGGCATCATGGGTTTTTACAACTTATAAATTTTGTGTTGTACTTTTATGTTTTGTCTTCTCGTTCACCCGTGAAGCACCTTGGTTTTAAATGTGGTTTAGAGGAAAAATATATTTACTTACCTCTTCAACAGTATGTAACATTAGACGCTAATCAGTGTAAGGGGTTCCCATGAATAACCGCGCTGATGAGTAATTAATCACATGGCGTCATGTTCATCCAATCAGACATAAACAACTTCGTTATTGTCTAATCTGTGTACAAAAATATTCAAATTCCCATTCTGTAGTGCACACACTCACATGGCACAGGCACTCCAAACTCTGTCGCTCTAGTGTTTTCCACTGAAGACGCCTCCCACTCTCTAAGAGGGACCGGAGTAGAAGAGCAGGAACCAGAAGCAGACCCTGGATGGCTTTTATATTTCATGCTTCTGACTTTAAATTTAGCATATAATTAACCAAAAATAAATCCAGTATTTTTTCTTTAGGCTGTTTCAGAGTTGCAGCAGCAATGGCAGGGAGACTGCTAAATGTCATATAATTGTAGCTGTGGAAACATGTCCTGCGTAATTGGCCCTGTCTCAGATGTTAGTGAGATTTTGGTGCCGGGGGAATCTGTTTCAAAATAAACTTTCTTCATTGCTTGCTGTTTGTGCGCCTTTTTCTCTGATTTCTACGTGCACAACACAGCTTGTGTGTGACTTTGTCGTTGTGATGTCTGGTTTGTATAGACAGATAGATTTTATTCATTCAGATAGACTTTATTCATCCCCAGGGGGAAATTTGTATGTTACAGCAGCACGACACACCAATTAGCAGAGTAACCAAAAATATAAAGTATTAAAAAATGCACAATAGAATAACAGAGTAGGACAAATTAAATATCAGAACATATAAGATAAAACAACAAAAATGCACAGTATATACAATGAAATAGAATAGCGTTGAATTATCTGACTAGGTGAAGAACAGTAGTGCAAAAGTCAACCCCAGCAAACAACAGTGAAGCAGTGTGTAGTTATGTGGAGGATGATCTGGCCAGAGCTGTTTTATTGTAAAGTCTTATTGCAGTGGGAAGGAATGTTCTCATTTGGACGTGTGTTGTTGCATAATGTTCGTATGTCTGCAGCTACACATAAAAGGCCAATGTGAACCCACTAGGAAAGGAAAATAACTGTCATTATACATCTAAATGTGTTGTTCTGTGTTGTTCTTCCACCCTTCTCACAACTTAAAACTCCTACAGAGCTCAACCGATTACCATGGCTGGTGAAGATAATCTCACCGTTTGCATTTCACTGACATCGAATCACTGGATTTTCCTGTATTACGTTTCTTTATACTCACACAACGCCCTTTAGCTTCCGTTTGAGTTGTACTTATGGGTCAGAGAATGGTATAATGATCCGTACACAAATAATGCAGATTGTTTTATGTGTGTGTGTCTTGCAGATCGCACCATCATCATGTCCACCCACCACCTGGATGAGGCTGAAGTACTGAGCGACCGCATCGCCTTCCTGGAGACAGGAGGTTTAAAATGCTGCGGATCCCCCTTCCACCTGAAAGACAAGCTGGGTCAGGGCTACAAACTCACTCTCACCAAGAAGGTATTCATCCTGACATACCGTCACAATGTTTGGGACATTTCATTTAAACTTGTCAAATAATTCATGTTTCCCTGGTGCTCGATGTTAACATTTTACCATAAGTGAAGGTTGAGTGATTGGAGGCCACAGCCTTTATCTTAGAAGTGAGAGAGTAAACTATATCTAATGCATTTTACTCAGGCTTTCTCTTAACAATGGCAATGCACAGCCAGCATAAAAAGAAACATTCCCCAATACATTATAATATATATTACAATGGCCTGTTCATGTGTAAATAAATTATTGGTTTTATTTCTGCCACATTAGACACACAAGGGTTGCACACAATGTATATTGCAATCGTGTGATTTATATCGGATGTATTGGAAAACCGCTAAATTCAACACAAATACTTCTCTGCTGCCTGCTGCAAACTGGCTCACACCTTTTTTCAGGATACTATATCGTACACTGCATTCCTAATGTAGCTATTTCAATTTTTGACCAAATTGAAAAGAATCCTTCCATCCCATATAGTGCTGTATATGCCAGTTTCATATTGTGGCCAAAACTACAATTCCCTTCTGTATTTTGTCTGTTTCTTGTTTTAGGCTGTATCTATGTAGCAAAAACTGAAATGGATGATGTTAGCAAGGGTAGAACGGTAGAGCATCCACCTCCCGAAGAAATATATGATGATTATGGCAGATGATTTCTTGTTGTGTAATGTTGATAATAAATCTGTTCCTGCTTTCCTATCTGCAGATACAGAATTTAGAATCTGAGCGGATTGACAACGCTGAGCTGAAGGGCTTCATCCAAGCTCATGTACCAGAAGCGCGACTGAAGGAGGCCCTGGGGGGAGACCTGGTCTACTCACTGCCCCCCTTTACCTCATCCAACGCCTCCTCGTACCGCTCCCTCCTGACCGCGCTGGACTCCAACCTGGACGCCCTACAGCTGGGGGGCTATGGCATCTCTGACACCACCCTAGAGGAGGTAAGCTCATACACAACCACACACAAAAACACAAGTTCACGCTGCAGAAGTTTTTTTTTTCTGTGTAAAAATGTGGTAGTGCTCATAAGCATAATCACAAGCCGTAGCAGTTTTCTGATCTACTTTTTGACATACACAGATGCTCATGTTTTGGTTTTTGGTCTGTGTAGGTGTTTCTCCAGTTGACTGATGGAAACACAGAAGCTGAGACTGAGAACGTCCCCCTGTCTATCTCAGAGACAATTTCTGACACTGATTCCACAGACAGCTTCCCTTCAGACCCCAGTGGAAGCATCTCCAGCTTTGGAGACAGTATCAGTGAGTAAAAGGATGCATGCTGGAAAACTTTGTAAAACTGCTATTTTTCATTTGTATTCAATCTTTATTTAAATCAGACAGTCTCATCGCAGTGACATCTATTTTCCAAAGACAGACCTGGGAACAAGTAGCATTCACAAGAACACAATCAGCGAAACAACTACACAGTAAACAAGGATGATCATAAACAAATCGGATAATAAAGCTTTAAAATATCCAAGGGGAATGTAAGACTCTAGTCTGAGGGCAGTTTGTAGTTCAATCATTATGCTGACTTTTTTTTCTTTTTATATTTTATATTTTCAAAGATAAGCTAAGATATTTGAAGTACACTCGGCTGACCTACAGTAGTTCAACATCTTCTACATTTTGACGGATTGCGCTGACATCTTTTGTGATCCAATCTACCCGTTAACCTTTTAGCTCAGTGAAAAAAAGCGGATGGAACAGAATTGATGAAATCCTGTCACAATTTCCTCTCCCATGTGTTCCAGACCTTACCGGTCCGTCCATGGTGCGCGGCATGGCCCTGGCATGGCAGCAGGTGGCAGCCATTCTGATCAAGAGGTTCCACCACAGCCGCAGAGACTGGAAGGGCCTGATCTCCCAAATCCTGCTCCCTGCTCTGTTCATGATGTTTGCGATGGCTCTGGGCTCAGTCAGGAACGACCTGCGTCACTATCCTGAGCTGGAGCTCAGCCCTGCGCTCTACAACTTCGGACAGAGCTACTCCTTCTTCAGGTCGGTCGCCACGGCAAAGAAAATACAAGGGAGGGAGGGGAGGCCGCACAAGCAAACAAGGTTAATCAGGGGGATTTTACACCGAGCGGGTCAATCGAACTCTGAAGCTCTGCTCTTTTGTTTCAATTAATCTGATGTGGCGAGACAAATGTCCATGAGACTCAGTTGGCAACAAATAATCACACTAGTGTCCCTGAAAAAGTGAGTCTTTTCCAAGCTCATTGTGACGTAATTTGTTTGAGCAATATCAGGAAACTACTTCAAACGTTTTGCTGTATAAATGTGGTGAATTATGGAAAAGGCTACAAACAAATCATCACAGTTGTGTGTATCTCAAGTGACATCTCTGTGGAAAAAGCTTGAAGGATGTTGTATTTACAAAAATCCTACACTGTTCAGCTTGAAGGACTTGAAGGCTTGAAAATATCAAATTGTGAAAGCAAAGAGCCGCTAACTGCAACACTCCTGCAACTTGTCGCTTGATTGTTCCGTTGGGTTTCTTCATCATTTGCGGGGCACGACGTGTCTCACTTGTTCTAAAATGAATTTGAAGCTTGAAGTTTGTTGAAGGGCAGACGGTCCTTAGGGAGAGTGAGAGAGGGAGAAGGCGAGGGAAAGAGATAATTGTGATGAAGACGGATGAGATGTGCGATCAAAGGGATAGAGATTAAGGGCGTCGGGAGGTTGCGAGATGTCTTCGTTCTTGAGAAGCGCTATTGTTTGATCAAGGGTTATGTAGCAAGAGAGGAAAGAGGTGCCAATCCATATCAAAGGCCGTATGGATGCTCTTCCAAGTCTTCTTCTTCAGCTTGATATACAAATGTAATTGAAGAATAATATTTATTTTAAAAGAGATTAACGATAGTTCTGTGCTATAGGTAGTCGTCTCATATTTTATGAACTTTCTCAGAGCACTGTTTTCAGACTTCGCTGTATGAGCAATACAAATGCAATGATCTGAATGTTTGTTAATGAGTGCATTAAAAGGGAAGGATCAAATACAAATAAAAAACATCCTCTTATATGTAAAGTAGCAAATCAAATGTCCTCCCTCATTTTATCTGTGCTGTTCCCCACACTAATATTATTATGTCCCCATGGTGACTTCATTGACAATATTGTGAGTTAGTAAATTGATCTCATGCCAGCTGCTCTACAAGGAAAACCTTAATGAATGCCAACCTTGAAACCCCAGTCACCAAGATTGATTTGAATAAATCAATGGAGTCCAACCCCTCTGCCTTATGAAACAACCTTTTGTTTGAGTGAATGCATTTAGTATTGTTGTAGTTCACTTACATTCCCTGTGTTAACCTCTGTCTTGAGGCTGACTGTTTGTTTTGTGACTCCACAGTAACCAAAATCCCAACTCCACCAAGCTGAAGGACACCATGTCGTCATTCCCTGGGATCGATAACGCCTGCCTCGACAAGTCCGATAACCCGTACGTCATCGCACCTCAAATGCCAGCTTTTCCCCCCCTGAGAATACTAAATGTGTCAGCGATAGTCTGTGTACCCGTGCTCAGTTTCCCTATGCACTCTACCCTTTCCCACATGTACGGCATTTTCATATTTCACTCATTGTCAATCGTTGCATGCCTCGTCATTCACCTAGTTTCATTTTACCTTTCTTCCTCCGTCCTATTCCTCCCGCTCTCTCACCCTGGTTTCGCTCATGTCCTTTCTCTCTATTTTCCTGACGCTCAGCTCAACGTATGTGGCTGAAAGCCCGCAGGAGCACTCTGCTTTGTATTCCATAAACGCTGTGTGTTTATAGGGGAGATTTCCCCCTTACAGGCACTTAAATCAATGTTGGCACTCATGAACCACACCTCGGAGGCATTTTAAAATGAGAGAGAGAGAGATGACAATGACTGAAAGGGTGCCGAGTGCTACATATACAGTTGTAGTTTTTGTAGGTTGTAGTTTTTACTCAATTTATATCTAAAGTAGCAGGTCTTTTATCTGTGTGTACAAGAGCACGGCTATTGTTCCAGTCTCTTCTTGAGCTGCACAAAGTGTCCCTGACAGCGTTTGGCAGAAAAAAAACAAAATGTGGGGGAGTTGGACAGCAACCCACTCAAGTAAATTTCACCCAATACAATATTACAGCACATATTGTACAGCTTTTGAAACAGATTTCAAGTGATATCAGAGAAAAATATTTAGGTCCTGATCTCACAAAATTCATGCAAGCTCACAGCCGCTGTATGAATGTTTACAGATTTTGCCAGCATACGCACTCAAGTTTTTAGCACTGATGCAAGCAATCATATCAAGTGAGGTTTCCGGATGTGTTCTGGAGTCTAGGTATAATCTTGTGGCATTATCATGCACTGCAGACGCCCATCATTCCACTGAGCCACCATTTCACTTTGTGAATTCTTTCCTTTTAAGGGTCTGCGCAGGAAGCACAAACAACTGGAGTTCCAGAGGGAACAGCTCCAAAGCATTTAGTGTCTGTAAATGCACCAGTCAGGAACAGGTGAGACTGTGTGTGTGTGTGTGTGTGTGAGTTGTATTGTGTGTTATGCATCTGTGTTTCTACACATGAATGTGTCTTCTGTGAAAAAGAGTCTCATGTATTTGTCTCTTCACTACACTGCAGATTTGTGACAGAGACAACTTCCAGCCCCCCCATAAGAAGATCCATTCATCTCATACTGTGTATAACCTGAGTGGCATCAATGTGGAGAACTACCTAGTGGCCACAGCAAATGACTTCATCAGGAACAGGTGAATGCAACCCGTGTTCACATCTGGTTGCCACATTGAGTGCCAATCAACTCTCTGATTGCGTCAACCTTATGAGGCGATGTGTCAAGAGAATCCAAGTAGTTAGCTTACATATTCTTTCACATTTATCAATTGCATTTCACATTATTACATCAGTTTGATGAATTCATTTTGTTTGAGATAGTTGGCAAATAATGTATGGGACTCTATGTTTTAAATTCAGAGTAGACGATTGACCCAAACCACAAAATATAGTGATTCTCCAAGTGTCCATTTAAAGACTTTCTTTTTCCTTCCAGTAAATAATATATGACAGCCAACTGGGAAGCTTTGGATAGTTAAAACTAGCAATGCTGCTCTTGTAAGGACAGTGTATTGTATTGAAAACAAGGATTTGCAGAAATCGAATTACCGGTAGCTGTTGACTGCAAACAATTCCATCTTCAAAGATGCTTTGAATGTGGGCTTTGCAGGTCGATATTGAAAACAAACGAGCCCAAAACACGGAGTGTCTTTCTTAGCACTAGTCAAAGCTCTTTGTTTGGGTGTATATGTGATTTGTTGGTATGGTTTCAGGTATGGCGGCTTTACTTTCGGCATGCCACTCCCTCCTGACTTACAGATGGACCTAACAGCGGTGCCCAAAAACCGTACTCTGTCTAAGGTAACTTTGTCTCCCTCTTCCCTGCTGCCTGTGTTCTCATCACTTTAATCTCTGCATTGATGAGTTGAAAGTTAAAGTTAAAACATAACATCATTTCCTAAAGTTGTTTGACGATAATAAGTATCTTTAAAGCTTTGGTTTCAAAACATTGAAAACTGTAGAGAAACTGTCTGTAGCAGTGCAAGTGATGGTTTCTGTGCATGTCTTGTTTGTGCTTGCATGGGTTTAGGTCTGGTTCAACCCAGAGGGCCACCACACAATGCCAGCATACTTAAACAGCCTCAGCAACCTCATCCTACGCTCCAATCTTCCAGCAGACAAGGATCCAAATAAATATGGTAAGCTGGAATAAAGATTGTAGAAAATTGGTAAACTGAGCTTTCAGTTGAATTGATCAAGTATTCGATAAATACAAATGCACTGACAGCAAAGAGCCCTGATGTTTTTTTTACATGCTAATATACATTAATTCCTGTGCATATTTGTTGATATTTTAGTTCTTTTAGGAAAGGGCTCCAGACATTATTTTTTGGTGCGATTGTCCTTTATTCACACAACACTCTCAGGTTATTGCAAAGGTTTGATGGCTGGGATTGTGCAAGAGGGATGCACACATCAGCATTGGTCAAATGTGTCTATGCAGCAATGTGCTTCTGATTGTGCATGTTGTATACTAAATATGACGAGAGCTGTAAACAGTGTGTTTACTCGTGGTTCATTTCCCAGGATTAAAGCCAGGGGGTGCTGTGTGTCCTCAGACTCACATCAGTATGCATGGTGAATACTGATGAGTGCCGCTTACTGGCCCACGTTTTCAGCACTGTTTTAGCTTTGTATCACCCTGACCATCTGCCTGCGGGCAGGCGTAAACACACACACACACACACACACACACACACACACACACACAGTAGAAGTGCTCATAAAACATATGGTGCATGCACAGAAGTACACATACACACACATTTCTTCCACACAGGCAAATAAAAGTGCTCGAGGGTAGAGTGAATGTTACCTGCAGACTCACAGCGGTGTGAGGGGTGCAGATCCAAGAAGATTGCTTTTCAAGGTGATGGTTTATCAGTCAAATGTGAAGCCCTAACCCTCGCATTGTGTACTGCAGTACCAACTGGGTTGGGATCCTTTAGAGGTCGGCATCAAACCGTTGTTTTTTCATGCCACCCTCACAGGACTCTCATATAACTGCTAACTTCCAGATGTGCCATCACACTCCCGCCCGCTGTCCACACTGGAGATTTTAATCCACAATTAAACAATTGTTTACTACAACTTTTTTTGATTGATGAAAAAAAAAAATTGATTGATGAAAAAATCAATCAAGAAATCTGCAGATGTATTGATGAGGAAAAATCATTGCTTGTTGCGTCTGTAGTCGTTTCCCATTGTGAAAGACTTGAGTAGTAGTTAATGATTACGGATCGGATTGGGATTAGCTGGCAGAACCCATCCATTCGGTGGAGCCCTGGGCCTCCAAGCTGCTCCACGGCTGTGCTGTGGGTTAACTCACACTCAGGAAATGTAAACAGAGACATGTGGGGGAGCAGTTCACGTCTGAGCATCTGGAAGACCCTGAAAAAATGATAAAGAAAATTCAATTTCCTTTGTGTGCACTGGCAAATGAAATCATCTTGCACTATATTTTTCAATTGCCTGTGTCGCTGCTCATTTGGTTCCTGTGCTGAAAAATAGCGCGCGTGTTGTTTCTATTTCTAACTCAATACTTTGTTTTATCTATTACAGCCATTTCAGTTTCCAGTCACCCCTATTTCGGCCGGGCGGATGATGAAGACTCGATGTAAGGCCTGCACTTTAGATTTTTCCCTCTACGGAGCTGACTTTCATTAATCAACAATATCACAATGACTGCACTTGCAAAATAGAATCTAATCAGCATTCTAAATGGTGAAAATATCCCCAAATTAGTCAAGTCATGAGGAATATTTTTGGCTGTTTGAATGAGCCCAAGTTAAATGATTGAATCATCCTACTTTTCAATTCAGCATATCAAAGTCAGGGTGGACTCAGGGCATGGAGGTACATGACAGCGCCGGTGTTTACCCATATTTGATTTTGTAAATGGATTTCCCTGAGCTTGCACTATTGATCAGAGTGCCGATATAATGAGTGTTTGCCCTGAAGGTGGCACAGAGGTGGATTGATTCTACCCCACTTCCCAAAATGAGTTTATTTAAAATACTCCGCATTCTGCTTCAGAGACCCAGACTGCAGAATCAGTGCTTCGGTGTTTGCTTGCGTGTATGAATGCAAACGTGTGTGTGTGTGCTCCAGAGGATAAAATCAAATAAATCATTACATGAGTGTATTGAGCTGACGTTGTGGCCTCATGAAGGTTGGTTCTCTCTGTCCAATTCACCAGCTATTTCCTTGAGTTTACTGCCCTTGGGTTTCTTCGTATACTCCACTTTTCTTTGTCCATTGTATTTACGTCGCTGTTTACCTGCTTCGGTACTGCAGCAGCCGCAAGTGCACAACTACGCCTCCGTGATACTCTGCATGCTTACTGATGCATTGATTTGGTCTGAGCCGTGTTAAAGATACAACAGGCTTATTGCTCAAAATGTCTTGATTCTCAGTGTGGAAGCTTTTCCCATGGGAAAGATACTAAGGTTATATTGGCCGTACTGCCAACACACTTGGTCAGTAGCTGCTGCTGCTGCTGGCTATCCTCTGTAGTTTGTGCTGCCCTCAAACGCCCACCACATCTCCCTTTCTGCTGTTCTGTCGCCTACCGACTCGGTCACACCGCCAGCTTCTTCCTCATCCTCATGCAGTTTATTCGGCGGAGTTGTGCCCCGGCCAGAGGCGAGAGTTAAAGGTACTACAGCTGCATGTAGGGTAGGAAAGAGAGCGTGGGAGATGAACAGGTAGCGGCATCGAGAAAGTTTGAAAGACTGCACTGGGTTGCAGAGTAACTGAGGGATCAAATTCTCAGCTGGTTGTCTGGGGTCTTGTCTGGACAAAAGGCTCTGCAGCCTCCCAGCAGCACCACTGGCTTACAGACTATGCAGCAAATAGCAGAGTGAAGTTGTTCTCTACACTGAGCCATCTGTTTCCTTTTACAGTTCATGTCTTGCGAGAGGCGAGGCACAAGCATCTCGTTTAACAAAGCTGTTTGTTATTAATGTATTTCCATTTATTGTGAGCCACTTCAGTCGTCCAAATGAGTCGGGTCCATGCAGGGAACAATATGATCGTTTGGAGGAGGCCATTGTTTTCGGAAAGGAATTACACCAGGTTGCCTCATCCAAAATGACTCTGCACAACGGAGTATATTTTTCACTTCTTTGTATCTAAACCTGTAGCTGCTGTAGCAGTTAAAGTAAAAGAGTACAGACAAATTTAACACGCAGGAATATAATGAGCTTCAATGAAGTTGATGTAGTTGAATAATAATTCACTAATTACGGACATGGCTGACAATTAATGACAGCAGTTTTGTCACTCTCGTCTGAATGTTTCTATTTTTTCCTCAGTGTCCAGGGAATGCTCCAGATCATGGTGGCTATGTGTGTGCTGACGGGTTTTTCAATCACGACAGCCAGCTTCGCCATCTATGAAGTCAGCGAGCACCACAGTGGCTCCAAGCGGCTCCAGCACATCTCTGGCATCAGCGAGCCCTTATACTGGGCTGTGAACTTCTTTTATGACATGGTAACATCCTTTAATCACCTAACAGGAGACCCAAACGGACGTCTCACTAACCTGTCAAATGTAGTCGAAACCTTAATTAATTGCTCAAAATACACTTATATATTATATATAATTATAAATGGATGAATATATTATTGACTCAACGTGCCTTCGTGTTGTTGCGTCGCGTCCTGTCTTTTTCCACAGGTCATGTATTTGATCCCTGTGACTTTGACTGTGGCCGTGATTGCAGTCTTCCAGGTTCCAGCATTCACAGATCGGCAAAATTTGGGTGCTGTCGCCCTGCTTCTGGTACTCTTTGGGTGAGTGATTTCACAGGGACTTCACGGGGTTGATTTACAAAGCCTACTGATAAAGCGACCTGACGATGAATCGGGCCATGCGGCCGAAACATTTGAATTATTCAGAGACAAAACCACTGTACTAACTTATTTTTTTACCGCAACTATTTTTTCAAGTTTTTATTTCTGTAGCTCCGGTGATTAGTTAAATCTGTTATTTTAACATTGCACTCAACAATTACTAGGATCTTAAACTGCAACTGTGCCCCCTTCTCTTTCCGCTTCCTAGATGGTTGGGTAAGAAAACTAAATAAGAGCTGAAGTGACAGACGCACCCACAAATTTTTTGATCAATCATAAATACCATAAATGTCCTAAAAGCAGTTCAGAGCAGTTCTTTATGATATTTATATACAATCACACAAGGGACCAACAACATGGGAGGGGAGACTTTAAGGATTGGAGGAACAAAGAAGAGCTTGTTTCAACCTGTATGAGTGCTTTTTGTTTCTTGTTTTTATCAATGGTGCAATGTTCCACGTTCTCAGCATGACAAAATATATCTCGTCTGTTCCGATCCAAGTGATTGCATCAAAAGAACACATCGTTTGATGCAGCAGGACAATGACCCATACACCCACACATCCAAGGAGTTTTTTTTTTATGGTCAAAGTAATTTGATCAATTAAAGGTTTCTACATCTTCAAAATAATGTCCTCGCATACACTCTATTTTCTAGCTTCCGCTGTGTGTTACTTTGTGACGAGCACTGAGCTTCTGCAAACACAAACACGGCTCAAAAAAAAAATGAATCTTGCAAAGACAGATGGCGTTAGGACTGAAAAGCTGATAGAAAATTCACTACCAACATGTTTCTCCTACTCAAGCCAAAGTCAGGAGAGAGACGGAGGGAGGGGGATCAGGCAGCAGCGGTTCTAGTGGCAATAACAACACGACTTAGTGTGATCTCACGCTACCAAGGATTTACATCCGACAATGAGATTTAGATTTTTGGAAAGGTGCCAGACCAATGACGCACCATGCTTCCCCACAGATGGATTACTGCAACTGTTAACATGATTCCCTCAATGTAGCTGAAACTTAGTCTCCTATGTTTCCTGTTACCGTCGTAGGCCTCGTCCCCAGCCTTAAATGTTAGGAGGCCAAGTCAGCACTCTGATTCTCATTTATCAGGCAGATGTCTCCCTCCCAAGCAATGAATAATCACATTCTGTCAGGCGGCGCCCACCTGGTCCAGTCTGCAGCCTTCCTGCTTCTCTTCCTTGTCATGGCTTGGCTCCCGCAGTCTGCCTACCAAGCAACTTTTTTTTTTGGGCATTGCACACAGATGCTTTGTCTCTGTCTGGCTCTCTCTCTGTTTGTTTCTGCCGCTCTCTTTTCCCACCCTACTTTTTCTTCTGCTTCCTCTCTTTCTCCCTTCGCTCTCTTTCTCCCTTCGCTCTCTTTCTCCCTTCGCTCTCTTTCTCCCTTCGCTCTCTCACACCCCAATCAAATTGAACTTGCAGATTATTTGAGAGAAAAGAGAGAACAAAAAAAATAGGATGTTCTGCCACCAGGGGAATAAAGGGAGAGGTAATTTATCTTCCTCTCTTTTGGCATCATGACTTGATGTTTACCCTCCTCATGGTGTGGTATTTTTCCTCCTTCCCTTTTCAGTATTCTTAGGTGCCTTTTTTCATCAGGCTCACAGCTGCCCTGTTTAGTCTGTGAAAGGCCTGATCCACTTCAGTTCAAAAAGATGCAAGGTCATGTCATTTTAGACGGTGCATCTGTGAGGAGGGCTGGTTGAATTTTCCATATCCACTTTGAATGTTTGTCCCTGTGGGTTTTCTGTATTTTGAAGCAACACAGCATATGCTAATGTGTGTGTGTGAGACGTTATTTTCACTTGATGCTGTGTTTAAAGTATCCTGTTGTTGTCAATTCCTTAGGTGGTCTTCGTTCCCCTGGATGTATCTGTTGTCAGGCGTCTTCAAAGATGCAGAGATGGCCTTTATCGCCTATGTGTGCATCAACCTGTTCATCAGCGTCAACACCATCATATCCACCTCCATCCTATACTTCTTGGGTCAAATTTCAATGCACAACCCTGAGGTCAGTACCTGAGTCAAGATGCCTTTTTTTTTTAAACTGAATATCTGAAGTAGTTAAACGCACTCTTAAATGTGTGATTGTTCGCTCCTTGTAGCTGCAGTGATATGGCGTGACAAGGGCAAACATACCTCTATACAGGGAAGATTACAATTCAGGATGAGCTCTCAGCACTGCATACACGGTTTTATGTGATTTCTTTGAGTGGCGC
This sequence comes from Lycodopsis pacificus, assembly GCA_028022725.1. Taxonomy (NCBI): domain Eukaryota; kingdom Metazoa; phylum Chordata; class Actinopteri; order Perciformes; family Zoarcidae; genus Lycodopsis; species Lycodopsis pacificus. Next base: position 10,180,376 of record CM051688.1, on the reverse strand, counting down.
CGAGATCTAAAAGTGGCCGATTTGAAAGTTCATATCAGTGGTATATGCCGTTGAATCAGAGTGGTATGCCATCCATTCATTGCACATCAGCAAATACGAAATCACTTTATTGTCAATCTCGGCGCCACTGCTCTCTTCTTACCCTTCTCAATGTCTTTTGTTCTGTTCTTCCATGCTGCAGTTCATCCAGGAGATCTTCAAGAGGCTGAGCCAAGCCTTCCTAATCTTCCCCCAGTTCAACTTTGGGAACGGGCTGATGGAGCTGGCCAGGAAGAACATAGAAGTCCAGCTGCTTAGTGGCTACGGCATTGACGCCTATCTGAACCCATTCTCCACGGATGCCCTGGGCTGGATGTTCATCTCCTCTTTCATTCAAGGCTTGGTGTTCTTCACTCTGCGCCTTCTGCTCAACAGATCGCTCATACGCAAAGTCAGGTGAGAAAAGCAAAAGCCTTAGATGGTGTGGCGGTAACTGCTGTGGTACACATCCAATCTTGTAATTGTGAATATTCTGTATATAGAGAATATGCATACGAGCGGTTGAATACGCATAAAAGCCCTTTACAATAATTCAAGAAAGCAATAAAAAAAGTTTACTTTTTTATATTTCTTTATTCAAAAAGAACTAAGAAAATAATTGAATAATATTGGGCCCCAAAAGATATCAGAAGCCTGATCCACTTAGGTGAAAGCATAGTCAAAAATGTTGACTCAATCACAGATTCTGTGTCTCTGCCAGTTACTCACATCAACTTCACACTTAGTATTAATAAAAAAAATACTTTTGCAGGAATCTAATATGGGGCAGAAAGACGGTGCCAGTGGTGGCTTGTGAGGACGAGGACGAGGATGTGGCGGCTGAGCGCCTACGGGTGTCCAGTGGAGCGGCCAGCACAGACATACTGCAGGTCAACCAGCTGACTAAGGTCTATCAACAACTCAAGAAGAAGGTCCCTGCTGTCAAGAAGCTCTCCGTGGGCATCCCTGCTGGAGAGGTAAGCCTTTACACATAGTAGGAATATTAACTACTAATATAACGAACAGGGCATCCCGTAATTTATGACTGGCGTCAACCTCTTGTGACAATAGCATTGACATCTCATTGCAGGGTAAACACCGTGTAACCAACATCAGGTTTGGCCCTGTTCTATTTAGGTTGGCCAGGGCCCAGGTATTGGCCAATGCTGGCTTACTAGAATGATTGACACGCTAAATAGAACGGGACCATAATTAATTGTGTCAATTACACCTGTGTTTACCCTGCTATGACCTGTCAAAATGGCTGCTGTGATAAGGGTCTTTTGCTTAAGAGTTGTAAATATATTCTGGTCACTTTGTGCAAGGGAATAGCAAAGGCTTAACTTACATTACAGCTTCCTGTTGGTGTTATGCTACTCAACACAGTTCACAGTTGAGTTACAATACCAAGAAACACATTTGAGGACTATTGGCTACTTTAAAGAAATGTAGGTGTATTTACATGTTAACTAAAATAGATCTCTGCTGGTTCTGTAAATGTCAATATTTGCCATTACAAATATAGTCTGTGAAATAATATTGCAGTTCTGTAAAGTGGAGAAAAGCTTCGGGATTACTAAGGAATGAGTGTTTGTTTACAGTGCTTTGGTCTGCTGGGAGTAAACGGAGCAGGAAAAACTACCACCTTCAAGATGCTGACTGGAGATATTAGCCCCACTGATGGCACGGCACAGATCAGGGACTGGGATGGGTAAGCTGATCATGCATTTATTTCTTCATCATCACATACAAACTTGGGGAAAATCTACTTTAGATTAGCATGAAAAATTGTACCGTTTGAGTAAGAATATCAATTTGTTTTTGCGATCCCTTTTCTTAAGAGTTTACCTAGCTTATTCAGTTAGACCCTGCACCCCAAACACATAAAGGTCATCTTACAGTAAAGAAAAAGAAGATGCATAAACAGATTTTTGAAAAACAGATTTTATTTATCTTCATATATTTTATATTTCACTGGCTGCAGGCCATATTTGCCCTCTTGCTTTTCCTTCCGTGTATTCATATGAATCACTGTAGACAACACGACAGAAGCTATCACAGGTTTTTGGCTTTTGTTTCAACAGGTGCACAAGCTGCATTGTCTAATGAAGCTGAGCTGGATTAAATTTGCATAAAGCAAATATCCACAAATGTGGAATGTTATTGCCTCCCATCAGCCACAGCGTGATAGTCAATGGTTTGGGTTATAGCAAGTAGATGCTTTGTGTAATACACATATCTCAGTCTTCTTTACAGGTATAAACTGCACTCCTTTCTGCCTCCCTATAACCGCTCTGTTAAGCTGTTTGGTGGGTATTCCCAGCAGGCAGCAGGGCCGATGGAACACCCTACACATCCATCTGCCCTACACCATGTGGTGGATGCCATTTAAGAGAATATGTCTTTCTTTGTCTTCTTTTTCCCCAGGCGGTTGGTGGACATTATGGAGTGCCGTGACAAGGGAATTAACATCGGCTACTGTCCCCAGGTGGACGCGCTGGACAATCTGCTCACTGGAAAAGAGCACTTGTACTTCTACGCTCGCATTCGAGGCATCTCAAAGAGGGAGATAGACGGGGTAAGGAAGCGCTGCAGACTAATCTCTTTTTCAAAGCTCCGGGTAGTGGCAACACCATCCACAAAATTTCACGGGATCTGTTATATATATTTAAAGGTGCACTCCCACTGCAGGACGAGTAACTGTTGACGCTTCTATGCATACCCAATCAGAGGGTGTGAAGTGTTGAGCGATATGTGCTGAAAGTTGTCCTATCTGGGGCAAAATGGGGACGCTTTTGTTGTAAACTCGTGCAATCCAAACCGAATTAAACTGACGCTGTATGCTTCGCTGCAGACACATTTACATTTCAACAATACTTTGATGATGAGAGGATCTCATTTGACGTGTCACTTTAGCCCCATTCTTCTCATTTATCTTCGTGAGAACTAATCAATCTTGCCTCTGTGGTGATTACTGAGTGTGCCTGTCTTTCACTGCTGCTGCTGACATGAGAGGAATCCGCAGAACAACCAATCACAGATGTGTGATTTCTGATTTCCCGTGTTGATTTTTTTTCTCCCCTAAAAAAAGGAAACCGAAAGTAAACAGGTCTATGTATGGATATATATCAGATGTGTGCAAATGACAAATCTAAATTGCGTGCATAAAAAAAACATCTCTCTACGTTTGTCTCTCCCTCTCTACACCATTTTACATTTTTGGATGCAAAAGTACAAAACATTGACTCTCTCTGACAATCTGTCATGTTACAAACGGAGTCATGCCCACACATTAGCAAGGATGCTGGTCGACACACAGACAGACACGAGTGAAGCACAAAAATGGATCTGTCTCTCCCTAATCGGCTGTTGTTACAGCTCCTCTTCTCTGGTCAGGATAGCGACAACAATGGTTATAATGGCCACATCATCGGTGTCGGGCTAATTCACAAAGATGAGGTTATATATAGAGTTCCTCTAATGTTGTGTCCCACTGAGAGTCCCCTAGCTGTGGATAATGAGACAAGCCTTAATGGGGTCATTTCACATTGACATGGTTTTGTCAGGCTTAATGAGCTGTTACATCAAAGGTGATAGAAAGCGGCTTTTATGAGAGAACATAAAAAAACAACATAGTGTATTGCGATGCGACGCAGTCAGTTATATGCTGTGTTGCCAGGGCTGGTAATTCAAATGTAGCTAATGATACTGTGTATTCTCCTAACGTATGTAATGTCCTACAGTGTGTTCTAATAACCTGGATCAGTGAACTCAGAATTATATGGAAAAAAATCAACACTAAAGGCAAATCCTCTTCCAGAGAAAAAAGCAGATCCTCGTAAGTGAACGGAGCTATATCTGCTTCATTGGTCTGGTTCCCCAACTTGCCAACTGATGGGAAAGAGGCTAAAGCTTACCGATGGCGAATCACCTCAAACTATTTGAACATGAATTTGTGTTTACAGCACAATATTTCATGTGATTAATAGGCCAGCATAGATATTTTAAGGGACTGAAATAGTTATGATCCATTAAAGGTTTTGTTAATTCCTGCTTTCAATGTGCTTTGAAGCACAGGATAAATCTATATGCAACAAATACATTATGCTGCGTCAGTTCCTGGCATCATTGTTGTACATACAAAATGAAATATGCATGGTGGTGGGACAGATGGATGCCTCAGTTCTTTGCAGTGCAGCTGTACCGAATAAGAGGCAGCAATAACACAAATGAACGTCAAGTAGCCAATGAGTTGCAGAGCCACCCTTTTCCTTCAGACAATCTTTGTGTAAATCCACCGTGTCATGCTGTGATCGGGGATATCGCTGTGGGTATTGGGATAGCGGAGTTGATGGATTAAAGGGATGGGAAATCAACTTCCTGGTGGGGTTAAGATCTGACGCAGCCACAGTTGGAGGATTGACTCCATCTTCATGTGCATGACACTAGGGAGCAGCCTGCTGGTCTATGGAATCATCTCATATTCCAGTGTGGTCATAGAGCCATGCAGAGCAGTCATTAAGTCCCAGCATATGACTACTGGACCATGACATCGCCTACATTGATTAGGCGCTTGCGGTAGGCACGGGTTGAACGGTTTCCATTGCCTACCATATCAATTTATTTGGAAGAAGACAAAGCGAATAGTGTTACCTAAATCTATTGTTTTATATCACATCAAACTGTAAACCTTTTTCATATGGTGTTTGTTAGTAGGTTCATTCGGTGTGTAATCCCCTGCATGTTGTCTTTAAAGGTGGTGAACTACCTACTGAAGAGGCTGGAGCTGAGCTACCATCGGAACATCATTACTGATAGTTACAGCTGCGGCACCCGCAGGAAGCTCTCCACTGCGCTGGCTCTCATTGGACATCCGCAAATCCTACTCCTGGTGAGGACACACCTGTTCGTGCCTCTGTAGCGAACCCATTTAATTGCCTAACTCGCCAGCCGACAGCACATATTAAACAAACTATATACTACTGTTCTTCCTGAGGGATCTTTGAAGTAAAGTAGATATTGATCCCCTAGACTTGACAGATCTCATATAGTTAATTAGCTTGTTTCCTCAGGCTCACCCAAGGGTAGTCTTCCCTGTTAGCTTTCAACTTTTCTTCTACCGCATGTGTCTATTAAATTCTCCCTCCTCTTCCTCCCTTTCCTCATTTGTGTCCTCAACTCGGTCCATTTATTTTGTGTTCTCTTTCCCTATCCTCTTATGAATTTACCCTCTGGTCGTTCTTGTTGTCTTCGTCTTTCTTTATTCCCTTACTTTTACCTGTTTTTGCTTTGTAACACGTGGCCTCCCATCTCCCTGCCTATTTTGCAACGATGCATTTGTGTTTACTCTGCCCTTGTTTTTCCTCTTCTCCTACGGTATATACTGCACACTGCTTGCAAAGCACTGCCTTCCTTAATTGACTCCTTGTTTTCCCTTGATCTCTCAATCTTGATTTTAACCTTCCACTCTTTCTTTTTGTTTACACATCCTACTATCCTCTTCTCATTCCTCCTCTCTCCACAGGATGAGCCAAGCTCTGGCATGGACCCTCGCACCAAGCGTCACCTGTGGAAAATCATCTCTGAAGAAGTGAAAGGAAAATGCGCCGTGGTCCTCACTTCTCACAGGTTAGTATCATGTACATACAGCTGCTACAGTGTATTTTGAATACACAGATTGTTTAGGATCAGTGCTTACAAGTACTGTACTAAAAGTACGTTTTTTTGTGTTATTTCTATGTGTCAACAGGCATGGCTAATTACTGTACGATATGCTCAAAGGGTCCTAGTGTGACCTTTGATGTTTCTCTCTTTGTCTCCGTCTCTCAGCATGGAGGAGTGTGAGGCACTGTGCAGCCGTCTTGCGATCATGGTGAAAGGTCAATTCCGTTGTCTGGGCTCCCTGCAGCACATTAAGAACAGGTTAGTGACCTCTGCTCAGCCATGACTGCTCGTCCCGCTCTGCACCAGCAGCCTCCTATTCTTCCCCCTCTGCTCAATTTTACTTGTAGCATTGTCCTCCCCACTCTCAGACATGTAATAACACAGTCCTTTGCTTGTAAATCTCCTTTGTGCAGGTTCGGCAGCGGGTTCACTGTGAAGATGTACTTGGCCGAGGCCTCCAGTGACGCCGAGGCAATAACTGGCTTCATGCGAGACAGATTCCACAGCACATACCTCAAGGTGAGCCGTGCCAGTAATCCAAAGTAGTTAAGAGTTCTTGGTAGAGAAGCTATTTTTGCTAAAGAGTTCAGGGAGCATGTAAGGAGAATTCATTTATAATATTGGACTGCTCAAATGAGTATGAACAGCTGTTCACTCAGTTCAGGAATTTCTGTTTCACAAAGAGCATATTTCAGAATATGTAACCTTCTACTTGTGCATTCTGTCTCAACACGCAGGACCAGCACTCCAATATGGTGGAATACCACGTACCAATTGCTCCAGGAGGGGTGGCTGACATCTTTGACCAGCTGGAGTCAAACAAGAATGCTCTGCAGATCAAACACTTCTCTGTGAGCCAGACCACACTGGATGAGGTGAGAAAAAGAGACATAATCGGAGAGGGAGGGGGGGGGGGGGGACTAGCGTGAGGCTTTGTAGAGGTGGGTGGATGGCAGCGAGGGACAAAAAAAAAGGACAGGAGATGAGAGACGAAGAGAGACGGTGGGAGGAGAAGCGGGGACAGAAGAAAGCTGAGTGGGAGTGAAAGATTGAGTTGAAAAAGTTTAAAAGAGGCAGAGGAAAACTGACAGAGGGTATGCCTCAGGGAAAATGAATGGAATATGAGTTCGGGAGAGAATCCATGAGCTTTATATGCAGCCAGATATTCTTCAACTACTCTGCCCTTCTGGGGCTCTGGGATTGGAAGATGCCATAGAAAGAATAAATAGAGGGGGATCGGGAAGGACAACTAGCCAGCAGATTAACCAAAATGATGTGGTTCAGAGAAAAATAATTGTCTTTTTTGTATTAGCATGGCACTTACATTATTGCTGAACCTTCATAGGTCTTCATCAACTTTGCCATGGGAAATATCGCCATGGAATCCATATCGCTGAACAGCGACGACGGATCTGATGACCTGGACTCCATCAAGGCAGAAGAAACATAGAGCTGACTGCCATCTCCTCTTTGCCATTTCTCGCCAATGTCTACTGTGAAATGGAAGACAATATCTGTTTGTATTAAATCTGCACTTACTATAAATGTTAAAAATAATATGTTGTGATCTAAATAATACTGAAATATTGATTATTTCTTGAAAATGTCTTGACTGATCACGTGAAAGATAACTTACATTTGTATCATTAGCAAATTGAACTATTAATGGAAGGCACAAGGGCAGATGTGCAAACATGCATGAATGACAAAATGTGATAAATTGAGGTCTTCTATCGAACAGGCTACTCACCTGTTTACCTTTAATTAAACAGATTTTATTATTATGAAGGATAATATTAATCATGTAGGCAATTCAATTATCTTTGGTTGGGGCACTCTTCACGATTAAACTATACAGTAGCAAATTAAAAAAAGCACTATTCTCAATTAAGAGTGATTTTGATGAATGTACTGAATATTTCATAGACTTTTGCCTGTTTATGGATCAATTCCAAGCCTATTTTTTATTATTCTAATAAATATATATTTCAAATGCAACTGCTGTGTTTTGCCTATTGTGCATCTTATGTTTGAGCATCAGATCACATTCAAAATCTTTGATTTTACTGTGGTAGACCTAAAGCACTAACATTCCAGCTGATTTCTTATGATGATTTCATTGAAATTACAAATCAGTCATAAAGTCAGTGTACTGAGGACAATATAGTAGACAGGAAAGCCAAAGGGATACGGATATGATAAAAAAGGAGAAAATAATAGGCTAAACACATGAACATGTTGAGTAAAACTTAAGCAAAAGCTACACAGATGACTCAACTTTTCCTGCAGACCTTGCATTGAGGCCACAGCATGGCATTAAAACTGACACTGAAAACATACATTTGCTTCACAAATTTGTATACACACGAACACATTGTTTATAATTTGACACGTAATGCATAATGTCACATCTCTACTGGGCAATCTATGAAATATAAATCAACTGCAGAATTGTGTTTTTAGTTACAAGATTGCACAATCACTCAAATTATTTAAATTAACATCTAAAGTTTTTAACGTCATGACCGGGGGTGTGCCGAAACCTACGTAATCACGTCATAGTTTTGGCGACTTCCGTAAATCTTTGGCGCGAGATGCAAGTATCCCGGAAGCAAGCTCGGTTTGTTTTGTAGCCTGTCATTCATAACAGAAGACACACAGTTCTTCTAATCATGGATAATGATGTCCTCGTACAGGAGAATGACTGGAAGAACACTAAGGAGGCGGTTAGGAACTTTCGACAACTGCTGCTTTGCTCTAAATGGTAAGAAAACGTTAACGTTACTGTAGAAGTGAGTTAAACGTGTGTCCGGTGGAAGGTTAACGTTTCAGCTTTTGTTGCGTATCGTTAACAATACAATAAACGATACAACCAGACGTTATTATTCACAGTACCGTACAACGTTTACGGTAATCAGTCACTTTACGTGGACACGTAATGTTAAGCGTATTTGCAGAAAAGCAAAGACGCCAGATGTTTAAAATACATTTGGATCGTCCATTCTGCAACAATAACACAGAAGTACAGACGGAGACAGCTGTTTAGGGGTTGTGTGGTTTGCGAATAGTGGGTTGATTTAGTTTAAATTAGTGGTGGGACCACTTAGCAGGATGTGACTGTGCGGAGGGATAGGCTGTGTGCTGGGGCGCTCCATTACCTCCAGCATGGTGGCAAGAGGGTGAATAGTCTGTGAGAAGTGTTGCTTCAGCTGGTGGCTATTGAGATGTGGACTCTGTGCACAGAGTTCATATATACGGTCTGGTATTCAAATGGTGCTCTCTTCTGTCTCTACTATGCGATTACCAAATCAGACTGTAGTGCAGCAGCTCATGATGATCCTGAAGGGTGGAGAGGTTCACACCCCTCAATACACAAATGGGCTTTTTGTGTCTAGATGGCCTTTCCACAAAACCCTTAGTCTTTAAAGATAAAAAAAATGCCAATCCACTAATATGTTGTGAATGAGAAGTCACACATGCTCCACTGATACCGACTCGTTCCTTAACATGTGCTATAAAGTCTATGTATGGCTACACCAGTGTGGTAGAGTGGGTTTCTTACTCTGACTACGGACCACTTCTAAATGTTTTGTCTCTTTTCCAGCTCTCTTTTGATGACTGAGCCTGTGTGTCTCGGAATGTGCGAGCATATGCTGTGCAGGTAATGCAACCTCGGCTAAATGTATTTTACTCCGACACGCTCACTAACAAATGACCTGTCCCGTGGTGGACATTTCAGATTCCTCAAATCACAGGTGTAACTAACAATGCTAACTGTGGCTCCATTCTATTTAGGTGTGCAACTCATGCTGGTTCACTAGAACACTTAAAGGGAATATAGCCATGATACAGTTTAACTTTTTCCTGCTACTACAAATTTAAATGTCCACAGTGACGTGAAAAGTAGCTTAGTTCAGTTGGATTGTATTCCCTACGTATAAAAAGAAGTAATTGCCTAATTTTAATTATGTGGTTAGCAGAGTCATATTCTGTGAATGACAACTTAAACGGCACTATTTACACAGACATTTAATACAAATAAATTACTAAATATCCATGACAGTGGCACGGTGCTTTGTTTACCGTGTTGAAAGTCTTGAAGGCAATTACTGTCCCGATACGATAGGCGTAAACTATACCCTCAATTTATTCCTTCTCTTCATGACCGAATGGCCTTAAAAGGTAAGTCAATAAGCTCATTGTGTTTCTTTTTTTACTCAACTGTGAAGGGAACTCCTAATCCAAGCTGTGGTTTATTGCCCTAGGTCCTGTGCCGGCCCCCAGGCAGGAGATGGCTGTGTGGTGTGTCAGAGTCCAGCGTGGGTGAAGGACATCCAAATCAACAGGCAGCTCAGCAGCATCGTAACGCTCTTCTGCGGTTTGGAGTTCCTGCTCAATCCCGTAGAACAACCAGGTAGATGGTAGCTCCAAAGCCGAATTCACGAGTTATGTTCTAAAATCCCGTGTGTCTCCTTCATTCGCTTTCTCCACCACGCTCGTCTGCTCCCCCCCCCCCCCCCCCCCTTCTATCAATTGTTGACTGAAACAGTTAACATTCTCCCTCTGCCAATCTAATCTCTGCATGACATTATTAGTGGCTTGTTCCTGTGCTTTATTATCTTTCTCGGCCATCCAGCATCCCGGTAATGACAGTGATTATGCAGTTCAATTAACTATGGTGCTGTTTAGTTTCAGCTTTAACATAGAACTACAGGGTAGTTAAAAAGTGAACACATCGCCAGGCTGTCTAGATTTTACCAAAATACCTAAAGGTTTAAGAAGTCGATTGGGCAATTTTCTACTTCTTTCAAATGTCAGTATTATTAGCTGTGCTTCATTTTACGGGTCGGTTGTTATTCCCTTTTCATCTCAACATCTCAACAGATGCAAGGTGATTACCGGTACAAATACAAAGCAAGAAAATGAAAGATGCAAGTGGGGAACTTTTTGTTTTGTTGAAACAGTTTTTTTTCCATTGCAGATTCCTCTGTAGCCAAGAATCAAACACAGCCTCAAAGCCCGGTCATTAAACAAAAGAAGAACATCAAGATCTGGTTCAGCCCACGCAGCCGCAAGGTACGCTGCACGGTGGAGACACCTTCAGAAGTCCTTGTACCGGAGAGCACGTCTTCTCGACAAACGGCCGCAGCGCAGCAAGACGCCGTTACTCACCGACGCCCGGACCTGTCAGTTTTCAATTTCACCTCGTCCTCCCAAGACTCTGACTCATCGTATTCTCAAAGACGCCAGAATGCAAACGGAAAGAAGGGGTCAACTAAGAAACAGGCAGCCGTCAGGAAAGTGCAAGGAGCCGCTCGGACCACGCGGAAACAGACCAAGCAGAAGATGAAGAAGCAGAGACTGAAGGCTATAAACCAGCAATGGGGGATCACCAAGGAGGCAGAGGCTTCAAAAGAAAAGGAGCAGCACTGCGCGGAAGGGTCGACGAGCTCCAGTAAAAAAGTTTCCTTCGTAAGCCCTGCTGTCACGTCTGACGAGCCGCAACCTATAGTACCGCAGGGGAGCACTAATGAACTCGGCCCTGGCACGAGCACTACGAGGACGAGTCTCTTTGAAGGCGGCGTCGCTGTACTCGACGACCAAACCCAGCCTGGTCAGGGAATGTCGGACAGTGAGGTCAACGTATCGCCCGCAAAGCATTCATCGAAACGATCCAGAGTGGAGGAGAAGGTTGCCGTGTTGGAGACCACACCGAAAAGGCCCCGGGCTTCCCTGGGCCGGCGGAGAAAATCACAGATGTCTCCAGCTGTCCTTAACCCTCTTTCTTCGTCTAGCCCCAGGTGTGATAAGGGCATCAAAAAGTCAAGAGAAGAGCAAGGAGACAGCCCCTCTGTCCGAGCCACAGCCGGTAGAAAATCTCCATCTACTCCGGCTGGACGAGCAAGCTCGGGGAGCCCCGCGGTTCTGAAGAGGAACCACAAGGGAGAGACCCTGCTGCATCTAGCTGCTATAAAGGTCCAGAGGTTTCTGAATAATTCACCTGTTGCGTTCTACAAACGCGAATTGTAAAACATTTCTGAAGTAAAGCGACAGCAATAACAGCTGAAGTCTTCAGATGATCAGGCGTTCACGTTTCGGTCTGTTGAGAACAGACCGTCTTGCAGTAATCCTTGTAAACCGCAGTAAATCCCCCCCTCTGGGTACAAGACAAGGTAATCAATGGCCCACTGTGGAGTGCGATTGATAAACGGCAGCGCTTTGGCACGCTGGGATCAGCTGCTGTGTTTGTAGAGTTGCGTTTGCGGGTCTAATGCTCTGACCTCCGGTTTGTTGTTCTCCCTGGGTCCTGCAGGGAGATGTAGAGGCTGTCAAGGAGCTGCTGGACCAGGGGGCTGACCCGAACCTGAAGGATCACGCTGGGTGGACACCTCTGGTAAGACTAACTCACCAAGTGATGCGTCTGTAGACCTGTGTTTGTGGTGTTGAAAAGCTATTGTTAAGGGAACATCGTTTTTCTACACCGGTGGGTTCTTAATCTCTCCTTTTGATGGGAGAGATTTGAGGTGTGTTCTGTCAATAACGTGTCATTTGTTTTACACGCTTTGTGACTCTGATGACAAAACGTTTTCCAACACAGATTCAGCTGCAGCTTCTCTGGGCAACATTTATATCGTGCCATTTACTATTTATTGCATCGTCTTCTTCAGTAAACCAATGCTGAGTCACTGTGCCCTGTGTGGTTATTATGAATATGCCATGCGAGCTCTTAGTTGTCCTCTAAACGGCTGTATTTATTACATCGTCTCCGTCCCAGCGCCCCTTTCTGCTGTGAGATGTTGTTGTGCCGTTTATCTTGAAACGCAATAAAATGATCTGTACTGTTGGGGAACACAGCCACAAAGACTTTACGTTAACTTTTCATTCGCTGGTAAAGTAGATCACAAAGAAGGCTTCCAGGATGTGTGACTAAGCTGTCATTTCTGGTTTTGTATATATTCCCTAGGGGTGGGAATCGCCAGAGATCTCACGATACGATATTATCGCGATACGATATTATCACGATACTGCGATATTATCACGATACTGCAATATTCTGAGTATTGTGGGAACATATATTGAGATTTATTACGTTTTTCAACTTCAAATTATGTCCCCAAAGGAAAACTGTGTCAACAACATGTTTTGTCTGAGTTCTTTCTCAGATGTCTCCATCTTTGTTTCGACCAACTTCCTACCAATCACGCACGCAGACCCGGCACCTCTGCTGACCTCGCCAGAAAACAACTCAGCACCATCTAGTGGACTGAAAAAGCAATTGATCTGATCTGATTTGATTTTTGTTTTTTTGATTTAAAAAAAAAAAATAGTTTATAAAATAAAAGATCGATACTTGGCGTCCGTGTATCGATATATCGCCACGCAAAATATCATGATACTATGCTGTATCGATTTCCCCCCCCACCCCTAATATTCCCATACATTTAACTCTTTAAATCACCTACCTCACCTAGAATAGTATCAACTGGAAAATACGGCTGTGTTATTAGGATTCCTTCGGTTTGTTCCAGCATGAAGCCTGTAACCTGGGTCACCTGGTGGTTGTGGAGGTGTTGGTCTCAAGGGGAGCCCTGTTGAACACACCCGGCTATGAGAACGACTCTCCGCTCCACGACGCTGTGAGGAACGGACATCCGGCCGTTGTCAAAATGCTGCTGCAGTTCGGAGCCTCGCGGAACATACTGTAAGTGCTTTTTTTTCGTACCTGCAGTTTGTTGGTTTTTACAGGTGAGATGCTGTCATAACCCTGTAACAACACTTGTGTACAGTACTGCAGACAGAGAGTCATCATAAAGGGTTGCTACGTGTCAAAGGAATCGCATAGATGCCGTGTTTTGAGCTAAAAACAAGATCTTTGAAAAGACGTGTTCGAAGCAGAACCTTTTAATCTAGTGCTTTGCATTCTAGTCCCAGCCACATGCGTCCTCCATATAGAACATGTATGCACCACGAGCTGTAGTTTTGATGACTAGTGTTTAAAATGCAGCAGCCTCCACACATGAAGACACAGCTGAGCACTGCTGCTGGATAGAATCATGATGTTGTTAAGAATGCTGCATGTTTCTCCTCCATCTACATTGTGACTATTTAAGAGTACGTATGTGTTTTGGAATCAAAATATAATCTTATTACGTATAATATGCTGTGTTATGAATAATTTAATGTGTACTACCATGAGTAACCTACAAAAAAACAAACAGTGAATCCAATTCAACATTTTTGTATTAAATACTATCTCACTATTATGACAATTTGAGAATTGTAAATTGTTGTTGGGAATGTGTCAGTGAGGTACATTGGGACATTATTATGTTAATATATTAACTTGTATATTAAATATTACAAACGCCTTTCGCAGTTCCATTAGAGCTCAAATTTCAACAAAAACAATATTTTAGGTAAGTTGGTGTTTATTGCATCGCTGTTGTATCTCATTGCATCACACCGTGAAGGCTCTTCTGTTATTCTGGACCAGTGTTTACGTTCTCCTTCAGTACATCAGCGCACCGTTCATTCAGCTCTTTTATTATCACAGACGGGCGCGTGCTGGTGCAGCATGTCGGCGGATCGACGTATGAAGATCGACTGGCGCTGATTAGTTGTTTTTGGTCGATCAGTTGATGCTGTAGCAGCGTTTCTGGCCGGTAGCTGCATAGCACAATATGGCTAATGAGGTAGAGGATATACTGGTTAATAAGTGCGATCAATACAGTAGTTGATCAGGGTCAGTATGTTGGTCAGTTAGTCGTCTCTACGCGATCATTTTGTACCCAGCGGGCTTACCCTTCTTTAAATCCACTGTGCTCACGTCATTGAGGACTGTCTTTCAGGACGCTGCAAGATGAATGCAATCTTTGCTTCCAACTTCACACACACGCACTCACACAATGCATATACTCACACAAGAGGCAACCAAGACATCTGCCAATGCAATCCCTAATGGAATGATTGGCACACAGCTCGGGGGTTTGGAAATACAAGTTTTGCAGATTTTCGTTGTTTGTGTGTGCTCATTGGATTTGAATGATTGGCCTGCATTGATTCATTGGGGGCCTGTCCTCTAAATCAGCGAATGTGAGTCCACTCTCTATCAAGCCCAAGTATTTGACTTGCCGTGCAGGTTATTAGGAGTACTGAACAAAGTCGGGCAAATTCTTAAGCAAATACTAATTTGTTTTATACAGTCATCGATTCCCTGTTATCTCAAAAACAACCCGTTCAAGCATTTTCTAAGACGCTGCACAGCATGCACAGCATGCACAGCAGGGCATAAACCGCGGTACCAGTGCAGCACATTTGGACAGCCAAGATGAGGCCTGCAAGGTGTAGGAAGGCTCAGTCCTAAAGACCATCCAATGCCCGACGCACTGAATCCATACAGACGTTAATTATCCGCTAATTATTTAAAATGTATTAAAATGAATTTGTTAATCACCCGTGTGCCGCTTACTGGCACGCCAATCCCGTACACTGGGCCGGTATAATTACACTGCTCTCAGAGTCAAATGACAGTCTGCATTTACCAGCTAGCCAGTTCATTTGTATTACTACATACAGTACTGACAACTGTATTTGTAGGGACCTTTTTAAATATACGAAACACCTAAATCCAGACATTACATTACATATTTTGTTTAATTTGACTAGCATGGTTTTGTCTTCTATAAGATGACAATCCTCTCACCTTTCATTAGATGGATGTCATTTTCCCACTGAAATGTGTTTTTAGGAGAATCAGGTAAAGTGTTGCACGCCTTCCTCTTGATTATTTGTGTGCAGTGTGGCGTCAGAGAAAGGGCAACTGCATAACAATGACAGTCCAATACGCCGCACTTCCACAGCGTTAGATGGAGGCTTTGGTCGAGCCATGTGCAGCATCATCAACTCTCAACTGCATCTGCCAGCTGATCCAGCCATCAGGACAAATTGACGGTGGATTGTTTCAGAAGGAAATGTTACTAATGGACCCTTTTTGATTAAAAATGCATTCGAGCTTCGCCCTCTGCCTCATCGGTTGCTCGCCACGTGTTCCCGTCGTTAGAACTGATGAGTCCTTTCAAGACACGGGCTGCTGCAGAGCGCACACAGTTCAAAAGCTCCGTCAGCGGCCGGGTGTGCATGAGCTTGGCTCTGATTTTTAGCTGACCTCGTACAACTCGTACGGTACATTTGAGGACAGAAATGGAGACGTTTTCAAAATCAAATCCATGTCCATCGTTCAAGGAATGTGCTTAAAGCCTACGGACCAGTAACAGTTCTTGTGCAACCGGGCACAATAAAAATCTGCTGTTATCAGTATTGATATGTTGAGCTGAACTCTGTATTTGTGTTTCGCTCTAAATGAATAAGTGAAGCTCCTCCTGCTGGTTCCAGTGGTTATCCTCTAGAACCACCCCCGCCTGCCTCCCACGTGTGCACTTTTAATGCAGAGGCTTGTGGGAGAGTGTTTGTGACTTCACCTGCAGCACAATTTTCCACGCTTTTATTATTTTTCTTTAAATATTCGTCTCACGTGAAGCTGCATGAAACAGCTTGTGTGTATGTGCGCGCTCATAGGTATTAGAGTCGGGGACATTTTATAGTTTGTTTGTATTGATGTGTGTGGACTTGGGGGGGGGGGGGGTATGAATCCAAATGAAATATTTTATGGACCAGTGGACCTATTAATTGTCCCCCAGGTGTTATCTTTGCTGACGCCTAATCTTTTAGAGACGACCTGCTGGGCTTGGTTCCTCTCTCAGTCTCCTCTCCTCCCGTGTTTTTCCTTCATTCCCTTTTCTCTCATCCTTGTTTCCTCAAGGTGACCGCAGTTGGCTTTCATGCAGCTCTTTCAAACTTTTAAAGATGGTTTTTATTCCAGTATACCTGTTGTAGCCAGTCTCCTCTCTTTGAGTCTCTGTGCATAATGGCACTAAGCCTCCATTACACATGATTTGTCCCGAGGTGGTGGTGTTGTTGTTGTGTATCGCGGTTCAATCTGTAAAGGCAGCGTCTTCTCACCAGATTAATGCATGTAATTGAGGACGCTTACACGCTACAGAGTCGTCACTTTTCTGTGATGTTGTGCAGCGAATGGATTTTCTCTTGCTTGTAGTGAATCTGGTGTGTCGTGTATATGACCTAGGAATGAAGTAGAACACAGATTTCAGCTTCCCCTCGTATCAAACCATTATGCTCCTACAAGTGAAGGACACGCACGAGTGCACGGTTCCACACAACAAGCCGGCTGTGGCATTGCCAAATAGTTTTTTTTTCTCTCAGACCTCCGGACCGCCGCATCTAGATTTCTTTTTTTCTGTCCTGCTCGGTGGCCGGTGATGAAGAAAACAAATACAATACAACCCAAATTTACAGTAATGGATGAAGTGATGAAATGATGTGACGGCATGATTATCTTGTCGGAGGAGACATTGCTTTGGACTTATCACATAGTTCCATCAACGCTGCGTTAGTGTCTGTGAAAGCTTTGTCCCACTGGCAGAGGAAAACTATCATCTCAGACCTGCTCTGACTATCCACAGATAGAGATGTGTGTGTGTGTGTGCAACTGCCCCACAATACCTTGCTCCACCTTTTCACCTGCTTTTAGCTTGTGTTGAAGTAAATCTAATTAATAAACGCTGTCATGTATTACTTATGGTTTCTAACATGTCTCACTGTCCCTTTGGTCACCAGATGGTTTGCATAAATAGTAAACCATCCTGTGAGACACTGACACTCTATCTTTTTCACAGTAATCTGTATGGAAAGCTGCCTGTCGACTACGCGGTGGGTCTGGAGATGCTGAAGGTTTTCCAGGAAGCCTCAGAAGGAACGCAACATGCCAACACATCTCTAAGCCCCTCAACCAGTCTCTCTACAGTACGTCCACTTGAAGACCTTTTTGTTTTTCTCCGCTTGAAATCGCTTACCCATACACTGTTAATATTCACGCATTCGTGTCATTTCTGAACCATGTCCTTTCGTCCCCTCTCAGGTGAGCGACGGTGTGAGGAGGGTTGGAGTGGCAGTGCTTCTGGCCAGCAAGCTGTCGCCGCCAGAGCAGGTTCAAGTGGCCAAACTGGGAGAGCTGCTGGGAGGGAGGATGGCTGACACCTTTTCTGGCTCAGGTAGTGTTTGTGCGCTGCAGAAATGCCTCCTCATGGGGGGGGCTTAAACTTCCTCAATGTTCCAGGCGAAGCTCATTAGAATACTGGTCGCCTATGAGTGCTTTTTAATGTTGTTGTTTAAGACACACACGGGCTCTCTCGGCAACAAATCAACAGCGGTTACCAGCCAACTGCTGGTACATTGGGACCAAGGCTGGTAGGTTTGTTCACTGCCAGACACTCTCATAAGTAATCAACCGTGATTTGGTTGCCCGGTTCAACTGAAAGATGTATGAGACGGGTAAACTGGAGGCTCAAGCACTCTTAGTGTTTGTTCTGAAGATTATATATATATATACGGTACTTTCACCACCACAGAGATGGGATTATCTGGATGGTCCTTTTTTTTTTTTCTACACAGCCAAGCTTCACTACCTTCCAGAGACCCCTCTGTAATGTAAAAGCCACAAGTGGATGCTTGAGCCTCGTGAAGGTTCACCTTTCATACATCATTGCGGTACAACAGCTCCTTCAGTGTTTCATAGTAATGACTCAGAGAGCAACGGCGAGAGAGGAGTCATTGAAATCATTCCTCATAAAGCGATTGGAGGTACTGTCGGGGTGATGAGTAAGCACCAATGAAAAACAGAAGTGTTTCTCACAACTCTCCCACCTCTGACCGGAGGGGAGTTGGTGCTTTTCTTTTCATTTTAAACTCGAGCCTGCAAAATGCACAGTCAACAAGCAATATCAGAAGGTTTTGCCCTGGAGGTATAATTATGCTCATTTTGCACTTCACTTTAAATGAAGAGGCAATTAATTCACATTTTTAATTAACTTGTACTTATCGTCTAAAGCTAATTTCATGAATAAGCTGTAGCATGGCCTTCTGTTGTGTTGCCATGAGCAGTTTGACAGGTTGGGATTGAACTCGCCTATTCAGCCAGGCAAAAATAAATTGGGATTCTTTTTTTGGGGGGAATCAGAAAATATAGATATCAGTCCCCCCTGCAGATGGGTTGGTTCCAATGGACTTGCGATGTGTTATTCTGTTAAAAACTACTGTCTGATATTGAATTGGGCATACACTCAATATAGTGATATTGAAAGAGTCATTCATGTCCCCCTCGGGATGAATTGTCATGTCTTTCCCATCATCCTCCGCTGAGCAAACACCGCAAGAACTTTATTTTCTCCACATGTGCTGGGAAGTAGCGCTAGGGATGTCATTTATTTCCAGACATGCCCAGAGAGACGTTAGGATGTGCTCCAGTGTTTTCCTCTCGAGGTACAGAAGTCATGTTGGTGGCTCACCTAACCTGAGCCGGGAGAAAATGTCTAAAATACAGTATCCAAATTGTGAAATCAAGGTATTATCAACCGCATAATAACTGTATTATCTTGTAGCACTTGAGCTATCTAGTTATCTGAATGTGCTCCAATAACATGCATGCATGCATTGTGTAGCTGCGCAGTCAGTACAGCAACAGGCAGCATCTGTTTGTGACTCATTTGTACCTTTTTTTCACTTTGGCTTTTGTTTTGTTTGTGTCTTCCTCCAGTGAGCCATGTTGTGGTGCCAGAAGGACACATGCGCACCACCATCTCCGCCCTGCTTGGTGTTCTTGCTGGCTCCTGGGTTGTCAACTTCAGCTGTGAGTGTGGAGTGCTTTGTATTCAGTTAACGGAGTCATTCAAGGGGGCTCTGGCCATTTCCATCTGCACTTGACGATATGTTTGCTGCAGTAAGGTGACTCTTGGCATAGAATACAGTGTGAAGGGAAACGTATAGGAATCTGATGTTGGACACTTGAACTACAGAGCAGAACAAATGCATTGTGCTGCACAAGCAGTTTGGAGTCATTTTATGGGGTTTGTTTAACTAAATTAAATATTTTTTTATTTTTGTTTCTGCAAAACATTGGAATGTCCTAGAACAATGAAAAGAACATTTAGCATCCAGCTATTTTTAGTTAAGCTGTTTGTGCTCCTCAAGACTTCAATATTACTCGCGATGGCAAGATGACCAACTTCCTTTTCTTGTATGATTCATACCAAGATGAATACTTTGCAAAAATGTTGCTGATCCCCGTCTGCCTCGCTGGCATCCTTGAACCAAGTCAACAAGCAGTTATTTAGAGCAAGACGGCTTTAGGGGAAGTAAAAGGAGACTTTCTGTCAAAGGCTTCTCTGGCACCTTGGTGTGCCCTTAACTGCTGTGTCCGTCAGCAGCACCGCTTCACTCCGAGTGTGTGTGGAGTGAAGCGGCACACGCGCTTGTCTCTGTAAGCCACTTTGAGTTTGGATGCGTGTGCGCTGGTGTCACTGGAGAAGACTTTGTGTGTTTGGACCATATTCAGCCCGTCCCCTTCTCTTCGCTCCACGCAGGCTTGAGCACTTGACACTGCTCGTCTCCCTCGTGACACTCACTTTGGCGTCTCATCTGACTCTGCCCTTGTTCTGCATGTGTGCAGCTGAGTTCTCACTGTCACCTACCTTTATGTGCCATCGCTGTCAACCCGACCGAGCCCGTGCTAACCTCTTTATCCCTCTTACATTTCATTGAAACACATTTTCCTTCTGCTGAACAGGGCTCCAGTCCAGCTAAAAGTGTTAGCCAAGCTTCAAACAATGGTTTGAATCCTCTTGTCCATCAACACCTATGACTTCACTTTGCAAGATTCCAGATTAAGAGCGTTAACATAGCAGCAAAGAACGATTTTGCGATTTAACGATATAGTGAAGTTATGATGTCCTGAGCAGAGAATGGTGTGTATGTGTGTGTGTGTGTGTGTGTGTGTGTGTGTGTGTGTGTGTGTTGAAGACCAAACGATACATTAAAAGCTCATCAATTAACATGTTGTATCTCATTCGTGGAACCTGTACATTAGCGAAGATGTAAAACAGACACGTTATGGCTTCAGGGATAGCTAAGTACTATTTAAATACTATACTTTACTCGAGTTATCGGGCGTATCTGGCCACCCTGATCTATAGCTGGAGATGCTGCGAAGTGCGAGATTGATATTCTCGTCTCGCTCTCTGAAAGAAAGCAAAAAGAGTGTTGAAAAACATGCTGAACTGCTCCGTTTAAAAAATAAAATAAAATATACAATAATAATTCCTTCCTCTCTTCCATTTATTTCCCATTTTGTGATGGTTAATTTCACTGCACTTTGGTGCATGTCACGGCTACTCCCACTGTGGGCCCGGGGAGGATGTGTGCACCCATGTGCTTCCTCCCTTTACGCACAAGTTTCAACTGCTTCTCTTCGGCTGCCATCGAGAGGCTCCATTAGACACACGGCCCCGCCGGAGGCAGCGCTATTAGGGATCGGATTGGGGACTATGCCACCTGTGCACATCTGAATACAGTGGCTGGTTTTCAGGACACTGACGAAGAGTACGCTATTGTACCCCGTCCCGGTCGTAAGATGTCAGTGTGGGCCTTCTGAGTTTCACAGCAGTCAAACCCTCGCATCCAGCTGTTGTCCTCAGAATGAAAGGACAACCTCCGCTCCAGTTGGTCTCATGGTTTATCAAGGAAGTGGTTCCATCTGGCTGTTCACTCATTCAGCGACTCAGGAAGGAAGGGCTTTGACATGTTTTCTGCATTCAGTCTTCGTGAACGTAATTAGCTAACATGCTAATTGTTTTCAGCACTAAGCACCATCGTCCGCAGCTTTTGACCCCAGTGTCTCTGGCAGGGTCCCTGCAAATTAAGAGCTGTAATTAAGGGGGATGACCAGACGTGATTACACCCCACCCCATGCTCTGGCGACTGTGTGTGTGTGTGTGTGTGTGTGTGTGTACTGTATGTGTGTAATTTGCCGTGTCATCAACCGTTGCTGTATTGTGACAAGGTTTGTGCACACACACACACACACTGATACTAATCTGTTCATGCTGCAATGTCTTGCAGCTAAAAGCAACCGTGAAGAACACTAAACTGCAGCTGGAGTTGATATGAATCTCAACGTTGTGTGGCTGATGCAGAATGCAGATACTTTGCAGATGTGTATGAGGTCTGCGGTGAGAAGTCTCGTCACGTTCACAATATAAATAGTTAGTCAAGCCCAGACTTATGCTCACATGTATTTCACAGCCATCCTTTACTTTATTGTCAACCAAATCTAGTTTCAATGTGTTTAGATGTTTTTTTAAATACCCCAATAATGATACTCCATAATGTACCGTTAACGGAGAACAGCAGCTTTGTGATCTGCCATGTTCAGAAGCATTTGTTTTTATCTGTCACAGTGAGGGGGTCATTAAAATGTGTTGCTATCTGCCTGTATTTTTATTTTTTGTTATGAAACCTTTTCTTCTTTCAAGGGATTTAGATTTAGAAGAATTTAGAACAAAAGATTATTTTCTAACAAAAAGCTGTCCGGGACTCTAGCTGTCACATTGTTCTATTTTGACTCTGTAAGACCTCAAGTGATGGAGAGATGATGCTGAAAGCAAGGGTTGCATCATTAACTCCATCATGCTGTGGGCGTCTTTCTCCGTCAACAACTGCAGCTTTGCCAATACTTCAAATCTTCCAATTTGTGCTAAAACAGACATGAGCTTTGTCATCCTCCCTTGTCGCACTCCTTCAAATCAACATAATTAGCGGTAGCTTTAATTTCCTTCTCTCTCTCTCTTTGATGTTAGGGGTGGAGGCATGTCTGCAGGCAGGCGAGTGGACGCCCGAAGCTGAGCACCAGGCGGGAGAAGGCCCCCAGCGCAGTCGCATCAACAGAGATAGCTTGGTAAATGAGAAACACACAAACAAACGCATGAACTAGATTATTATAGGTCGTCTAGACTCTCTGTCCGAGGAAAAAAAAAAAACATCATTAAAAGTACCGACTTTGACTTTTTCATCTTTTGAAACTCTGTGTGATTTAGTTTCTTTGACACTGATCAAGAGAAACACAACACTTAAAATGTTTTAAAGCTGATCGTAATGCATTAATTAAATACATTTATTGTACAAATGGAAAATGTATAACATGCCACGCTTATATATTTGGTTGTGCAGTTTTGAGATAAATGGACAAACGCATGCAGGAGGACATGCGGAGAGGTGCCGCTGGGGTAAAGCTGGGGTTTAGACTGTTTGGTGTTATCAAAGCCTTCTCAGGAGGATGTTGTGGGGATGCTTCTTTGCAGCAGGCCTTGTAATTTTTGTGACTGTGGAGAGTGAAATGAATGCAGCGACATCCTGGAGGGAAAACTCGCTGCAGTCCAGAAGAGAGCTGTGATTTGGGGAGAAGATTTATTTTTAACAAAAACCAGCAACTCCAAACAAAGCCAAAAGCTAAACAAGAGTTTCAACAACATAAATGTCCAGCAGTGGCCAAGTCACAGTCATGACATCAGTCCAAAGGAGAATTTATAGCGGGACATCTCGGCTCCCTCACCAGTCCCAATGAAACTCCACAGAGCTTTAGCTGAGACGAGATGGTGAAGCTGATACAGACCTGTTTACACACTCAAGGATCTGCTTGCTGCTGGAGGTGCCTCTACTAAATATTGGAGGTGGTCATTTTTTTTAAACCTAGTGTACTTAGTTTGAATGGATTTGTAGAATTTTCATTACAATGCGACACATTGTTCTCTTTCTGTTGATTAATGTCAAAAAAGTTACTTCCACCCATTGGGATTCAATGTAGTAAAACAATGAAATAGGAAAAAGTCAAAGGGTAGCGAGTATTTCGTTATCGGCAATCAGGCGTTGTTTATATGCACTAAGTTATGAGCGAATACCTTTTAGAGATATCAGCACTTAGGCTGAAGAAGCAGACTAGTACAAGCTGTAATGAAGGCCCTGTGCAGGCGGACATGGTCATAGACGCGTGTTCTTCAGTAGATTTAAGATAACCCCATTGTTGCTTTATTCTGGTTGCTTCCTTGTAAAGAATAAAATGTCCATCAATCGTAATCAGAAGTTAAGGACACACACGTGTGCAAGCAAAAGTGTAGTCAAAGAATGTTCTTACTAGAAGCTCTTCAGGGAGACGGTTTACACCCCAAAGCAGTTTGAGTTCATTGATGCTGTGAATAGAACAGTCTCCAGCGGCCTAATTCACTGCTGCTTTAAACAGCAATGCTAAGTGGTGCTGATAAAAACGTCTCCTGGCTCTGCTGCAAAGAAGCAAGTACAAAGCATCCACACAGACGCTTGGTAATATGAGAGCCTAGATTCATTGGCAAGAAGTGATTCAGCATTTAACTTTATTATGAACAAAACGGGGTGACTTTTAATCCTTTCGCCAGTGTTCTCACAAGGACTGAGCTTTTTTTTTTTCTTTCTTTTTTTCTGTCTTTTGATTTGAATTTTCCACTAATGCTTGAATTTGTTTTCTGTAATCCTTCGTCTTTGGTAGCTCCCACCACTCTTCGACGGCTGTTTCTTCTTCCTCCTCGGCTCCTTTAAGGCGCCTTCCAAAGACGAGCTCACCAAGCTGCTCCGGGAAGGAGGAGGTCAACTCCTGAGCCGCCAGCCCAAGCCCGACAGCGACGTAACGCAAACCCTGAGTGCCGCTGCCTACCACGCGCTGCCGGGCTCTGACCAGGCCCTCTGCACCCAGTACATCATCTTTGACCCCCAGGGCCCTCGCAAGCCAGCAGTGACGAGGAGAGGCAAGGTGTGGTCAGCTCCCTCCACCTGGCTCATCGACTGCATCAAGGCCTTCTGTCTCCTCCCTGTGTCGGACTCTCAAACCCCGGTCTGAACAATCTTTCATACATCCAATAATGATTTTGCACTGAAAAATCACTTGTCTTTAAGCATGGTCATCATTTCTTTTTTAATATGGTGGGATTAAGTTACCACGAATAACATTAAAACAATTATGTTGCTGTTAAAATCTGAAATTAAAGTGTTAATCTAAACGGTTTGTCTAAACGGTTTGTTGTCTATTTAAAGTTGTCTATTTATTTATTTTTCCTGTGTGTGTGTGTGTGTGTGTGTGTGATAATGTCTGCTACATATACTCAGGGTTTGTACGGTTTCCCCCCCCAAACCACCATAATGGACTCCTTTGAATGCAAAGGGGCAGCTACTCCTCTCTGAGCTCCATCCAGATATCCAGACCCCTCGATATATTTCCGCAGGTGAGCCGGGCCACACTGCGAAAGGAAACTCTGTTCGGCCGCTTTGTTTTGATCGGATTCTTTCAGTCAACCAAAGCTGTCGGCCACAGGTGAAGGTTGGTAAAGCGGTGCAGGTAAATTGCTCCCTCTTCACCGTGACACTCCAGTTACAATGCCTGCATCGCTTACGGACCTTCACCAACCCGACTCCGGACTGAATCATTGATGTAATTGTAGCTGTGCATAACCTCGAGTTATGTAGTTGTCTGCTTTTAGGGTGGAATTGCATTCCATAATCTGCATTGGTTTACCAGGAAAAGATAATGACTTAATTGAGACTGCCTGTCTCCGGAAAAGATCGATGGAGAGGACAAAGGATATAATGGGAAAAACGAAGCAATTAATTGTTCCCTCACAGTACTGGCACTTGTGGTGTCCACCTTTGTGTACACAAGAGGTGTGTGCTTTAAAAGTCCTTCTACTGGCCGTCTCCCAATATGCCACTTTCAAAGGGATTAGTCAGGGATGCACCTAATTGCTATTGATTGCTATGTGCTGCATAAAATTGCCTCCCTTTTCTTGTCCACGGCGGGAGGTGAGAGAAGGCAATTAGTAGTGCGGACGTGCTAGAAGCCCAAACTGACTTGTAATGAAATAGAATAGAGAAATAAACCTGTGAGTCATGCCCCTGAACTCACTGAGCATTACGAACTGGTATATTCTTATTTTCTCTCAACCAAATATTGTATTACTTTTTTTTTGGTTTGCGTGTATGTGAAAGGTTCTGCTTCTAGAAAGGTTACCTGGAGTTCGGCTTTGTTCTGGGTCAGCTGTTAAGTTTTATAACGTTTATTGTTTTTGTGGTTTTAAAACACAGAACAGGGCTGAATTGAAGGAGATCTGCAGCATCCTGAAGGGTTCAAATGAACAACTTCAACTGTTCATCGGTCGTTAACGGTCTTATTTTTTGCCATCTTGTGTTCGGAAGCATCAGCATAAATCCGAGTAGAAACGATAACATAAAAACATAAATCCACACAATTTTGCCATTAACACTTATTTTCAAGTCTATTTAACAAAATAGGTTTTGTCTCGATCAATAATACACATTTTTTCATTTATGACTTTTTTTTTTTTTTCTTTCTTTACTCCATTTCAGAATACACATTAAACCTTTGAAAATATTTACATATGAACAACATGGGCAACACCAATGTGTGTTTTTTTTTTGGTTTTTTTTTTTTTACTTTAAAAACGTTTGACCTTGTTTCTTGTACAGCGTAGAGTGAACCTGTGCGAGCATATGGTCATATACAATCATCATACAATCTTAATTTTAAACCTCAATTTCAAATTAGTTATAGAAATGAAACTGTCCTTTGAGTCCCTCACCGAATACAATTGATTGTATAATAACAGCGTTTCTCTCTTGATATTCCAAGTGTTGGTTTTCAGGCACACTTTATGTAACAGTTTTGTTGCTGGAAAAAAAAAACAGAGTTTCCAGCTACAGTAAGTCGGTGTCTCATGGAAAAAGCAGATGGTGTACCTTTTAGAAAACGCTCATGTACAAGCCTGCGGTTTGAATGGTTTGAGGACAGGTCGGGATCATTTGAACAAACATTTACAGACGGACATGAAGACTCTAATTTCTTGGCAGAAAAGGAACAAAGACTGACTGTGCTGCCGGTCTGTCCTTGAAACTGTGCAAGCTTCACGCATTTGCAAGGAGAAATGTAATTCCCCTGGTTGGCTCAGAAAGAGGCTTTTCTATTGTGTTTTTTTTAAATGCTTGCCTATGCTTTTAAATGGCACACATAGCAATCTACTGTATGTTAATCCATGTGGATCCTAATTCATCAGGTTTAGTAATTTCATAGTAATTCCCATGACTGTTTCAGGAGTCAACCTACTTACAGTCTTGCTGTTTTCTTGCATCTCCATTGCATGCGTTTCTTTGACTGTACCTGCTCTGAATCTATGATTTGCTGATTTAATTTCATATCTCGCTTTCATTTTGCTTCCCACTAACGGCATGGAACGCAACTCGGCTCTTACGGAGGGCCAATTGAGCAGGATCTGGGTCTGAAAGGTATGACTTCATGTTGACAACCACTTTACCCTCTGCACCCCTACCGTCGCATGTAGTTGATGGCAGCAGCTTGTAGCTGGCAAATTAAGGAGATGAGCAGCCATGGCACCCCAGATTATTTTAACAAATGCAATGAACCTCAGAAGCATGGAAGGGAATTGAATCGGGGCAATCAAACTCTCCAATGAGTTGGCCATGTAACATTTGTTATTTAGACCAAGATGCCTGGATACTTCTATCAGGCATCATCTTCTACATTGACTTCTGTCAAAAAAAAACTGTATTTCTAGAATTCTTGACTTTTAGCTGTGTCTTTTTAACTGTCTGTGTCCTTGCACTTGTACTCCTCATACTACCGGTAATTCACCCAGCTGGCTGGAAGGGTAAAACAATAACTATTTGTGGGTACTACACAGCATTAAACTATTGCACAGAGGAGTGTGAAGGAAATAGCACTTAAAGCATTGTGGGCTGTTCACACGGTTTGAAGCCAAAGGCCATGCTTTGTGCCTCTTATCTGGAACAGTAGCAAAAAGGCATCAGTGGTGATAGCAATGCCTCTGAGCCCAAGCACGCTCACTTCAGTCTCTGCTTACCCAGTCGTTCCAATATATTTTTAGATTCACGTACAGGCTGAATAATTATTTGGCATCGAAAATAATCAAGATGAAGGTGCTTTTTTTTTTTTTCTTTTTTTTTTTTTTTAAATCCTAAAATATCTGGAGCATATAGACTGATTGATAAACCGTAGGTGTCAATTTTGTTTTGAGTCTGCAGTCCTCAAGCCAGATAGATGAGGACTGTCTTCTCACAGTAAGAGACACTAAATCACTCTAGGTTAATGACGAAAATGACCCAAGCTCCGTTGTCGCATTTAGGATTGAACTCCACCCACACTCTTTTTTTTTTTTTAAAGTCTGTGATCCCTCCATCAACCGTGTGCTGCAGCTTTAGAATATGCAGCAGACTCTGCAGACCATGGGATTCTTCCAAAAAATAGTTTTAGTGCCTTTTAAAAGGTAGTATACCTCTTTATTCCTTGGTCTTTATCCTATGTTCATTTCTGTCTCATTACAAAGTGCTGTGAGCTGCTATTAAGCAGCACATCCATCACCACCCAGGAATAGGGTCTAAAAGGTTAACGGGAACGGATTTTCTGGAAATGGAAAAAATTCTAGTGATGAATGGCATCAGCCTACTGGAATTCACCTTTGAATTAATGACGAGTATTTATCATCTCAAAAATATCGTGGTTTGGGCCCCGGGTGGGTGCTTTTTCTTTCCGACTGGACCACTTGAGGACCACTCTGGTGTTGGGAAATATCAAGGCAATCTCTTAGCTTGTCTTTATGTTGTAGCCCATATAGCCACGCCGCATTGGAAGAGCTTTTCTAACATATCGGAGAGGGGAGGGGCTGAAAATCCATTACACGATCTATAGCAGTGGGATAATGTAACAGCTTTGTAACGCAGCAAGCCTTACAGGTTTAAGTGCTTCACTGGGTGCAGCTCAACATACTGCGGCTGTGAGCTTGTGGATGAATGGCGTGCTTGTGCATGTTCACATGTGTGTGTGTGTGTGTGTGTGTGCATGTGAATGCTGCTTAAAAGCATTTAGACATACGCAGATTCCCTCTTTTTTTTGTCTGCCGGTTCTGGTGGAGAGTGCCCAGTGTGCAGGCTGCAGCAGCGCCAAGCACCCAGCTGGATGATTTATCACAGAATACTCCTTGATTAGGGGAAATTAAAGCAGGCTGCTCTTGGCTCGCTAATTGCTTCGATAACAAGTTCAAGCAGTTGGTTAGCGGGAATATTTTGGAGGATATGGACCTCTGAGAGAAAACAATAACGACAATTAAGCCGGAAGAGGCTGCCCAAAGTTGTGGTTTTGATGCAGTGTTGCAGACATTTACATCTGCTATTCTCATCGTTGCTCGCTACCACATTTCCTGCTTTACTAATTCTACAGTTCCAACTTCCTGTGCCTGTGCTGGGACATGACTCAAAACCATTGAATGCTGACAGCAACAAAAATCTGCGTTTGAGGGTGTTTAGAGCGGTTACCAAAATGAACGGTATCATCATCTGACTGTTAGAGGTGAATTGCTGCCGTAGCGGTCAAAAGTCTTCTAAAGACACAAATGTTTATGTGAGATGTGCATCTTGTAAACAAGCTCTGAGAGTGAAGTGTTGAAACTGGAGCACACTTTTTGAAGTGCTTTCACAGGTGTCAATCTTCGTGTGACAAGAAAAAAAGCGCTGTGAAGTGTGCTTACAGTTTTGTTTTTCCTGCTGTTGGGAATATTACAACACCTGCGTGATTGTGAGAGACAAGTACAACAAGCAGATGACGTACCTACAGAAATCATGAGCAATCCAACATTGCCAATGCTTAGGAAAGTGTTCAAGGAGCATAGAAACTTTTTTTGTGTGAGAGCAGCAAGTCAACTTCTGAAAATATATATAGGACAATTACAACTGGACGGTGGAAACAGCCTTGTGACGAGTTCCGACTTCTTCTCAGTGACTACATTTGTGTTTGTGTGAAGCTTGTGAGAGCATCTCTTCGATGCTGCGCTGTCTCAGGTTCCTTAGGAATTGTGCTCCTGCCCTGTCAATCATACAAAATGGTGCAGTAGGCAGGGCCATGCCTGAGCTTTTCCACCATCCCCCTGTGGAGTCTCTCTATGACAACGTCTGGCCGTTGAGGCACTCCCGCCGCAAGCACTGCGCCGGCTTCCACCAGTCTCCGTTGTGGCAGCGGCAGATGGTGCAGTCGTCCACCTTTACTTCAATTCCGGCTGGGATGATCGTCGTTCCAGCAAAGCAATTTGGACCTGCCGCATGGGAAGGGGGAGACAGACAGGAAAGAAGGAATGAGAACGACAAGAAATGCATGTGGCTCTCCTGAGGGCTTCTCTTTTTGGAGGGGTGGTGGAGTGATGCAGAGAGCTGCAGGGAGTTAGGGGAGTCAGAGCAGACGTACAGATCTTTTCACGGGCATGCACCGATGGGCTTGTTTTTGCAACACTAAAGCGCTTTTGTTAGTCTCCCCTTCTCCCTCGACATGGAGCGCTTTGCATCCTAATGCGCTGCGAGCAGAGAAGCTGCCAGGGCGCTGGCTTGGCAGTGCAGAGAGGCTGGAGTACAGAGAGAGGCAGTAGGGAGGACGGTGTTAATCACTTCAGTCTGTATGAAAAGGCCACAGAACTCTTTAGCAATTCCTGACATGATTTCTCTTCTCAGACACACACACACACACACACACACACACACACACACCCTGCACAATAAAGAACTCAGATTCATTTTGACATCCGATTTATCCTGAAACCCATGTCGGGTTTACTTGCACGGATCCCTTTTTGTTGATTTTCAATTCTACAACCAGTTTGATTGTGTACCAGTGGAACACCTCATACCCATGTGTTTGATAAGTATAGGGTACATTCTAGGATCTGCACCCGTGGAAGCCGAATACGGGAATGCGTTGCATTTATTATTGGTAAAATACCACTTGAAATAATTCAATCTGATTTGTTTCTCCCTGCCTCTATTTTTTGAGAGAGCACAGCCATAAGGTGCCAGGAATTCTTCCCAAATGTAATCATCTCGATGAAGCAATCAGCAGCTCAATTGGTGTGACGGTGACTTTGCTCTCAGTATACAGAGCCGTAAAACTTGCTGGATTCAAGACTCGATGAGTAGTCGTAAAAACCTCATATGAGTCATAACTCTTGAAGACGCAGTGGCTTTTACATCTTATTTTCATGGACATCTTAGTGTCACAGTGAATTTGATTTAGTCCAGGCAAACCTAACATTAGCAATGAAACTGGATGGGAAGTTGACCCGAGGAGCGTTGCAGGGTACATTTTGGGGACACGGGCCAGCTGCTTGCATATCCGCACAATTACTCAACTTGTGTACAGAATAGACCCTTTTTTTGGAAGACGCGTTGATATGTCACAGTAGGAAAGGCATGGGTGTGTTAATTAAAATGAATGATTGGCTGTATTCCATTTAGCTGCTTTATAGTCGGGGTCCTGGTTGTGTGCATGCTGGTTGACTGTCACGGCTTACTGGGACAGAGCCATTGTCAATGACATGAGGAACATCTGTTCTTTTCCTACTCGTCAACATGTCTGCTGTGACACGAGTGCTTTTTATGACAGTGTTGGGGCAACTCAAAGCACACGATTAAGGTTTGCTAAAGATCGTGGTCTTGGTTAATAAATATTGAAAGTCACACTGACTCAAAGCATGAGTAAGGCCAAGTTGACTTTGTTTGATGTTTATGCATTACTTTTACCGAACTTTTAATTAAGTAAAATGACCTACACCACACTGAAAATATTCAACTATAAGTAAGTCTTGTATTCAAAACCTTACTTGGGTAAAAGTATGTAAGTGTAATCAGCGATATTTACTTAAAGTATCAAAAGTCAAAGTAGTCCATGTGCAGTAAAATGTTCCCTGTCACTGATTTACAGTTACATGTGATGTTTTTTGGATTATTTTACTGCCACATTAATGTGTATGTTGCATTCTACTCCTGTAGATGTTGAAGGTTGTGCTAATTTTGCCACTTCGAATGCGTTTGGGTAATCAACAGCCTTGCGTCACAGGCTATACGATCATGTTTGTAGCTCCGCTGTCCTGTGAGAACCACGTATCTCTACAAAGTCAACTTTTCATGAGCTCAGAAAAGCAGCCCTGTTTCTCAGCTCTGTTACGACGCATTATCCAGCTAAGAAGTCTTAAGTAGGAGAAAGGTCTCCAAAAACGAACACTTCATCCTTCAGTTCACCAGAAAAACACTAAAATTCTAAATGAACAAATTTGGAGATGCATGGTTTTCACTAAACAAGAAGGGTATGAAAATGTGCAATCTGAAAAGTAGCAACTAAATCTGCCAAAGAAATGCAGTGCAGCAAAAATAGAAATCATTCTATTTCTATATTTGAGTCCTTTTTGGACCTGATAGAAGCCCTTTGATCTGAGCTTAGAGGAGACATTGAGAACGCTTGCCAAGTCTTAACTCTCATTGATCTGCCTCTGGACAGCTGGCACAGGTTACAGGACAAACTCGGTAGAGGTTGATGAGGGAAGAGGACTGGTCCTGGCTGCCAAGTGTGATTATTTATTGCACGATAGACTCAGAGCCACAAGGACACGGTTTCAGCTATACCTGTTACCCGTTCGAAGGGCACACTGTCACCCATCCGAGCTTGTGATCAATTCATGGCCAATACAATTTAGTGAAGTCAGGAACTGTTTCTCCTGTGTCCTGGTACATCATACTTTCCGTGACTGCATACTAGGGCTCATTGCAGTCTATTTGGCTCAAATATGATTATAGCTCTTTTCTAGAGGTAAGAAATGCTTCCATACAAACTCATCTGCCGAAAAAAAACTTTAATTTACAAGCACTTGCAAGCCGTCCTTAGCGTGAGGTCAGTCTGAATGTGTGACCTAACTGTAGCCACATATAGAACTGCTACTGTGTCTGTCTGTTAAAAATCCATGATGGCCGTCTTCAGGCAGATACGTAGATGGCTTAATCCCATCAAAGTGAGAAGATGCTGGCCATTTTCAACACACTTCTCATTATCATTTTCTTCATGAGAAATATATAATTACACGTATCTCCTGATATATTTACACTCGTATATGATTCATGATAAAGATAAGAGCTGAATCAGTCAGACTCGATGAACGTGGATCTCAGAGATGAGCACCCTGGCTAACTGGCCATTGTGCGGCATTCTGCTCTCTGTTGCTGTTCTCAGGGTCTCCAAGAGGCAGGCGATCCTAATAATGGAAAGCTTTGACAATCGGCATTCACAAGCCAAAAAGACATCTGCACGTTGAGGTTTTAACATTAATTCATAACATTTCTGCCCTTGGTAAATGGGTCACCCCTTGTCACTTCTGATTGGTTTTGGTCTAATCATTTCATTCCTGCCAAATGGAATGATTGGCCGACCTGTGAGCACTCATTGCGCGTCACCGGAGTCTACCACAACGTGCTAGCTTGACAGCTATGAGTACTAACAATGACCATGGTCGTAGTTTTCTTTCATAATGATGTTGCCGACTTGGCTATTTTTCTCACTAGATTTAGTAACTTTTGGAGCTAGTGCTGCTAGATACCTTCATTTGAAAAGAGTTGGCAACACTGGGCTGGATTATTCATTTGGACAATATTTTTTAATCTAGCGTACATTACCAACCCTAGCTTTAATTATTAAAAACTTTTTACTAAATCTGATGGGTCTGGGGTTAAGCAGACACCACAACCACCACACCAAACTATATGAACTGTTCATGTCCGCTTCATATAATTGTTCCCTTGTGAGGAAACACATTGACATTTCGGAGGGTTGCAATCATTTCACATAATGATTTGAAACCAAACACTTTCAGCAGGTGAAGACGACAAATGTACGACTGTCTTCCACTGATTGCATGTCAAGCCGAAGCACATAAGTAGTTGTCTTCCTTTCACAGCCCCCTGTCCCTTGGCCAAAAGAAACGAGAGCTAAACAGCATTGTTCATTGTCCTCTCCCCACAGCCCTCAGCTCCCATAGAGATTTAACTGGCTGCCAGAGCCTGACCATGCACCCTTGGGGAGCCTGGAAACGGCAGGCCTACCCTGAAATGCCAAGTGTGTCACTGTGTCCTGTCAGCCTGGATTAGCTCCCTTTCTAGCAGCTACTGCAGCTTTGTTAGTGTGGGTGTTTGTGTGTGTGTGTGTGTGTGTGTGTGTGTGTGTGTGTGTGTGTGTGTGTGTGTGTGTGTGTGTGTGTGTGTGTGTGTGTGTGTGTGTGTGTGTGTGTGTGTGTGTGTGTATGTATGTGTTTTGAAATAAAAGAAAGAAAGCAAGGGGGATAAAGAAGAAATGAGAAGAAAGGGTGAAAGAAAATGTGGGTAGTTGTTGTGAAATAGCCATTTAGCATCCGCCTCTTTTCACATTTATAGGTCAACCGCTGCTTGAAAGCATAATAAAAGATATTTCAGGACATTCCTTTTAGTGTATTTCAACAGGAACACTCGTGAACAATGTCCTTATTTTGGCGTGGCACTCAACATAATGAAAAGACAAAGCATACAGTAGTCATGACAGTGCATCTTTAATTGTTTGTCAGGTGTTTCATTTGAGTTTAGCAAAACTTCCTTTACCAGCTCTCAAGTGATCTGAAGCTTACATTTGAGCCAAATGACAAAACAGAGGATGCAACATTGTGTTGTGACTGCATTTAATATTACCCACAGGCACTCTTTGCTGTTTGGCATTCCAGCCCGGATCACATTGCAGTCGAACAGTTACTGTACTTTAGTCATAAAGCTCCATCTGTCCCTCAGGATTGGTGCTGGCAAAGGGAAATCTCCCTCCTCGCCTTGTAAATAGCCAGTGAACCATTGGGATCCTATAATTCTAATTTAGGGATTGGCTGTGTGTGACAAGGGCGTCAGGGCACTGGGAGATAAAAGGCTCTCCGAGGACCCATTAGTCCCTCCTACCATGCCTTTAATCAATGGGCTAATGTTTACTCTGCTTAGTGTGTCATTTATAATTAAAACTAGTACTGCTCATTAGTGTCCAACGGGCCCAAGGTAATCATTTTAATTCATAAAACACCAATTACGTCCTCATCCTCTAAAGGCGCGGCCATCAAATGGCGATAGCGCAGATAAAGTTGCCGTCAGCGTTTTAATGAAAATGTAATGTCTTCTGTGCGTTGTATTCCAGAGGCGACGAGTGTTTACCGTTTTTACAGATGGGGCAGCATTGCTCTGGCTCGTACACAGGGTTCACGCACTCTGGGACGGCGCAGTCGGACACCACACAGTGCACCTCGTTATTTGGTTCGCAGCGGCACCATTCACAGGGTGACGGCTGTGGGCAGAGGGGGAGGGAAGAGACATCTGGGTTAGATGATTCAGTAGGTTTCACCTTTTTCCGTTCGCGTGCTCTACATGATTACTACTGGTCAGTAGAATGAACAGCCTTGCCCCTGTGCTGATATTCCCCAATTAAAAAAAATATTCCCATTACATGCATCTCATACTGTCTTCATAAACAAAGAGACAAGTTAATCAATTATTCACGAAGCCAGTTTCATTAGGCTTCTTGTGTCTTAACAAAAAGAGCCTGGAGCAGACTTTGAATAAAATCACCAGAAATAACTAACAAGAGAGTCGACAAAGTAGTGTTGATGATATTCAGTATTTCTGCTGCATTCTGCTGCGGCCTGCCTCAGGAAACAGTTCAGAGGCTTATCTCTCCACCTCTGCAACATGTAAATCAGTGCTATGCAGCGCTCTGTGCTGCTGCCGCTCACTTGACTCTATCTTTACGAAGTCTCCTGACCGGCAAATGAACTGTAATGCAATTACATGGAGTGGAAAAATACAAACTGTTTCCAAATCACGAAAGGTCAAGTGTTCGACATATTATGTTTTTTCTTCTGCTCGTCAAACAGTCTTTTGAGGGCGTCTCTGCTCTGGGTCTGCTCTATCAGTAGCTCAGCACTCTGTACTAAGGTTAGAGGGTGCATATGTTTCATATTTGATAACCCTTTTGCGGCTCACATTTGATAAAATATGTGATTTTTGTGGAGAGCAGCAACTGAAACCAAACAAATGGTTCTGATAAGTCGTATTAAAGTAGTTCACGTATCCGTCCGACGTGCACAAATTTCCCAAACTGCTGCAGTCAATATTTAAATGCATCAATTTATATTTGTTAGGTTTTTGTACGGATTATACAAACGAGATACATCGTGTTAATTAGTGAGCTTGTTAATTGACGGAGCTGCTTCCTCTTGTTTCCAGTCTTTATGCTAAGCTTGGCTAGCTAGCTGCTGGCTCCAGCGACATATTTAGTGCCAGAAGATTGGTATCAAACTTCTAGTCTTTCTCTTGGCAGTAAAGCGACTGAGTCTATCACCAATACTTCCATCATTTTTATTATTCCTTCATATGCTGGATGTTGTGCTGTGAAATACATTTTTTTGTTGTCATTTTGCCATCACCTATATCCAAACTGCATTAGTTGCAGACAGTTTCCAGACAGCCATATTTCCACCAACTTTAATTGAATTGTAGCAACAACAACAGTTCCACGCTTCAGTTTTGTATGAAATGAAAGCGCTGTGGTAATAATACATGCTTTAATGTGACTTGTATCAGCCCATTTTGCCAGGATGCAGTAACATGCATCGAATGGGAAGTGGCCAGGCTTGTATGTTTTGTTGAATTAATGGCTGAATGCACTGCAGCCACAGGTTGAATATGAGCAACATGAAAAGATGGAGGGTTGGCGTAGAGAATATATAGAACTGTTTCAACTGTAACAGCTAAACTTCCTGATATTTCAGACAATCGTCCAGTGGGATTAAGTTATTTTCATATATGATGTTTACATTGGGCAAGAAAACAGTAAAAGAAACAGCGCCTGTATTTGTGTGGAAATGTCTGTAACTTGTTAGTGTCCTGGTATAAAACACATTCCTTATTTCTTCACATTATTCACACTCTGAGTGATGTTAATGCTGATAGATTTCATCTGCCTATTCATTGTGCCTGTTGTATATTTTAGAGCTTCCTCTCCCTGATGTGCAACATGGCTTTCCTTTCTCCAGTGTAGCTGCAAGGAAATAATAAAAGCTTTTAAGAAATGCACACAGAGATGGGACCTGAACATCGATAACTCGACTCTCCTCTTATTAGAAATCCCCGTCAGAAATCCCGCTCATATCTTATCCACACAAGTAGCAGTGCGTAAAGTTTATGTAAATAAACCAAAAAAAATATTTCTCTTTAGCAGAGTTAAACAGCCTTACAGTTATCTTCCCCTCCGTCGGATTGAGCGCTCATACAGAAATGTTCCAATTACACAGCGAGATGCTGTCTCATACATATGGAAGATGGACCACATTTTTGCCAACCTGACAGACTTAATCTGTGGGGGCTGGCAAAGTGGGACTCCGGGTCAGCAGTGGAGCACAATGACTGTGTCGGACACATGCGATCTCGATTCCAGATGTCATGGCTGCATTTCAGGTTTCTGTTTCTGCGCGTTTCTCCAACAGGAATATTTGGCTTTGCCTCGGCACCAGTAATTAAATATATAAAGCTCAATTAGCTTTGTTGTCCATGAGCCTTCTGGGTTTAGTGAAGATGAGATACCTAACCTTGGGCAACATATAAAATCAATAACACCTTAAATCGGTCAAGATTATGTTCGGTAGTAATAAATATGTCTCGTCAGGGAGTTGAAGCAACAGCAGTTTGCACTAACGAGCTTTATACTGAGTGTTTACATGGAGGTTCAATCCCACTTTGGTGTTTACATGCACACTAATAATCCTGTTGAGTTGTATGTTGGCATATAAACATGATATCCTACTTTCAGAAACATGGAATTCATTATTTAGTTGTTAGTCAATGAAGCACAGACATGGGATGGATTCTGAGATTGTCCCAAAGTCCGGCCATAAGGAGGAGACTCGCATCATTATTGTGGAGGGCGTCCGTATTGAACCAATGTTACTTTATTTACACCCCACATGAAGAATACAAAAAGAAGGGTAGCTGTAGGAACTACTGTGGTCACGTCTGGCCCATGTATTTGAAACACTCTCTGAAGAGAATGTCTGAAGCTCCAACATAGAAGATGAACTGTATTGTTGCTCTCGTCCCTTATTACTGCTGATAAGATGGGGGAACTATAACCAGAATGCAGCAGAGTCCTTGCAGCCAGAAGGAAAAATTGGATCTTAAATGCTGAAGGAGCTCAGTGTGGACAGAAATGAGAGTTCCTGGATGCGGATGAGTCTGACAGACCTGATGCAGACATTCAGAAATCTGGATATTGCTATAATAACCAAAGGATATGAATAACCAGGTTTCTCATGTCCCATGTGAGCTTCATATCTCATATATGATCACTGCCAGGATAAAACTTAAAACCATACTAGTGTCCATGGAAACC